>VYXC01007886.1:71847-128673 GCA_013397175.1 Platysteira castanea
AACAGGGGTAAGAAAGTTAAGAAATAGCTGGGTTTTGTCCTAGAAATTTCCAGGAAAAATATTTGTTCATTGCAAATTACTTGTGTGAAAGCGTTCAACATCCAGCAGCTCTGCTTTTGTAAATCAGGATCATTTTCTATAGATAATGTAGATGTGTCCATAACTAAATCCTGGAAAATACTATAAAGTTGATCCTAAGCATGGCCTCAGAGGTCTCTTGCATGAGATTTTCTGTTAAAAATATACTACCCAAGATTTTATTTTTCTTCTACATCATTATAGTAGATGAGACTGAGTTATCAGGAAGGAATAAGTGCAGCAAAATCCAGCTGCTTGTTTACTGAAAACTAGTAACTTGAGTGATGTGACTCTTCAGGGGTTCATAGAGCTGCAAGACAAAAATTACAGTTATAGAAGTGCATTTTTATTTCTTCCACATAAATAAACCAGGACTCATTTAATCCCTACCACCTTCTAACTTCTCTGACTTGGGGAAACTACAAATGATTAAAACATAGGAAAAAATGGAAAAACATAAATCAGATTAATGGACTTTATGGAAAAGGGAGAAGCATGAAAAAACCAGATAGAATAAATGCCCTTCATTTTATTTTTAATTTAGTAGTATGTGTTATGAGATATAGGAGTGACAAGAAAAATTTGGAAAGAAAGCAGTGTAAAGAGGAGGATTCCTTACACAGCTGATTGATAGAGGTGTGTAATCCTCTCAGTCTGATCATGCTGGAGACCAGATGTATCCTAAATGCATTTTATTCTGTAAATAATTTCCTGATCCACACCACTTTCATATTTTCCATAAAGAATGCTTAATCTAGGAAAAAAAACAATCTGAAACATGCTGGCCCTAATTTGATGAACTTCAGTATGTAATCAGGCCTCTGACTCCAATCACATCCTTCAGCAGTTTGATTGGGAATATTACCTGAATGAGTCTTGGTGAGCCTTTTTCTTTCTCAATCAAACATGTAGCCTTTCTCCCCACAAATTTTTCCCCTTTTTTTCCCCCCCAGTACATTCCTTTGGGCTGTTCAGCTGTTGGAAATCTCTCATGTCTGCCTAAGGACCCCCTGCATTAGTGAGGGATGGAAGGGAAGCACATAGGAACTCACATGGACTTTCATGCAAGAGGATTTGCAGGGAGTCATGGGGGAGGGCACATATCTAATGAAGGCTCTTAGTGTGGATATCTTCAGCCAGGTGAGAGAGGAAAGATGATTATCTCAGGGTCAGGAACCACCTTTTAAACAGGACTTTCTCCATGTGGTCATCAATATTGTAGTGTCTCAAATTACATGGTATGAGACCAGGAATGTGTTTTTTCTTATCTGAGACGTCTGTTAGATTAGATGAATCATCAACAGAAATGTTTGTTTCTCTCTACTGAATTTAAAGGTAAATCTGTTTGGACTTTGATATTCAATAGCAGATGGTTTTTTGTTGATAAAACCTTGATTGATTTATTGGTTGGCTGGTGATTTGAAGAATGAAAAGTGTAACTAAAACTGAGTTAAACATGGCATTTGGTTTTTAAACATCGTGAAGTCAAGTCTGTTTTCCCCATGACAATCACTGCTGAGTGATCTGTCCCTGCCCTTGGCTCAAACCATGAGCCTTTGGTTATATTTTCTCTCCCCTGCCCAGCTGAGGAGGGCAGTGACAGGACAGCTTTGGTGGGCAGCTGCCATCCAACCAGGGTCAGTCCATTACACAGAATAAAAGTAACCCAATAATGCTGGACCACTTGGTTGAGTGATTTATCAATCAGTACTCTCTCCTTTACTCTTTGTTATCAAATATGTACAGGCATTTTACCTTAGAAATAAAATGGGGTCCTGTTTTCAAGTATCATTCCTGGCAGGGGGATTGAGGAGGGAGAAGGAGAAGAGGGAGATGGACACTTTATGCTGTTTCATTTTCTTCCATATTTACAACACCCTCAATTGCAAAGATTAATCTTGAAATTGTCAAAGTTTTTGTTTTTCCAAAGGCAAAATGGACCATTAAAATGCACATTTAGAATAAATGAACCAAGTCGCCTGCAGACTTACTGTGGACTTTAAAAATGATTAGTTTTGCTGGTGTTCTAAGCACTGACTTCCAGTTTATTGAAATGCTAATGAAATTTTGATTATAATATAAAATACAATTTTTTCTTCTATAACATTATTAATGCCATTCCAGAGACTAATGTTGCAACCAGAATGCTTCATTTTTCATTAATCCTCCAGTTCAGTGCTGAATTTACTTATAAATCTCCCTCTTTATCTAGTTTATGTCTCACAGCTCCACTGAGTTTAAATTGTATCTAAAATTTTATGGCAGCAGAAGTATATTACTGCAATTAAAATACCAGTGAAGCAACCTATAGCACCATTTTCACTATCATTTGTACCACGCTGCAAGATACAGGACTAAAGTGAGCATGGGCCCTTCTATGATTTAACTGTGCACGGGGAGAGTCCAGCCACAGTGTTTGAAGAGAAAGATTTGATAGCATTAATCAACGCAAATAGAACAAAAGCAAAATGGATACTGAATCCCATTAATCATGAAATTAATTTTCACAGTACCCTTTCTCCCCTTTCCTGTCACGGATAGGCCATGTAATGAGAATTAGTTTTGTTGCCATGTCTGTATTGCCTCTAGTTCTGCTGTCACTATCAGCATCTAAGTTCCTGCCAGTCGCTAGGCTTTAAGAAGCCTAACTACTCTTTGCCATCTATTTTTCTCTCTTACTCTTTCTAGGCCAAGGAAATGTGGATGAAAGTGTGCTTTATTCTAGAAAATTGAACTTTTCATCAGAGGAGGATGACATTCTTCCCTGTGCTGGGTGCTTAATTCGGATGCACATTGTGGCTTTCAGAATTATTACCTGTTATAAATCCTGCCATGGAGCTGGCAATGTCAGGGCAGGTTGATAAAGGTTTTAGCTGTCTTCCATGTCCTCAGAGTGAGGTTGGGGGAAAAATGTTACATTTTTCTTGATCTGTTTTAGTGTTTTCTTCCCTCTAGAGAGATCTGACTTACTTTTCTCTGACTTCTTTACTTTTTCTCTGACTGTCTCTTATTGTAGTGAAAATTGCTTGAAAACCCAGATCTATGTGGGAGATGAGAAGGACTGTGTGAGTCATAATCTGGTTACCAAGACTCTTGCATATCAACACAATGATTCACCAAACTCCTTGACTTCTTGTTCTGTGGGTGGAGTCTTTTAACAGCTATTGATACTTGATTATTTCCCATCCCATCTTCTTGATCAAAAACTAATTTGAGATATACATGCACACACCTAAATACCCTGATGACTTTGATCTGTTCTAGATTTAGTCAAGCTCACTATCATGTTAGTAAAACTTATGTAGTTAAATACAAAGAATATTTTTTACAGAATGTGATGTAATTTTTCAACATCCAGTGTATCCACAGTGTATGTCAGACTCTAAATTTAAGTTTTTTGTGCATGTATTAATGATGGATAAATATTACCCCGCTATCACACATTTGCAGGTGGAAGGCATTGGGAAGGTAAAGGATATTTGATGGAGTGATATCTTTGTCTATCTTCAAAGTCAGACACTTGAAAGGTTTTTGTGATAGTAAAGAATTAAGAGCATATGTTTTTCAGTTACATTAAGTCTAATTCTGCCATTCAAACTCCTGGTGGATAGGGCTTTTCACCTAAACCTGGCAATTTGCAATTCATGATAGCGCAAAATTCTACCAGGATTCATGTTGTTAGCAACAGAAAGAGTAATTTTTGGTTAACTTTAACTTTTTTTTTTTGGTTCAAAGCTTTTTCTTTATAAAAACTAATAAATGATCCCACTGATGCACCAAATTTGTCCTAGAACTTTCAAGGTTCTGATTTAGGTTTATGCAAAAGTATTGAAACTCCCACTGACCTGAGAGAATAGAGTCAGTTTGCTGATACCAGCTGTAGGATATTGTTTACGTTGCTGTTATCTGGGAGAACGAGTGTATTTCCAAGATTAAATGCTGAGGCATAGAGTTATGGCAGAGACCATTACCAACTTTATTTTTAAATGTAAGTCTTTCATCTGTGCGTGGTGAATTACTGCACAGCTTTTAATCTTAATTTATTTCGAAGTGTCTTCAGTATAAGTGAGCATTCTTTGGTACTTTTCCTTTCTATTCCTCATTCTTCTGTTATGGTGCTGTGCTGTATTCTCAATGGTGACTTCTGTCTTGCTTACAGAAGATTTTGTTCAGCAACTGCATTTCATAGGACTTCATAGATATCTGAAATTGGGCTCATAGATATTTGTCTTGGTGACCCAAATAGCCAAGGAATGCATTGGAATGGAAGAAAAAGAAATCCTGTCTTGGTTGATAGTGTAGTGATGGAGCTGCTTTATATTTCCAGCACAGCCTTGCTGCTGCTTTGTGTTCCATGAACAGGGATTAGGATCCTGGAGGAACTGTGCCTCTACTTACTCCCTCAGCTTTTATGGCCTCTCTGTTCTGTGACTGTATTCAGAAAACAAACCTGTAGTCTACCACTGGTATTTTCTGCACGTGAGCAAATTCCCTGATTATCTATAACACACATATGATTTTCCTCCCACCTTGCTCAGCCCTGTCCTAAAGCATTATTCTAAGGACTATGTGAGCTACTGAAGTCTTCCCTGTGCTAATTTGATCCTAGACAATATATAACTCTGTCCTTAGAATAAGCCTCCATAATTTTGCTACAGCAATAACTGCACTGGTACTGAAACCAGAGACAAATCAAGACAAATTAGGAAAGAAAGCAGATAAATGGACAAATCAGGGTGGACTATTAGAGGCCTGATAACATAATTTTGAGGAGTTTCAAAATCATAATTTCATGAAGTGAGAAATAGAGGTAAAAGAATCTGATGGAGTGTTGAAGTCTGAGAGAAAAAAAAAACCTTGGTAGATTTTTAATAGCCCATCCTAAAATATACCAACTCAGAATGACCAACAGTTTATTTCCACGTTTGCAAGAGATATATTAAAAGCCAGGTAGAGAAGATGAATTCTGAGGAGAGAAAATAAATAACGTGTGGTCTTTACTCTTGAGGGGTTGTGGTAGATTGAACCTAGGACAGGGATGAAGTAGAAGAAATTCACACTAAACTCAGCAGCTCCTCCCAGACAACAGAAAGGCACACGAGTAGATGAATAGATCAAAGGAATAGCATTGCTTTCCATGGCTCCTTCAAACATGCTAAGTATGTACACTACAGAGCTTTATGGAGTTCTTCTCTTAATTAACGCTCAAATATAGACTGTTAGCATCACATCACTTTCTGACATATTGCTGTTACTGTTTTTAATTGATAGATTTCTGTCAATAAGTTAATTCCAAGAGCACTTTCTGCTATGTCACTAGCAAGAGTGTGAGTGTTCTGTCAGCAGTGTAACTGCAGGAATAACACACACTTGTCAATTCTGGCAGCACTGCACGTGCTGGGAATATCTGAAACATATCATCATCCCATCTGGTCTCCCAGTTAAGCAGGGATGGTATAAGACAGTCCTTTAATGACAGACTTTTTATAAAGAATTTAGAGCCTTCAACTCAGTGGTGTGAGCTGCTTAGATATTCTTTTTTTGGAGGCAGTAACAGATGTGCAATGAAATAGCAGGGTTCATTCTGCCTGGTCAATCTGTGCATAAAATATCCCTCTGCAATCTTGTTTCAGAGATGCAAGGATGGAAGCACCCTCATTATTTTAATCCCCAACCTCTTTGCAGCATTTAAAAGGACCATGATTTAAAAAATAAAATGGAGAGCCATCACTAGAAATATCTGCAGGGTAACACATTCTCTTACACAAGCTGCCTCTCGGGTCCTTTGCTTTGCAGCACATTGTGCTACTCATCTGAGTAACCAACACACAATGGCACTCTGGGTGATTATGAGACCCACACGAGCAGCTTCTCATTGCTTCAATGCCTGTTCATTGACAACACTTTCGACAATGAAATGTACCAATTCACCAAGTTTTTTACCATACTCTTCTCAGAAATGGAAAGGAATAACACCTTCATTTTTAAGCAAGCTAGCTTTCAGTTAATGCTTTCATTTCCTTACTAGGAGGATTTAAATGTTGTACTTAAGAATGAGCTTGTGGAGCTGCATCTGCCCAGCACCTTGTGGAAGCAGACTAGCAATATATGTTATTTAGTCATACTTCGTAATTATATGGTTATATGAATCCTCCCATGGTCCCTCTCATCCCAGTGAGAGAGAAAGGAAGCTGCTGTGGGTCTGTGTTCTCTCTGCCGCAGTGGGGCTGAGCATGCATTCCCAGCTGGTGCATCTGCACACACTCACACACATGCACACGTGGCCAAGCACACAGAGCAGCACAGAGAGAGGTTTCAGCACCCACATGAACACCCACAGCACTCACACTGACGTGAAGGTCAGAGATGGCCTTGTCCTGTTCCTCCTTCCAGGATGGCTGGGATTGGAATCAGGGTATATGTGGATACAGAATATGCTGCTCGCAAGAACATTCCTTGCTTCTTTCCTATCCAGTGAGAGACTTCTCTTTCCCACAGAAGCTATCAGTAGAGTTCTGTAAGCTATGAACACCTGTGACCTTGCTAAGAAGTGTTTATAGTACAGTAGAAAAATATTTTGACAAATGGATGTTGTAGGTCTTCAGCCAATGATCCCTAAGGAGTGGCTGATCCTCTGACCAATTACACCATGAAGCATAAAGTCTATAAGAAGAGTTGTAAAATAATTAAATAAATCATTCTGGCTGCTGGAATCTTGTCTGCTCTCTCTCTCTCTCTTCTCCTTCCTACTGCCAAAGACACAACGACAAGGGTGTGTATATACACACCCTTGCTCTGGATTCACAAACACACATCTGTGGGTTTCTTGAATCCTAACACACATTTGAAATCCATCCTTGGCCCATTCCCACACACAGACTGCAACCTCGGGTATTTCCCTATATGGATATCTTCCTACCTAACACTGGTCTAACCTGAAGTTCATGACCAGTTTTCACCCAGAGGTTTAGGGAGCGACCCAAACAGAAAAGAATTAGAATGTATTTAATAAGAAGTTACGAAAGGCTGTGGTAATCAATCATCTGATTTGCCAGCCTTTTGCCTACTTTCCCTTTTTATTCCACTTTTTCTTGCTGACCCAGCTTGATCCCTCTGGTCCCCTACTTTTGTTCCTTCCTCTAAATGTTGCATGTGTTCTTCCCCTTGAAGACAACCCATAGTTTTATACCATCTTCAAATTCTCTCTGCTCTCCCTCAAAACCCTCTTCTGCCTGCATCTCAAAATAAGTACTGTACCCCTTTGGAAAATCATCCCCCTTGGTTTGTGTGGTATTCCAGGCAGAAGACTTGAAACTTTCTTGAGTTGTCTTGGCAGGTGGGACAAGGGATAATGGTCTAATTGTTCTTCTTTGACAATCTTAAAATATATGATTTGCTGTGCTCCATATTCACTGATCAGGTTACTTGCTCAGTGCCTTGGCCTTCTGTAATTCCTTGGATGCTTGCTGAATCTTTGTTTTTACTGTGTCTAGCTTTTTAAACATAACCTAATAAGTGAAGGTGGTCTCATCTGTCGTCACACAAATACATTTAAATATACAATATTTACGTTGTATTAGAGAGAAAAACAAGTTGTTATTCACATGAGGAGCATTCTTTTTACCACTTTTCATGCACAATTTTCCAAGAACTCTATGTCTTACAATGTTGAAGACATTTTGAAAATCTTGTCCTTATGAAAGTGTTTGTCAGTGTAGAAAGGTATTCTGATAATCACTACTTTCATTCATGGTTTCTTCAAAATCTTCAGAAACAGCAATTGTAAAACTCATGCATTTTCAATTTTGAGTTTGATTCATGTTACTTTCATTTATCAATACAATTGCCTATATGAATAACTTCTTTTATAATTAAAATGAACATTAAATGCATCTGTCTGTAAAATACTTATATCTCCTTTGTATCAAGAAAGATAGAATAAAAATTAATTGCTTCAAAAAGTTAAAGAAATAAAAATGTTCCTGCCCCTTCTAAAATTTTTCATAAGTTTGATGAAGTACAATAAAAATGCAAGACTGTGACTGCATAATTTCAACATGAAAGGGTGGAATAATGTATGAATTTAGACAGTCAAGCAGAAGATAGCAGCACAAATGACTGCCATATATCAAAACAGTCTTCTCATGACTGCTGTACATCCTCTCGAAGCTCTCTTTTCCTTACACACTAATTATGCAATAACAGCAAACTTTGGTTACGATGGAAAGGCAGTCTTATTTTATCTTGCAAGCCTGACAAATCAATCAACTTGTTTTTAAGAGTCTTAATTCAAAAATCCTTCAGCACTTTTTTTTTTTTTAATTTATGCAGTGCTTCAGGATTCAGAGACAGAAAAAAGACTGCAGTGCAATCCCCAGTGAATAATTGATATGCTCACATGCATTTAGGTCAATGAGTGCTTTTTAGAATTTATGCTGGTGTAAAAAATATTGGCTAAATTTAGCTGAATCATCACTTCATTCGGTATTCCTTTTTATTCTTACATTAGATATAAATGAACACAGGCATTTTAAATGTGATTTTCTTCTTTTCATAGACATATCTTTTGAATTTCATGCTTAGTATTTTTGTCTGATACATCTGTTGTGGCTTCCGCTGGTTAAGTACAGTCTTCAGAGGCCTAGGGAAAAAACCCCAAAGAGTTATAGCAACATTGTTCTTAAAAAGAAAATACTGCATCTGCAAGGTGTATGAATACTGCTCTTTAGACTTAAATTCAGTGTCAGACTTTAATGGAAGAATTCAGTTCAAAATTGAAACGTCTAAATTTAGTTTAATGCAGTTAGTTCTTCTGACAGGACTTTCTATAAAGTTTTCTGGTCAGACTGCATCCATTTGGTTTTGGTATCTTGAACTGTATAAAAATAATGGAATTCAATATAGTTAGGGCTCACCATCAAATTAGTGTTTGGGAAACTAGATTCACAATGTTATCTTCAATTTGTCAGCTGCCATTTTATACCCCTGTATTCATAGTTTAGATTCAAAAAATCATTTTCAGCTACCATTCAGTTCTAGACGCAGCAGAAGGTTCTCCAGTTTCCAGAATATTACACAGAAGTCATATAAACACATTTCTTTTGATGGTGTGCATCAGCTTCATGCCCACCTCTTCAAAATTCCAAACACTGGTATGTTTTCTGCCCAAATCTGCTGACAGACTCAGTGAAGAAAGGTTCTTAGAGCTTCCGTACCTACTAGTCTCTACACTCATGACTGGAATGAAGGTGATGTATTTTGTTTAATATACTCAGTGATGAAAAATATCAAAGGTCCTGCTTCATTCCTGTCTTGAGCCTAGAGGGACTGAAACCCCCATCTCATCCTTCTGAAAGAAAATGAATCCCTGTTTCCTCTTGTGACATTAGAGAAAGTGCCGAAATCCTAGTACTGAAGTTGCTAAACCTCTTGAATCCCGTTGAAATTGTTCCCTGTTTTCAGTGCTGGAAACTGTCTCTGCTCTTAGATGACTCTCCCCTTAAAGTTTCTGTGAATTAGGTTATGAAATAGTCACTGTTGCACAGCTTAAATATATCTTCTTAAATATATCTGCCCACAGTTTTGTTTTGAAGATAGATAAATTAAATAGCTCAGTTTGTTTTAGTATCCTTATGTCCAAGAAATGAAACACTGAAAAAGCCATTAAACAGCATGTTGCCTCCTCAGAGCCATGCAACATTTTTCCCTATTGAGCTCTTCACAGTGTATTTCCAGCTAGAAACTATATGTTCTTTTGTTGTACTTGTAGAATTGATTCATTCCAATATGCCTAACCATCCATTCGTGAAAAATATTCTGAATAGTATTTACATATCTAGAACTGAAGGATTAAGACCAAATAACTTTACTAATTTAAATTCTCATGCTAGTTAAGGAACAAAAAAACCCTAATGAACTACATAGATTTCTTTGCATATCTTGGAAGTATGCCTGTGGTTTTATACAAAGGAACATTTTTCCAAATAAAACTGGTTTAAATTCTACATAGATCAATTATTTATATACCTTGAGTTTAGCCTGTAATTATTTTTAGCTATTTTTCCTTCTTGCAACACAAAGCAAGGTAGAATTAAAATGAAAAAAATTATGAATGAGCAACTGCTGTATTCAGAAGCAGTTCCTAAAGTCAAAAAGAAGTTTTCATCTATGTCATAATGTAAAAGAGAGAGAAAGTGTTTAAATCACTCAGTGCATGAATAACATATTGGTGACCTTTGCAATATACTAATGGTTGTATAGTTATTAAACTAAGACTAAATTACTCAAATATATCTGAAACAAATCTGAAGGGGATTAATAGTGTTCCTTGTAAAATGTTTCTAATTTTCTTTAATCAGCATGCAAGAAAAAGACAAATTGCTCCATTTGAGAAAATACATTCAATGACTGGTAAAACTCATTCTGGAAAAGAGCATGTTAACTGCTGGGAGGGAGGGTGTAGTTATGCCGGCAGCTCAGTCTTAGCGCAGGAATCCTAATGCCGTTGCTGGTTAGCAGGAGTTTCAATCACGAACAGAAAACTGCAGAAAGCTTCCTCAGACCGGCAGGCTTCAGGTCTGGCTTAAAAGCAGGCTGCAGCTTCGATGGTTTAGGCATAAAATGAGCAGAGACAAAAGAGGAGGATTTGTCCTCCTTTTCTCCTTTATTCCTGAGCATACAACACCCAAAAGGGAGGAGAGAAAGGGGGCTGAATCTTAGGGGATCAGTTCCTCTTTATATAGGGTCCATGGTAGGGGAAGATGTTGAGGATAGGGTCATCTTGTGCCCAATAATTGCTAAGATTTTGTATTTATGTCCATAAAAGGTTTGGAGAAATCTGAACCCTCACTGCGGAAAGGACAAAAGAAAGCCATGTGTTTCTTTGTTTTTGATAACGTCACAGCTCACGTGTAGGAGGGCCGCCCCTCTGAGGAGCTTATGTGCTCTTGGCACGGCCGTTTGAATTGTGCAACCACGTGCCGATGGCCCGTGACTTCATGCGGATGTGCAAGGCCGCACGGGTCCATGCCGGCACCAGCGCCGGCACCGCCACTGCCGCCTGGACCGCTGGAGCTCGCGCCGCGCCACCACCGCTGCTTCCGCAGCATCGGGGGTGCCGCCGGTCCGTGGCGCTCGCCTAGGGATGCTCCACGGCACTGGTACCAAGCTTCCCCTCTGGGCCGCCTGCGCCTGCACCGCCGGTCCCGCCCGGCTGCTTGGCGCCATCGACCCGGCCACCGCCGCGCCAGCCCCACTGCTCCGGGGCCACGGGGCACACTGCAACAGGAGGGAAAATACTGGTTATCTGTTTTATATAGTTATCACTCTCGTAACAGTCCTTAAAATTCAGAAGGGAAGTGAATAATGTTTTTGACCATTCCTTGTCACAAATGAACATAGAAAGAGAATCAAGAGTTCCACATGGCTCCTGACTTGTCATGAATATATATTGCAAATACAGATGTATTTGTAAAGGCACATGGAGATTGAAAAGATTCCTCTTGTAAGCTTAACACTTGAGTTATGAGAGTTGAAACACTCCAAAGAAGACAGCTCCTTTAGATCCATACAAATTCAGTCTGAAGGGCTGGACTGATTTCACAGGAAATTCAATAGAGAGCTTGATTCAGCTTCCACTGAAATATGTCAGAATGCCTAGTATATATTGGGTCTTAATTACAGCTGGGTTTGGCTTTGTTAATGCAAAACAAATATAGAAAAGCTATAGATGAAATTAAAATAAACCAGTTAATTTTATGAAATAAAGACATCATAGAATAATTTCGTTTGGAAAAGGCCTATAAGATCAGTGAGTTCAACAGTTTACCTGTCACTGCCACATCTACCACTAAACCATGTCCCCAAGTGCCACACAGAGCCATAGAACTTTTAAGGCTGGAAAACATCTTTAAGGTCATCAAGTTCAACCGTCAGTCCAGCACCACCATGCTCACTATTTAACTGTGTTCCTAAGTGCCAAATCAAAATACTCTTTGAACACTTCCAGGGGCTAAAACTCAATGACTTCTCTCGGCAGGCTGTTCCAATGCTTGGCCACCTTTGTGGTGAAGAAATATTTCCTAATATTTGAAACCTTCCCCAGTGCAACTTGAGGCCATTTCCTCTCATCCTGTCACTTGTTCTGTGGGAGAATGATCCCTATCTCACTATAACCTCTTTCACCTCAACCAACCGTCAACCAGGTAGTAGAAGACAGGTCTCTCAGAAAAGGTCTCCCCTGAAATTACTTTTCTCCAGGTAGAGATATTCTGTATAATTAAACTGACCAGAACAAAGATTTATTTGCAAATAGCTTGTTAACTTTATTTCAGGTTTATCAGTAATTGTCATTCATACCATCTAATACTTCTTCCTGTAAACTTTGCTTCAGCATCTGTTTTGGTTTACCTTTCCTAGTAGCCTTATTTGGGTTTTGTTTGTTTGTTTATTTTTGTTTTTAATATGAAATCTTTCATGCTTGATCATTGGAGATAGCCAGTCTTCTTTCTTTTTAGGATTTTGTGTATATACTGCACATAGCAACTAAGGGAGGAGATACACTGTCCACAGATCTTTGGCCTTTTATTGTCACTCCAGATCCCATAGATTCTCTGCTTCTGTGAGTCACTCTAACACTGTTCTCAGCAGCAAGAGTGCACTTGTCACTACTACTCATCTTCTAATGCTGTCTCAAGCCAGAGTGCAATTTATTTGAAAAACCCTTGTATGCCATTCATGGAATAACAAATAAAACATGTGAGTACTCTGCTGTTGTTTATATTAATGAAAAAAATCTGTACTGCCTTCTCTAGTTGCTCATTATCCTGCCATAAAATGTTCTGGTGAGTAGCACCAAAGCATCAAAGTAAGTACAGTTAATGATGACTAGCAATTTACTCCCAAGCTTTCTATATGATTCAAAATACATAATCTTACCATTTTGAAACTTCATACTTTTAATTTTTATTTCTTATCTTTGGAGTCTTCCACTGTAGACAGTGATCTGTCAGCAAAGCTCTGCTGTGACATCAGTTGCAGTTTGGCAAGTATTTTGCTTCAGCAGTTAGACATTTAAAACCACTGTAATTCCCACTTTCTCTTCCTTTCAAACATTGCTTCAGAAATGGTGTAGACAGTCATATTTTGGTCACCTTTAAAAGTTTGTTGCAATTATTGATAGGAGGTTAATTCAGCTTCTGAGTAGAATTTGCAGTTACCTTGGTAACGCATCATTCTTTGCAGATAAGTAGATTTGGGAAGCAATGGGAAGATTATCCTGATCTTTTCAGAATCTCTTGAAAAAAATACCCATTTTATGCATTAATCACCAGTGTAAGCATATAGTCCTATTCCTTTTGATGGCAATGATCATTTGCTTTGCCATCTAGGAAAGTTTTGATGTTTCTGTTACTTTTAATATTACTTTTTAGGCTGCATCCTTTGCTTCATTAATTTGGTGACTTCATTTCCCCTCACTATCCTATCTTCTCTTTATACACTGAGGGATTCTGTTTTTTCAGTTTTTTGTCTCCTTAATTTTTCACATGCCTGAATTGTTTTCCAGAAGTCTTATATTTATTTTTTAGGTCTTCAAACTTTCTCCCTCTGTTTAATATTTGTCTAATGAATTTGTAATCTTACACTACCTCTTTTCTTGATATACCATGCTTTTAATTTTTTTAAATTTTTCTTCCTGTGGCATATGATCTAATTATGATGTCTGCTATCAAAAATGGCAACTGTATGTCACTCACTTCATGTAATTATGCATATTTTGACTGTCAAATCCATCTTCTCCAGTCTCAGTAGGTTCATTCTTTACTGCCTTTCTCTTGGATTGCCTGTTCTACATTTTGGTGAGCACATTTATGACAGTCTCTGCTAGAACGGTTATCCAATTTTTATTACATAAATAAGTATTTTATAAAACTTTCATGTGTAAAGAAGTTAATTATTGTATTTTATGAGATCTATGTATTATTCAGAGCTTATGCATTAGGTTTGTAAGAAGTCAAATACAATGTCCCAGCCATTTCTCTAGTATATTGAAACAAACAAAGCATATTATTTTTAACAGCAGCAGTCTATTTTAACTTACTATATAAAAGCTGGTTTTTTCTTTAACACTTGAATGCAAAATTTGTAGCTATCCATTGCTTTATTCCAAGTTTTCTACACTATGATAATAGTTCAATGTTTGTGTAATAAGAGGTCACACATTTCATATAGAAACTACAAAATGTATCATTAGGATCGAATAACAGAAGAAAAACTAGATGTTAATTTGAAGCTGACTCCAAATTGTAGAAGACTGAAAAAAGATCAATACAATTATGCCACTCTGTGCTTTACTCATTAAGACATTCCACCAGGAGTTTGTAAACCTAAAACAATGCATATGGATTCATATGGTCAAGGTGGAAATTTATTATACCTTACCTGACATATGTGGCTTTTTGGAGCCAATTTGCAGAGCCAATATATTAAACCCTGCCTATAAGCACCTACTTCACATATATCAAATTTATTTTAGCATGCTGGCATTTCGATATTATAACTATTTATATTACTGAAAGCAAAAATTAAGTTTCTAAGTGTTATTTATTCTATTCCATCACCATAGTATTCCAAATACTTGTTAGTGCATGAAACATCCAGTTTTTTCTGTTGAATGTATGCCTTGCCATCTTAAATAGTTTACTGAAAGTCATAAATTGAAACCATTATCCTTTTCCCAACTCCTTATGCTGTGATTAGAGTATATATCTCTCTATATATGTTATTTATATGAGATGTAACATTCAGGAAATGTGTCAAGAAATACAAAGGCATTTCTGTCCATGCTCTTTTCAACAATAAATACTGACTGAAGAACAAGCCAGCGACCAAGGAGTTTTATGGACCCTCTGCCTACTCTGAGAGGCAAAAGATGGATTTTAAAATCCTTACCTCTGTGTTACACTGGTGTTCTCTGGGGACAATTAGCCATTTTTTCCTGACATTTGCATATTTCTTCAAATACACAAGTTCATACATGTGTATTTATACACACATGTAAAGAAAGACTAGTGTATGACAGGTGAAAGTGACACCCTGTGACTAACATGGGACACCCAGTGCATGCACTAGATAAGTATCTAATTTAACCGCAAGAAGATTTGAGCTGTGCTTTGCAATATTTAAGCTGTAATTATTCCTTTCAGAATAAAAAACTCGACTGATCAATGTGTGTGCCACAGTTGGTGGCATGCACACTGTGGAACAACATACTTACCTAAATCTGAATAGAAAGACCAGTTGCTGAAAGCTGTATTCATGGTGCTGGAAGATTCAAACCATCAGGAAAAATAAAGACAAAAATATTGATCAGGTGTGATAAATACATATTATAATATTGGCTTTCCACAAATATTAAAGTGAATGCTGTATATATAATGTTAAAGTAGCTTTACTATAAAGATATAGGTTTTTTGTAACAAAAACTAATGCCTTTATTTCTGTTACTAATAGTAGTAGAATAGCTGATATAGTTATGCTTGTGGTAATTGGACTGTCTGCTTGGTTGGATAACATCCAATGAATGTGTAATAAAGACCCCCACTACTGACTTGCCAACTGTCAGCTACCACCGTCTGCAAACACCATGGACCAAAACTCTAGCTGGAGGTGATAATAAAAACTGACCAAAACCACAGCCAAGAAATGCACATGCTCTAAAAAGGCGTACCCAAGGAGGATCCATGCTAAACAGTTCCTAGAATATGTAAACTAGTTTGGGGGAAAGTTTGAATATGTCTAATTGTTTATGAATATGTATTAGGCTGATGCAATCATAAAGGTACGTAAAGGGTGTCTCCACAATAGCAGGTGTGCCCTTGGCTGAGTGCCAAGGGTACTCAGCGCTGTAAATTTTGCTTTATTGTTTTTGTCCCTTATTGTCTTTTATTAAAACTTTTAAATCCTCACAGGAGAGTGAACCTCATTTTTCAAATCAGGTGATGCAGCATTTGATGGGAAATGACTCACATACAGACATATAATATTGGTGTGTCTGGTGCTTGTACTCATTTGTCTCCATTTTTGTTGCATAGAGCAATGGAGGAATTTGGTAAAAACCTACTTCTTTGATTGTGCGAAAGAAACTACAAGAGAATTAATAAAACCCAGTCAGATTTCCTATCTACATTAAACATTATTTTTTCATTCTTCACTGCTAATTTGAAGAAGGAACAGCAGGCATATATCTAAAACTTTTGAGACAAAACATTAAGTGCCTGTAATAGCAAATGCCTGCATTTCAGCATTATTGCCTAAACACTAAAATTCCGTAACAGTAGTGTTCCTAAAATGGGTCCTTCATGAATGAAGCCATTCGTAGATTCAGCTAATGTGTTGCTAAAACAGGTTAACTTTATGTGTTGGTTTGGCACGGCCTGGTTTTGGGTAGCAGGGGGGCTCCTGTGAGAAGCTGCTGGGAGCTTCCCACCATGTCCGGCACAGCCAGTGGCTGATGGCTCTGAAGATGGACGTGCTGCTGGCCAGAACTGGGCCAGTGAGAGAGGTTGGTTAACACCTCTGTGATGACATATTTAAGAAGAAAATCAAAACAAAGTCACGGGTTTCTGCTGCTAGGCAGAGAAGAGAAGGAGGTGAGAACATGTGAGGGAAAACAACAGGTGACACCAAGGTCAGTGGAGAAGGAGGGGGAGGAGGTGCTCCAGGCGCCAGAGCCGAGGTTCCTCTGCAGGCCGTGGTGCAGACCATGGTGAAGCAGCTGTGCCCCTGCAACCCATGGGCCCACGGGGAATGCAGAGATCCACCTGCAGCCCGTGGGGATCCACGGGGGATGCAGAGATCCACCCGCAGCCCGTGGGGATCCACGGGGAATGCAGAGATCCACCNACCCCCCTGCCCTGCTTCCCTGTGTTGTCGGTGGGAACGAGGGAGGGCCGGGGGGAGGGGGGAGGTGTTCTAAGGGCTTATTTTACTTCTCACTACCCTCCTCTGATTCTGTTAGTAGTAAATTTTACTTAGCACGTACGGTTGAGCCTGTACGTACCCTTGAAATATTTCTCCAGCTCTCCTTACCTCACTCATGAAGCCTCCGTTAACCCTTTTTTCCTCTTTTCCCTCCTTTTGCCCAGCTGTGGTAGGGGAGGGTGAGCGAGCGACTCTTGTGGGTGCCTGGCGTTGGGCTAGTGTCAAACCACAACACTTTATTAAAAGAGCTTTTGGCTTGTGGTAGCTCTGTTTCCAAGTGTGTTTTGAAGCCAGAATAACTGGGTCTTACTTGGTAAGCACTCTGCAGGATTTTCCTACTATGGAATGTCTGACATCATTTGCCTTTTGCTAAGGAGTCCTTTGCTGGCTCCCCTTACGTAGAGCTGACTTGCTTATTTCAACTAGTTAATTGTCTCCTTGTCATCTATTTAATATTATTATATTAATATTATTATATATTAAGGGATAATTATGCTTGTAACATGATTTCATAAAGTACTGGGTTTCTCATATATCTCTTCAAGCAAATAGAAATCTTGTCCATTATACATGGCTTATACCTTTTTCAATGTATAAGTAGCTCTAAACTGTTGTAATATATATCTTTGTCAAGTCTCCTTTTCAGATTTCTTTTTGTTTATCATTTTATCAGTTTATCTCAATATTTTCAGTATATTTCTCTGTCCATGTACCTGACTGATATAGAATTCCCCAAGTAGCTAGGTAGATTCAGATAAATGGGTTCAAATAAATCAAAGTAATTACAAATTCTCATTACTTCAGAATTCTTCAGGTCAAACAGAAATGTGCTAATAATATTTGTAAACATTACAGTTTCCCAACTATAATATTAAGAAAAAGCCCCCTTGATTAAAAGTACTTGAAAACTCAAGGAGCAGAATATGTGATTAAGGAATTTTTGTAATGTTGTAATTGTAAATATAAGGAAAAATATTAATAATTTTTTTTTAATAAAAGAATTGTAATAAATTTGTTGAAGCCTTATTTTACACTGTTATGTTATATGTAGTTCCAGCTTCCTCATGTGGTGCTCAGACTGAATGCGGAAACACAATACAAGCTGACATTTTAAGAGATTTCAAGAGTGCTGTACAGCTTAGATCAGATTTTTCCAAGATGCTATAAACTAAAAAGTCAAACTGAACAAAAATGTTACTATGTATGTTTCAAAAGAAAAAAAAAAATTCTATTACTTTGTGTATGTTATTTATTGAATTTTCTGAGAAAAATATGGTTTTTACTATCTTAAAACTTGAAATGAAAGGTTAATCTGACATAAAATAGAAAATCTGTTCTCCCAGGAGATATACAGAGAAGTCTTTGTCTGAATCCTTTATAAGTAAAATAAATGCTCAACAAATCAAGTAAAATTTTATTTGTAACGGAAGTTGTGTTTAGGCTGAAAAACGCATACTACAATCCAAAAGTAGTGCTTTCCAATTTACTTTAACCAAAATATGGTCTAAAAATCTCTAATACTGAGTTAATCAGTATAGTTTTCTGCCTTAATTGAAAAAAATATTTTTATTGCATGACAATATCTGAGTTATGGTTGATTTAATTAAAAACCAGTTGTTCTCTTTCTTTTTTTAAAAAAATTCCTATTCATAGTGTTTGGTACATATTTCATCACATTCTTTTTTTAAAATAATATCAGTATAAAAAATGACTGCCCTGTGGTGTTGCACTGATAACAAAATCAAGTTGCAAAGTGTGAGTTTTCTATCTCAGGCAAACTAATCTAAGATTAACTCAGCAGTGTAATATAAATCAAAATTTAATAAGATTTCATCTCTTTTCAGATTTGACAAATGGGGCCCAGTTTGAATTTCACCAGCTTTTCAGGCAGTTTGAGACATATGTTTATCTTTCTCCCTGAGTTGGGGAATCTAAATTTGGACTTAATTCTACATTGCAAAAATTCTATTGTCTGACATAATATGTACTTGGTACTTATTTGTACCAAGCTTTTAACATAAATTTAGTGAGACCAATAATTAACTCAAAGTAGATCAGCTGTAAGAGCAGTATGAGCCTTTATGGTACTTTGAAAGCTCTGCAATTAGTAAACATTAATTTCCCATGTATGTATATGTAAGACTTTATCCAAAGCTTTATAAAATGTAATGTAAAAGTTCACACTAACTTCAGGGAAAATTGAGGAATGCTCACAAAAATTCTAGATGAGGAAGCATACATTTAATGTTAGATACATGAATTGTGACATTAAGGCAGAGGAAATTATTCTCATTCTTAAAAGAAGTACATGCTTGGAGAATCAGCCTTACACTGCTTTAATCTTCTCTAGGATTTTGAGCAGCAAGTAAAATGATGGCATTGATGCCATCAATTGAAATAAGGCATTGAAATGAGGCACTGATGGAATGAACATGGAGAAACATGCAGATGCACATCAGACCCCATTAAAGCGTATGTCACACCTCACCAAATACATGGAGCAATTCACTGCCGCCTTCCTCCTGAAAGAGGCTGGGAACAACTCTCAGAGAAGCTCCACAGCCAGGAAGTTTTATCAGTCTTAATGTCAGCCTTGTGCAGCTGAGCTGCTATAACAGCACACACAGAAGTAACTCCAGAAAACAAGCAGCTCTTTCATTCATTCATGGCATCTCCAGCCCTGACAGTTCGTCGCTGTCTCCCAGAGCTGCGCTTTTGTGCCCTCATCATTTTTCCACAAAAAATGACAGGATGTACGTGTACCGCAAAAGATTTAGCACAACTCCTGTGCTTTGGAGTGTGCTCCTGCGCTTTGCTCATTCCTTTGTGTTGGAATGCCTTTCTTGACAGCACATATTTGTGACAAATAGCACTCAGTGTCTTAGGATACACTTGTAGGGCAATATAAAATTTTCTTGAATAATGTGCTGTAAATAATATGCACATGTAGCAACATTGTAAGTGACTGGCAGGCAAAAGAAGCTTAGTAACACCTTTTAATTGAAATTAAAAAAATTTAAAAAGTGGCCTTTTCCAGTCAAATTATTTTCAAAGCGTTTGTTATTTGCCTGGGATTTGGATAATATTATGCTACAATCTGAAAAGTGGGAGGAGAGGAAAAAAAAAAGACAGCTATAACCAGTTACTGGAAACTTCTTCAGATTATTCCTTGCATCTGTTGTGCAATTCTGCATGTGCTCAGCCTTAGGTAAATACATGTTCTCACAGGTGTCAGTACTGTCTCTTAATAACAAGATACAGGCCCATGATGATTTCTCATGTTTATGATCAAGGAATCGAGAGGCA
This sequence comes from Platysteira castanea, assembly GCA_013397175.1. Classification (NCBI taxonomy): domain Eukaryota; kingdom Metazoa; phylum Chordata; class Aves; order Passeriformes; genus Platysteira; species Platysteira castanea. The sequence continues at coordinate 92,212 of VYXC01007886.1, forward strand.
GGAGAAGGCCAAGGCTCTTCTTGTCAGTCAGGGAAAAAGAAAATGCAGCTCCAGGGAGCACAGCAGCTCAATAATAGATACCACTGAGGAGGGACCTGTATCTTCTATATCATCTTCATCCTTCATAGCTGAGTGTGACTGAATGAGAACAGAACAGAAAGTTGGCAAAATCCGGAGGGCATTTGACAAGACTGGATTTGCCTATTATGAAGATCATGCACATGGGCTATCAGTATGACTGAACCAAGTCTCAGTAATAAGAAGAGATGGTGATAATGACCTGAGAAATAGCATTTATTCATGAAATGATAGATGCTTGTACTCTTGGAAAACAGCAGTATCAACTTAAACCAGGCTGTTTTCCAATAAAGTCTATAGTCTTAGTATGCAGTATTGTTAACATCTCCATGACCAGTTAACTAAAACAGAATGGCCAGGATAAGAGACACAACTCAGATTTTTTTTTTATGTTTATCTCAAAATATATAAAAAATACGTACACCATATAAAATGCATTTATTTCCTGTATTGGTTCCTCCAATTTTTCCTCGTTCAGAATGCTCAAAAATTCTCTCAACATAGTAAAAGGCCTGCTGAGTAGCCTAAGTCTCCAGTGGAATACCAAAATGAGGTGATTTATCACTTGTAAATTTGCTAACTTCCACCAGAAACTTTGAGAGAGAAATAAACGTTTCATGTTTCTTGTTTTGCCACCTCTAGTCTAGCAAAGGGAGACAAGAAGAAAAAACAACCAGAGATCAAAAAGAGGCTTCAGAATTATGATCTCTTTTCCACAGGGAGAATTAATACCCTCCCCACTCCCAGCACACCCATGTCAATAATATAACTACATGGTCTCTTTGGTCCTGCGCAATTTCATATTCTTACTTGGACAGAGTAGAAATTCACACATCATTCTAATACAAGTAAAATGTAAATGAAGGCATGATTAATCCTCAAAGATCCAATGTAGAAGACCGTATGCGTGTACAAACCCACGTAAAATCACACTGAATAGAAAAAACAGGATTTACCCATTCCGTGATTGCCAAAGGGATACGAAGATAAATGTTACTTAGAAATCACAAGAGAGCAAATGATCGGCTGAAACATACAATCATCCAAGCCCATCAGGATCAGCTCCTACTCCTGTTCTTATCTTAGCCATCTCTATATCCCCAAGATTCGATATGGGAGGTGAGTGGGCTTATGTGTACAGAGAATTAAAGCTTTTACTTTTCCAACAATTTAAAATTATACCTTTTGTTTGTTACCAAATAGTATTGCAGGTCAGCTCTTCTCTCTCCTCGAGCGGTCAGAAGCAATCAGCACACTGCTAGCACTTACCCTAGAAAATACAGCTTTGCTTCCTCTCCTCCCCCCTAGCACAAGCAGGCATCACTCCCAAATCTATCAAAGATATATGCAATTGTATGGTTTTAGGAGGCCTGCAGGGAAAGCATTTTAAGAGGAATTTCTGGCCTCTGAAAGAAGAATTGTTAGCACTGATTTTCCGCATAGCAAAAGATGTGAATATACAGCACCCTTAATGCTTCATTTGTTCTGTACCTTCGGCAGTTTGCTGCAGCAATATTCAGAGTGATGTATAATGTTGCCAGAAGGAACCAAATTTTCCATAGAAATGATGAATCTTTAGCACAGGAAGCTTAAGGTTTTGAAATGCAATTTAATATTAGCTACTGATTTCTGCTGACCCCTTTGTACTCTCTTGGAAAAGAAGTAAAGCTCGTAGAAATACTTCTTGTACTACAGGGAAAAGTAGGAGAAACAGGGAGCTAGCTTTGGCTCTCAGAGCTCCTGGGGTTTTTTTTCTCTTCAAGGCAATCACTAAAGAAATTAATCCCCTGCCACTTTCAGAGTCACGTATTTCACATCAATTGAAGTCTGCAGTCATAGGTGAAAAAATAAAAGAACAAACTACAAAACTGAGAGGGCAGGGAGCTCTGAGGCAATTTATTCTCTCAAGCTAACAAAATGACACAGAATATTTTCAAGGCAATTACAAAGAGTGTATTGATTTGTAGTTCTATAAAAGAGGAATAAGCAAGGTTCCAGTTTAATTTTTGTGTGTGTGTTTAAATACAGATAGAAGCATTTTACTTGTTTGGATAATGAAGAATAGAACTGTTTTTCCTCTTTGTCTAACTATTTCCCACCTTTTGTCTCCCACCTTCCTTCTGCTAGCTTTTCACTGCAACCTTACATGAAGAATGTCAGCTGCAACAGAAAAAATTGCTGGTACAGCTGCATGAAAATTAGACAGTGACCAGATGTCATCTCCACTGCTCAGTCTTTGCAGTTAGCTCTGGTAATGTCTTTTGTTTCACTTTATTAAGGGAGACAAGGTTGTAAAAACTTTTTAGGTAAAGGGTAAATAATGTATCTAGCTTGCAAATGGATAGCAGGAGCAAAGCACCAGGAAGAGCTGTTCTGTTCTTCTGATCAAGCTGTGGAAGAAAAATAAAAATGTTGTCAAAAATGCTGATGCAGCAGTTGTATGTTTCTACAGACAACATTACAGACCATTATAGACCTTTTGAAAATTACAAAATTCAGATTTTTTAAATTATATGTAATATATATAAATGCAAAAATACATACAGTTATTTATACGCAGTGCCAAAATAGATATTTGACAATACAATTGCATTATGCTGGATTCCTTCACTTCCAATTTAGAATCTAATTTAATTTATATCACATTACAAAGAGGTGCCAGATGCTCCAGCTTCCAGATGTGGTTGGGCAAATGATGGACTACCACTATTTTTCTACAGATAAACAGATTTTTTTTTTTTAATTTTAATCTATACTTTCCAATTATGTTTAGATGTCAGCACTGATTCATATCCTTCCTAAATAACTATTTGTTTTTGTTGACTTCATTAACAAAACAAGTCTCTCAGGAAGAGTTTACCCACAGAGCACATGGGATTAGGAGTGGAGATTGTGAGACAGGCCTGCACTTCTGCTAGACACTCCCACAACATTCAAATTAGGTTAGCTCCATATGAAAGTAGATATATAAATCTTAAACTGAAAAATTACAGGCTAATTAGTAGAGCTCAGATTATAATGGGAATGAAACTGCATCCACATTATGTGCTGCCCAAAGACAGTACAGGGATTAGTTTGTGCACAAAGCCTCTTTTTATAAATGAATTGAAAGGGAATGTAGGACAGTGCCTAACAAAGACAGGACTCTTGGGCCACTGAGTCATGATGTGAAGACCCGAAGACATAAAGGCAGGTTTTATCAGTTGGAGGCCAGCTGAAGTCAAAAACCTCAGAATAGTCATGTTGAAATAAAGGAGCAGGTTACAAAACTGCAGTGCTGAGGGCATGGTAGATAATTACTGAACAGTGTGAAACAAAGGCCAAAGGTATGACATAAGATAAAGAGCTAGTTTTACATATGCCACTAAATAAGGAGATGTTATTTAAGAATTGCATCTACTCCCAAAAGAGAAATCTGGTTCCTCCTCTGAAGTGTTAATAACATCCTACTCCTCCACTGGTACTCATGGTGTAAGGAATCCTGGCCAGGAAGCATTGATAGCATTCTATTTTCCCATGCCCGGCTCTGTATTCATTGAAACAAGGCTAACTGTTAATCATTTCTGTGCCTGTGCTTCTGTACATTTTATAATTCACTGACATGAAGTAGCATATGGTGGATAATATTTTCCAATCACTTTAGTTAAACATTGTAAAACAAATATAAGAGATGGTGCTTCCTGTTGCTGGACAAAACACATCCCCAGTGCGGGAATAAATAAATTCTAGGACACATGTTCTATTATAACTGATTAAAAAATTCTGGGGTTTAAGATAAACTGTTCTGTGTCCTCTGATAACAGGCTGTTATTTGCCTCTGGTCTCAAAACCATATATAGAGACATTTTCATACCCTCTCCAGGGTCAGTTTGTCTCCTGACATCTGTTAGTCACACCACTGGTTAGGTACAAATTCTTGTTCTGTGTCAAAAATGTTCTACAAGTGCTAAGAACTAGCTTGCACACCTGCATATTTTTTCAGAATCTTTAGTGCTTTAAACAGTATTTCTGCACGTATTGGGAGCTGGTGTCACCAACACATAGGCTCTTGGACGAGTTACCCCTGTATTTACAATATTGTTTGTCCTTCCCATTTCCACACATCTTTGCTTTTGTTTTCCAAGCCATACAAGTAAGACAAGGAAAAGGTCATTCACATTTTACAAGTCATGCAATCAAATATGATTTGTTTGCATTCACCTCCTAGCCTCTTTTTTTTTTCTTTTTTTTTTTTTTTTTTTGCCTAGCTGACAGCATCATCCTGACAGCATTATCCTGAGGAACAGTGTCAGGTGCAGTAAACCAGTTCTAAAAGGCCATCAAGAATGTATCAAATGAAACAGAGAACTGAACAGGACAGAGAAAATTGCTGAAAAGAAAAGTTGTTTTCTTCCTCCTCTTTTTCTGAAAATTCTGGACATCAGAGAAAGTAAGTGCCAGAATTTTAAAATTATTTGTTATACGTGAGCTTGAAAGTTACTAAGTACCATGGAGCTGCATGCCAAGAACTTGGTTGCTATCAAGACTGCACTTTAATCCTTGCTTCTGAGTCTGTTTTAAAAATGGTCTGAATTACTTTTAGTATGATGTTATGCCTACACACTCTTACGTATGAAACTTATTATGTTCTGTTATTATCCTTGTGTGCAGGGCCTGATAAGGTTTTTCATAAGCGGAACTTTCTTGAATTGCAGTAGCAATTTTACATATTGAAAATTTCCAGTACAGAAAAAGAACTGTATGAGCTGGGGAGAAAGTAGATGCTTAACAGAGCAGAAATGAAGATACAATACAGTCCCTTGAACCACCTGACTACCTGCCCCCCAAATGGTTTGTGGTGTGGCAGCTCTGACATCCCTTTAAAACTAAATGTCTGTGTCATGAGGTTTAGGAAGTGCACTTCCAAATCTATTTAATTGACATTTTAAGTCAAAATAACAAACTAATGTGAGTGAAGATATGGACGTGAGAATAAAAAAAAAAAAAAGAAGATAAAAAATAGGCATATACTATAAAATTTACGTGATTGTTACATTTCCATACCCAAAGTTGTGTTCCATAACGTTTTTGTAATGTGAATTCCTAGAACTTGACTATATGTGAACTCTTAAAGTATGCCACTGAGTATGCTGAAAGACCACTTTTCATCTGTAGTTTTACATCTAGCGACACTCAAAGTCGCCCCGCTGCGTAGCAAGTCAGCAAACAGAGATTCAGAAATTAAGCAGTGTGGCACCTTTGCCTGCTGAAGAGTCTGTATTGAGTAAGCACTAACATTCACTACAGCACAAAAACTTCAGTGTTGTCCACTTTTATCAGCACAATTTTTTTTATGAGAAGCAGAGCTAGTGGTGCCTGACAGCCTATATATGCATGGGAGATGTCTCCAGCGTACTCTGTATTCCTCACTGCTGTGACCTAATGCTGTAATTCTAATGACAAATTCCTTCCTATAATTTTTGCTCATAATTTACCCATCTCCTCCTTATCTGCTGCTTGCCTTCTCTGTCTTGCTGCCTGATGTTATTTGCTATATACCATAGCTACTTTGGAATCACAAGGTCCTCACTGATGGGGTCAGGTTCTACCAGCCTCAGTAGCGATTCTTGAAACAGAGACATTGGCAGAAGTGATTTGTAGTAGTCGGTATGGATATACGAAAGGGAAATAATGCTTAACCAAACTGATAGCTCTCTATGTTGATACGTCTGTGTTGGAGGGTGGGAGAGAAATTGATGTTTTGTCTCCATGTACTAAGGCTTCTGACACTGTTTCCCACAACATCTGTGCAGAGAAGCTGTTCAAATGCAGGTTAGGGAAGTGACAAGTGAGGTGGACTCAGCCACTGGGCTTAAAGGGTTGTGATCAACAGCATCTAATCCAGCTGGAATCTAGTCACTAGAGGTGCACCTGAGGGGTCAGCAGTGGAGCCAGTACTATTTAAATATTTAAGGCAGTACTATTATTTAAGACCTTCATTAATAATTTGATCACGAACCTCAGCAGTTTCGCAAACGATACAAAATTCTGATGATTTGATGATACACAGGAGGGTTTTGCTGCTCTTTAGAGGGACCTTGACAAGCTGGAGGATTTGACAAATAGGAGTCTCATGAAATAATAAAAAGGAATAACGCCAGGCACCAGGGCAAGCTGGAGACCAACCTGTTGGGAAAGATTTTCAGAAAAGGTCTCGAGGATTGTGATAGCAAAAATGGTGACCAAGGGCCAGCAGTGTGATCTCATGGCAAAGACAGCAAGAGCATCTTCAGCTGCATGAGGAAGAGTGTCACGAACAGCCCAAGAGAGGTTATTGCTGTGGCACTCAGCCTGGGGTGTTAAGACCTTCTTTAGAACTGGCCTGCAGGCTGAGGCTGCATCTGTCCTAGTGAGCTGAGCAGAGCTGGGACACATTCTCTGGGCTAGCTGGCATAGACAGGCCACAGCCATGCTGCTAAATTCTTTTACGCTCCTGAAAAAATCCTGCATTCAGGATTTCTATTAAGAATGGTTCCCTGCCCATCATAGCCCATAATCTTTCCAGAAACCATTTGGGACAGTGTGATTTGGGCACAGACAATGCTGTGCCAGGGACTGTTGTAATAATTAAACAGTCCAGATGGTTGGCACTATTTACTTTATGGATACAGCAGTGGAACAGATGCAGTATCAAATAAATTATCTTATGTAATTTCAAGGCCAAAGCCTACACTGACCACAGGAATCTCCCTTAACCTAAAAGGGACAATGGTAGATTAATCTCATTTTGGGTGATATCCTTTTCTCACCACAGACTGTGGTGCAATTTAGGGTGGTTTAGAGTGATTATCTTAGATCAGAAAACTAGTTGTAGTCTGTTAATCAGATGAGTCACATGCTTAGGGGCAGATTGTCAAAGCATATTCAGGTGTCAGAGATGTGATAGATGGTTTGTGAGAGCTAGGAGCAGTCAGATATTTTACCCAGTCTCCTATAATCATTGCTTAGAAACAGCTTCTAGTAAATTGTATCCTGGGCGGAACATGAATCAGAAGTAAAAACATATCATGGATCGCCATTAATCAGTGTTTCATTCAGAAAATACACAGCTAGAAAATAATGTGGCTTCAATCAAATTTGATTAGTTGCAGGGCCAGAAACTAACTTATGTGAATGAGTCTGTTAGACTTGGATTAGCAGTGACAGAAAATGTTATTTGTGTTGATCTGCCTTAAAATCCATCTATGAATTAAGGACTGTTTGAAAATGTAGGGGAGGTTATAATTGACAGGGGATTAATTTCAGTTTTCTTGATAAAAAAGCCCAAACAAAACCAATGACAAATCCATCATCATATATCATATGTTCATTTTATTCAGCAGGAAGGATGATCCCATAATATCTGAACATGTCTTACTTACAAACAACTTCCTGTAAAGGCAACTTGTTCACAGGTGCAGAGAGCTGATCCTCTTTTGTTGGGAAACAGGTTTAGAATATTTCCAGGGACCTCATGGTAAGTAAATAAATGTGATGATAGAAGTAATTGTATAAATACAAATAATTCATTATTTGTTTTAACTCTTAAGGAACAAAATTATGATTTCCAATAGTGGATCCAGATTCTCCATTCAAGAGTTATCTGAAAAATAACAGAACCATTACTGATAACTAAATTCACTCCTAGGTATGAAAGATTTGTCATGTACTCGTTATTTCATTTTAATTTTGATTGTTATCTGGTGCAAGAATAATGACAATTCTACTTTTCTGTCAGGGTATCATGTTTGAAAAAAACCGACTAATTAGTAATGACTTTTGCAGCTTGTCAGGATGAGAATTTGGAATAAATTCTTGTCTAGAGCAATTAATTGAAATTTGGAGTGATACCATATGTAAATGTGATTTTCCCCTATTAATTAGAATCTTTAATTACTTTGATCAGAGACTTTATTATACCACTTCTGGGAAGCCATGCAAATAGGAAAAAAAAGCACCAGATTTGAACAAGACAGTTATTTTAGTATCAAATGCCATTTTTTTTCCTTGTTGGTCCTTGTAGCATTGAATAAAAGCTTCATTGGATCCAGATCTAAACTCCTGTGGAAGTTTATTTCATGCCTGAACCACACTGAATCTAGAATACATTTGTTCAATATATTTTAATGTTATTTTGTTATTTCCGTCAGCAAGAACAGAACATCAAAGCATCTTAGAACTTAAGGAGAACCAGTGGAGACAACAACCATGTGAGGGAGACAGGGTATTAAGGTTTTGTGATCTATATTTAGTTTCTGCCAGCCAAAGTTTTCTTGTGAAGCCTCACATTAGCTGCTTAATATTTCTTCATTTTGCCTCCTATGTAGAAGGATAATAGCTTTCCTCTCTCCCCTTCATCTGACTCGTCCTATTAGAATAAAGTGACAAGCACAGCACACTTGCACAGGAGTTCGTGCAGTGGCTCAGAGCAGCTTTGTGTGGAGCAAAAGGGCAGGGCAGAGAGGTCTCTACGACATTGCACACAAATGGCAAACAGGGCAGGAAGCTAAACAGACAGATAATTCATTAATGTGGTAATGATATCTTAGTGAGAGCTTAGATTGCCTTAATTTTTATATGAACAATTGTTCATCCCATGTAAAATCCTAGCATGGATTAGTTACATGTGCACACAAGACACCAGCCATCCCAAAGTTGTACTTAAATCCATCTTTAGATGTACCTCTGTAGATAATATTCTTTATTAGGATGAGAAGAAAAAACAGATCTGTGTTCTAGGTTATTAAGAAAAAAAAGAAAAAAGAATTTCTGCTGTTTTATATAGTCCTTCACAATACTGAAAACATTACCATATTTTTATTTCAAATGAGTTCTTGTTCTCTTCAGCTGCTATTATAAAACTTTTGTTACCCATATCAGCCATTTTTTTTTTTTTTAATCTATGGCTCCCTTTTATCCATCTCACAAAGATCTGTAGTCCTTATCTGCATTTTAATGAGATGATTTATGGACACTTGAAAATTTGGTGAATGCAGCCAGCCGTCATGAAAAGGCTTTAATAATATCCTACAGCAGCACAGGTATCTAAATGCTATGGAATTTAATATTTACAGGGACTATGACATTACACCAGACATAAATCTGTGTTTTTCTGTTGTGATCACAGCAGTCAAGTTTCCCTTTCCTGTTATTCTGAGCGAGTCCAAAGGCTTACTTGCCTTTGCTAAAGTGCATAAATGAGATATTTTTCTTAATTTGCATGTCAAGGGGCAAATACATGGTTATGATGTGAAGGAGAAAAAGTAAAGACTGCATTTTAGTTTTGAGTGAAATTGTATAGCAAGCACAAATACTATTTCCCAGTATACCAAATATCGGTATAATAGCCTAAAATGTAAAGTTTGGGGATTTTTTTACTCCACATGCAGTGTATTATGTTATACATGATCAGCCAGAACAAAAACAGCTGTCTCTGCCAAACATCAGCTGTGTACTATTATCTTGAATTTCACCAACCATCCTTCAGTCATTAACCCTATACCATTCTGATTGTGCGTCTGAACTACCAGATAGCAAATATTGGTCTAGGTTTTCATGACAAAACTGGATCCTATTTAATGGGCAGAAGATTGGCCTCATAACTAGGGTTTGTGACCTTAAACTTTGACTTTCTTTGTTTTGATTGCCCAGTAGCTGGAAGGATACTGAAATAGGTACAGAAGCAGAAGAACTTACATTAAGAAAAGGAAAGTTTTCTCTTTCAGTCAGTGGTTTCCAACCTTCTGTAGCTTTCTGGCAACATTACCTGAGGAGAAATATGCTGCCAGCAACATCTGGCTTCACTCTGCATAAACATATTTCAGCTCTACCAGCAACAGCTTCCACTGACCTCTGGTGTTGTTGGCGGATCATGCAGAGAACATATTGTCAATAAACTATATTTAGAACCATTGATAAATGTGAATTTGTTTTGTGCTCATCTAGCACTCTGCCTTTTACAAACATGAGTGAAAAATTCCTGTTTTGTTACACACTAACCAAAAAAGCTCCAAGGTAATCATATTCTTTTCAAAAATCAAGTTAATGATGAGCAAAATTCAAATACTCTTTTTATATAGCCTGGGAGAGGGGAAGATGAAGTGTTCAAGGTAAAACTCAAATAGCTGTAATTAAAATCAAGTGTTAATTCCTTATTCCTTCAAATATTTTATAGTATATGAGTGTTTTCCCAGAGATTTTTGTTTGGTTTAAATTCAGAGCAGTATTTATTTTCTGCATTTATTTTGGATGCAAAAGTTTACCACAATGTGTGTTTTTCCCTGTTGTTCTTGTTTCCAGCTGCAATGCAAATATTGTCTCTGAACACTGCTTAAATGCCTTTAGCTATGCTTAAGTTGGTTGTACCTGGCCACATGTCTAAGTATTTTCCTGAAAGGGGAAATATGTTGAATGAGGGGCTATACTATAAACTGCAAAATTGATGTAGAATTAACAGTGATTCACTTGTTCAAAAAACCCCCACCTTACATATCCTGAAGTTTTCTACAAAATACCAGATTTAGAGCCGAACATTTTTGTCATTCACTGCAGACAAAGATAATGTTGTACGTGGCAGACTTGGCTACAGAAGAATTTAAATCAGGCCAAATCTCATTACATGTTTACAGTTCAGCTGGACAACTAAGCTAAGGCCTCTCTGCGCTTTGGAAAATGTCATGGGACATGTAGGGCTTAAAGTAGCCAAGATCTTAATTATGGAGGTCTTCCAAAGTATTTGGTGTCATTCTGCTGCAGTAGCTGCAACTTCTGGGATGACAGCACATTTCATTTGACACTGGTAATTAACACTGTCTCAGTGGAAATGGCAGCATCCATCAAAGGAATACTAGGAAACAGTTTATTAGTGGAGAAACCCTAACACTGTTCGCATTCAGAGCAGTCAGTCTCAAAGCAAGACAAAAAGGGGCAAAGTAAAACCCTTGAGTGTATGTCAAATTATCAACACATTTTCAATTTTTATTTAATGTCTGACAGCCATGTGGCTAATAAAAATATCTGTGATACCCAAAGCACTCAAATAATTTAATTCTTGGATCATTCAAAAAGAATCATTAGCTGTCAGAAGAAGGGCCAGCATTTCATAAGAGCCTCTTATTCCACTTAGAATTGTGTAACTAATATTTATATGTATATTTATAGTTTTCACTCATGTATAAAAAAAGATACTGTGTGTTTATACCCAAATATATTGAACGTTTAGGTGTTATTTTTAACCTTAATCAGTGTGTAAGTATTACAAATCAGCATGCAGCCCTGTATTAAACTTGGGTGTGCAAAACAATCTAATTGAATCAGAAATCTTTGCCTCTCCTGCATTTTAATGACTGTCAGCAGTTTTGTTTCATCAGCTGACTGTGAACATTGTTTATCAGATTTGAAGCCTTAGAAAACTATACCTAGATCTCAAAAGGATTATAAAGATAAGAAAAGTTAGTTTTCCAGGATAAAAATTTTAGGATGTGACCTTCATTTACCCTTTCTTTCATAGGTTTGGGGGTTTTTTTCAGTAGTTTTTTATATTCCGTAAATTGCTTTTTTTCTGATGATAGCACATGAATATCAACATATCAACACCAGAAGATATTGCCTAAAATAGGAAGTCTAATTATCTTCCTGATTTTGATATGAATGATAATAAAGAAAAACACAGTTAGGAGAAAATAGGAGCTTTCTTAATTTAGATGTTTCTGCCTCCTTGCTCAAGCTCAAGGGCAAACCTGAAGGATTTCTGATTTAGTCTGGAGACCTATACCTAAGAAAGTATGGGGTTACTTGAGTTTTTTGGCCATCAGCATATGTAATCTGTAAAACAAATATCCAGATGCATCTCCAGGGTCCTCATGGTTTCTGCGGTTTTTCCTCGAGGTATATGGGGACAGAGACGAGTGTTACACCTAAGGGAATGCTGCCTCCTCTAAGCCACGTGTCAGATACATTTTTCTGTGGAAAATCAAGTGGAACATTGTCACTAGGAAGTACAGGCTGAAGCAGGACAGTTTCATTACCTTTGGCAAAACATGCAAAGGTGCCCTAGAATATATCTGCTATTGTTGATGCTTTTGACACTTCAGTTTTGTACAAGAAGCAGGAAAAGTTCTTTTTTAAACAAGTAGATTAATATATATCTATGCAGATATTGGAAGTCATATTCCTACATTAGAGAAAAATTTTACTGATTAGAATAGAAAGATTAAGTAATTTGGGAAGTTTGGGTCTTTTTCTAGAAATGCTTTTAGTTTTGTAAAACAAAGTCACTTGCAAGGTTACACCCCTAACAGAGTGTTAAGAAGCAATAAGTAAATAAATAATTTAATCTAAAATCGAATCTCAGAATGGACTGGATGGGAAGAGACCTCTAGAAATAGTCTAGCCCAACTCACCAATACAGGAGATAAATATTCACTACTCTAGTTAGTTAAATATATCTAGACTGGGAGATTTTGAATAAATGAATACGCAAAGTAGGACAGCCACTTTGCCAGACTGTGTTATGTGAGGCAACAATTAAAAAGTAGCCCACCAGTTTTGTCTATTGCCAGGTGTTTTTTATTGAAATAAAGGTATCTTATGTCTCACATTCAGTTCTGAAAGCCTCAGATTTCCGTGACAAATTTTTCATTCTGATCAGAGAAGTACCTAAAAACGTAGACTGTTTATTTAGTCCTTTTCTTTCTGATTCTAGCTTCATAATATGTACTATGCAGTTATTCATAGCTGATATACTTCATTCTTAATCATCAGTCATTTTATTGCCAGATCTGAAATTGCACTTCTAATCCTATGGCTTGCCTTATCAGTTACAGATGTGTAAAATAAAATAATATGGTCAATTGGGTTGGCTCTAACATAACAAAGTAATTATTATTTTACTACATTGATCATAGCCCCTGTTATTTCTGCCACCTTTTTGCTGAAGACAAATGATAGACCTTACTTGTGTTGGTATCTTTGCTGAGATTATAAATTGTACTTTTCCTAACCTGATAACAACCACAAAAGGGTTATTACATTTTTGTCAGATTAACTCTTCAACTTATTTAGTCACAGGGTCACCTTTTTGATTTTAATACAAATATCAGAACATTGCACGTTTTCAAAATAAAAAACCTTTACTGAAAGAGAAGATAAATTGTTTATATCTGTTTTATTTAGGCATTAAATCCCAAGAGACAGATCTTGTTCTCATACAGCATCAGGTCCTTTGTTTCTCTCTCAGCCCCTGCTGTGATTAGACTGGGGGTGCACAATTGATTGGGAGGAAACGCAACTGGGCAGATGGCCTGAACTCACCAAAGGCATATTCCATACCTGATAACATCCTCATGAGCAATAAACTGGAAAAGAGAGAGGTTTAGGATGATTAGATTTCTTTTGCTTGGGAACTATTGTCTTCTGCTTGGGAACTGAGTCTACCCATAGGTGAGTGATTGCCTTTTCATCACTTGTTTTGTTTCTTTTCTCTTATTCCACTTATCCTTCACTTATTAAACAATTTTTCTTTTAGTTTTTTTCTTCTTGACCTTCAAACAGTTCTTGCTTTTGTTCCTTCTTTTCTCTTCTTGTTCCACTGGGGCTGATGGGAGGGGAAGTGAGCCAGCAACTCAGCTGACCACCAGGGTTAACCCTAACAAATATTTATAATTGTCACACAAAAATAAATATAATATCAAACCATCAGCACTATCAATAAAAGGATCACTAACTATATGAATCATTTGTAAAGACACATGGTTCCAAATATCTGCAGACATTATATTAATTTTCACTAGCTGGAGGTCAGATCTCTCTATAATAACTTATTCATTTGTTCAGTCTCATATTGATGTTTTTTGAATATTGCATAAGCTAAACTTATGTTTGCAATAGCAACACTTTGAAAGTTAGCAGGAATCTTATTAAAGATTCAATAAGATGCATTTTTTTCCTGAATGTAATGCGGAACAATGTGTTCTATATCTATATATGTGAAAAGTATGTTTTCATGAAAAAATCTCTTACTGTTCAAGAAAACATTAATTTCAGCAAGATTCTCACATCTTGAATATATTTGGCATGATTCCTATTTGCTTGTTCTTATCTAGTGCTTTGAAAGATAGGTTTTTGATTAAATTGGTCGCTCTTAATAAAATCTGAGATCCTATGCAGAAAACCAAGAAAGTACAAAAAACCTGTTTATTTTTAGAAAATAGTGATGAAAAACAAGATAATGAATCAATTACCTCTGAAAATTTGAACCTGTGGATCTTCTAGCTGTGCATAGGTCTTGCCAGAACTGGACACACCCTTTACAGCTGTCTGGACAGAGTGGTGATAATGGATTTGTTGTTCCTTGTTTAGAGCAGAGGACTGAACACATCTTGCACTCACTGGGCCAGTGAAAAAAGCAAAACATTGTGGGTGGAGGTCAAAAGAAAGGGTAATATTTCAGACCCAACTGGTTGCCCATTTACCAAAGTTGTATCATTTTGCACTTCATTTAATTCCTGGTTTGTGTTGGGAACACCTCCCTCCCTCCCAGAGGAAACTTGTCTTTTGAAGTTAATAGTTTCCCCACACTACTTGCATATCATCAGGAAAGTAAAGGAGTTTACTTTTTTTTCTCCAAGAACTCTAAGGCTTGGATAAAGCATTGAATTTGGTGAGATCTGGCATTAATTATGCTAATTCAAGGCTTGAGTCAACTAGTCAATCTGCTAAAAGGTTTCCTTTTGAGTCAAAGAAGGGGAAAAAAAGAAATAAAATACTGCACAGGAAGATTTCTCCCATACTGAGAAATGTCTGTCCAGCAAGTAAGATGAACAGCCCTCCAGCAGTGCTTCATTACCTCCATTGGCAAGGGAAAGATATATCATGCCTTGCTTAAACAGGATGCTAACATGTAGTCACTTATCTTTCAATGAGAGAAAGATCTTAGGAGCTTCTGCCCCTCTTAGGCAGCTGACTGCTTGATTAATTACCTAATTACATTTGAAGTTCTGCTTCTTGGGTCTTGGAGTTTCTACAGGTAAAACATTTCTGGAAAAAGCTCTTTTCCAGTACTGCTTCAAGAAAGGACCCTTTTCTATCAATTTATAAACTTATTAGCATGCATGAATAATTAACTTAAGGCTGCTTTTCTGCTCTAAGAAGAATTGGTATTGTTGACTTCAAAACTAAACAAACTATGTACACCTTATGGATGGATATATATGGACAAACACTGTCAATATTAGTAGCAACAGATGTCACATTTACCTCAGGCAGCTGATTCTAAACCCAGAGTATTTTGCCATCAATTCCAAGGGAACCCTTCAAGCTCTGCCTGATGGCAGATACTGGGGTCTTTTTGGCTGGATCTAGATATTCTGTAGAGAATCAAGGTCTTATGTAGGATACTGTGCATTTTTTTTCCCAAGCATGAGGCAAAATAAAGAGAGACTGCTGATATCTACCCGATTTCCTATGCAGCTTTATAATTTTGGTATTACCAAGAGCAACATCATTTTTACTACCTCCATGGTTTGTATGTATTGATAGAATACAGTTTCCATGATGATATAATATTTTATGAGAAAAGACTGACAAGCGACCTCAGTCTTTTCCTAAAATTACATGTAATTCAGCATGCATCAGGACTGCAGAATGGCAACTCTGTCCCAAACACCAAAGAACATCCCCTTTTTCTGGCACTAGTGTATAATTGGAAGTGCCCATGTTCCAAAGAAAGAATTTTTACCATCAACTTGTTTCTGTCAAACACCAATTGAAAAATGTGAGTGAACAAAGTACAGTAGATAGATAAGAGTAGTCTATTTCTGTTGTGCATGTCCTACAACAGTCATCCAGTCCAATTACCTGACCTGTCCAGGGCTGACCAAAAGTTAAAGCGTGTCCTTATGGACTTAAACACTGACAGGCCTGGAACACTGACGACCTCTCTAGGAAGCCTGCTCCAGTGTTCGCACACCCTCTCAGTAAAGAAATGTGTCCTATAGTCCACTCTAAACCTGGCCTGGTGCAGCACTGAGCCATTCCCATGCATCCTGTCACTGGGTACTAGGGAGAAGAGCTCAGCAACGACCTTCCTGTCCACCTCCCCTCCTCTGGAAGCTGCACAGAGCAATGAGGTTGCCCCTTGGTTTCCTTTTCTCCAGACTGGACAAACCCAGAGCCCGCAGCTGCTCCTCACAGGACATTCCTTCCAGCCCCTCACCAGCTTCGTTGCCCTCCTCTGGAGGCATTGAAGAACCTTCATATTTTACTTAAATTGTGAGGGCAAGAACTGCAGTGTGCTTAGAGTAAGATCATTTTAGCAGCTGGTTAGGCAATGTTTGATGCACCTCAGAATGCAGTTGCAGACATCCCCAGACACCCAAGGCCTTTGGCAGATGATTGAGAGAGGTTCTGCTGTAACCTCTGCTTTCTACTTCGGTACTCTAGGATGAATTCCATCAGGCTTTTAGCTGATGCAACTGTTCCCTTACAATTTCAGCATCCCCAAATGAAAAATCACTGTTTCTGCAGTTGTGGTCTTTGGAGGACTGAGCAGCCCAATTTATCCATATTGTTAAAGGCTGAGGTAAAAGACCCCATATAATGCTTCAGAACAGCCTAAAAATCTATTTTAAACTTACCTCGTTATCTAGGTCAACCAGGAGTGGCAACAGAGGAGTTAAAGAATGAAAAAAGAGACTTGGCTTCCCCTTTTTACTCACCATGCAGATGTATGCTACATTTTTTCAGCATGACTTACTATTTATAAGGCATTTAATTGTCTATTGGTCCTAAGAAGGTATTTATTATAAACTATTTATAAACTATATCTAAAAGTATGAACATTTGTTTTAAATGTTGAACTCCTCTATGCCTCATCAGGAAACCAATGACTATCTTGCAAGGTGTTCAGGAAAGATAAAAAATCCTTGAAAAGAATTAAATCTAGGAAGTAGAATTAGTACAGATTTTTCCAACTATATGTAGGATTTTATATTGGAATTTTGTCATAATAATAACTGCAAAGGAGACAGTGCTGTAGCATTCACATTTATGCCAAATTCTGACAGTGATTGTGGATTACCTAGGCATTACACTTGCATTACATCCTGCAGCATATGTTGCTTTGCTAATACAGGAAAAATAATTGCTGCCCTTAAACATTTTACAAAATTAATTATCTTAAAATGAGTACTGCGTGCCTAATACTAATGTTTCTTGTTCTGCCTGAAAAGCTGATTTTTAGTAGTTTTCTTCACTCAAAAGTCAACCTATTTTCATTTAATTTATTTCCACTTATCGCTGATAGGGATTAATTTTTGATTGATTGTTTCCTCACACTCAAATGCAAATTATCATGGGAAAAACTTCCACAGTAAGTAAAAAACATTTTAAGTAGCCCTTTTCAATTAAAAGAGAACTATTAATCAGTTATAGCAAGTTTGGGAAGTTTTGTGGCTGTAATAGAAAAAGTGGAGAGAAATTTATCTCATTCATGGGTTTGGAGGTTATAGCCATCTTTGTTGGTGGGAGATGTAAATCCTGCTGTATTAGAACCAGCAAGGCAGGTCTGGTTGAATGATTATTTTTTGCATTCAACTACTGCCATACAAGTCCTGCTGCAAGTGCAGGTATTCAAGTATTTGGAGAAGGGAACACAGTTACAAAATACTTGTCTGAAAATAAAAGGGAAATTGAAAAAAAATATAAGGAAATACATCTTTCGGATAATCGTTAGCATTCTCTTTATGTAGAAGAATTTTGGCTGCAACAATACAAGACATTTCTAGGGGAAATATCAAGTGGGCAGGAGGAGGGAGAAGCCACTGATGTTAGTTCAAAATTCTGTTTAGAGATGCTTATATTTTTGAACCATCACCATTTGGTATTTATTAGTTTTACCCTTTACCAACCATCTCCTTTCCTGCCAGGAAAGTCCAGGCTCTGAATGAGCTACTTGCAATCTTGCTGTCCTGCACTGGAAGGTTGTCAGAGACCCCAGTGCGGTATTCCCAAAAAGTAGTTTTTGGAATGCAGATCTGGTACCCTAGGAAAGTGAGCTACAAATTTAATAATTCTCAGGTTAAGTGTGTGAAACTTACAAGTAATCCTTTCACAGCCTGGATGCCTATTATTTTTTCTGCTTATAGATAGAAGAATTACTACTCTTAGAGCTAATTTTCCCCTGGTTTTATGCAGGTTTACAGTGTGCATTAAAGGGAATATGTCTCTTCCATTCTCACAGCTTTTGTCAGTGGTATAAAATAGGGTCTCAAAAAAAGTAGAGCTACTGCAACCTGATATGTATAACAAGGGCTGTGAAACATTATCAGGTTTGATTTTTTGGGGGGAGGTTTCATTTCATTTTCATATTCCTCTAGGGCTGACACTGCAAAAAGCTATGGATGAGCAGAGAATCATATCAGTGTTTCATCTGTGCACTTCAGCAACTGCAGGAAGAATACAAGAGCAAACAACCTCACAAAATATGATAATGAATGCACTGCCTACCCTTCTCTGTCAGCCTTCTGATCTTCCAAGGCAGAAATCTCCGAACACCCCTTTCAAAACTGCAGAGGGAACAAAAACTCAAGATAACCCACAAGTAAATAACCTTTCTTATCTCTCCTGTCAGATTTGCTGAAATATTTTCAGCAGGTGGGCTCCAGTAGTTAGGTTAAGGGTAGGTATAATTGTTTGTTTTAGGAGAGCAAATATGACAAAAATGTGTTTTTAAAATGAGACTTTCATGAATCATATTTTCTTGGGACTTTATTGAAACAATAAAGCTTTTGGGGTTAATCTAAATTAGCCTTTAGCCTTCCAAAGTATTTGCAATATCAGAATTTTTTGTTGTCGTTTGTTTCACTCGTTAAGGACCCACAGACCTGTCTTTTTCCAAGGTAATGGAATGTACTTTTAAGTTTGAAATTATGAAATTATATTTTGCCCCTCAGCAGGGTTTCTCATTTTTGTGTCATGTTTAATTTTACAAGGTTTGCCAGAGTGTCTTGTTAGGACCTTGAATGTCCTGTCCAAGCAATCTGAAAGAATCAACTAAGATTATAATTCTCTTGGAAAATATTGATGCACAAACTCTGAAGGCAATTAGAAACTCAGTTTTGCCAATCTAATATTTAATTCTTTCTCATGTTTTGTTAATAAACAAGAACCAGAAATAAGAAGATAGAAACTGCAGCAGCTTTTATTATTCCACAGGCATACAGAAATGACTTACTCACTCTGAAATGTTTAGTGTCAAAGCTTATGTGATGTGTACCTCTGATTTGGAGAGCAAACAGAACTAGTACTTATTCTGCTTCTGACTGTGGTTTCTGGATAGTTTGGAACACTTGTGAGTTTACAGAAAATGATGGGTGTCACCTCCTTGACACCTTCCACAGTTCTCTAATATTTATGTTAAATTTTGGTGCCTGATCAAAGAGTCCTCCTGAGAGAACTGTTTAAAGTCTTTTCACTGTTGATCAAGAGATATGGTCATCTTTGGCAGCATTTTTTTACTTGCTCAAGTTGAGCTCTCTAGGCTAATGAGGAAATTTTATCATTACGAGGCTTCAAAGAAATCTCCAAAGCCTGTCTCCATTTATGCTTTCCTATTATCTGGTCTGGCTTCACAAACAATTTTTATTTCCCCTTCCAGTTATCTCCTTTCAAGTCTCAAATCTCTTGTATGTGTGGCAGAATACAAGATTTTTTTAACTCTGCTTGTCCAAGGAAATATTAATAAACCTCTTTAGGTTTTATAAGCACTCTTCTATGAATATCATGACACAATTTTTATCATCACTGAAGCAGAAGTTTAAAGTGTGCTTAGATGTAGATTTGGAAATCAACAAGACATACACTATATATATATATGTATATATATATATATGTGTATGTATATATAGGTGATATTTAGAATTCCCTTTCAATTCCATAAATTTCCAGTCACTACAACCATTTAGTTCCCGATATCGGCCATACCTTAATAATGCCGATTATTTATTTTGCAAAGGAAAAAACACTGTCCCCTTTGTAACTCAAGGTCATCTTTTCTTGGTATTGCTTTAAAAATCCAGCAAAACACCATAAAAATGAAAAGCAATATATAAATTTCAACTAACCGAGTCTAAGCTACATCATTTGGGAGCTTTCTAAAGAAGGATGAGAATTTCTAGAAGAATGAATAGGTAGCTAAAACAAATGTCATGAATCTTGTTCCAGGGCTACATCTGTTTTCCTATGTTCTATAGGAAAGGCTTTATTATCCTGTAAAAATAATTCTTAGACTTTTCAGGTGAGAGGAGTCTTCACAACCACTCTGAAATCTCAAGAATGGATATTTTATTTCTTATAGCAATAAAGACAAAACCACATTCTTTTCTTCTTTGGTAAAATATTACTTCTTATATATGCTGTAATACATAAAGTGAGTTCACACATATTGTGTCAAAACAGTCAAGTTTCATTCTTTTTTAACAGGAAAATTGTACAAAGATGAGCATTGGAAGGAATTTATAATTTCAAACACTCAAGTATGATTTACTGATGCTGTCTTAAATGATTCTAAAAATATTTTCTTAAATTTGGATACTAGTTACTAACAATTACTTACAAATTAAGTACCTGGATATGAAAATACAGGGAAGAGAAAGTGCAAGAATTACAACCTGCAGGTGCTAACCCCCAATCCCAACTGAACTGTGAAGACTGTTAAATAAATGTATGTCATGCTCCATTAATAAGAACAGACATATAAGAATATTATTGTCACTAGTATCTTCAAAAATGTCTTTTAATAATTACACTTTCCTACGATTTCCATATAAAGTTGATACTTCAGTCTGAGAGCTTGCCAATAGTTTGATTAGCTGATGCCACATTTCAGAGTTAAAAGCTTTATCGTTATTGACTGAGCAAAGTCATCCAAGGCTGATAATATATATGATATAATCATATATGATATGATATAATCATATCCTCAGTTATAGAGGTCTTCCTTCTGGTGTGTGCTGGGTTTATTTAATCATTGCTCTAAATTGCTCTCTCTATTAATCATTTGTAATTTGCTCTATCTTTTTAATAACACTTGGAAGGCAAAGGAGAGCTGTTGTTTTGCCAGCCTTTCAGTTCCTTCATGTCAGAAATATCTCATAAATCTGAAGGTTCCCATCACTTTTTACTATTTTATACTTTGGCATAAAATCTTTTTGATATCTTGCTTTACACCATGTGTAAAAATTATGGTTGCAGAGATATTAGCAATATTCCATGAATATCTGTCTTTCTGAGGTTTATAGACATTTTGGAAAGAGGCTTTTAAATCTTCATTTTGAGACCAGTATAAAATTTATATTGAATAATGATTTCTCATTGTGTTTCTGTGTTAAATTTTGTTAAGAGTATTTAAATAACAGTAAGCTCTCAGGTATTTCAAGAGAGGCAAATGATTGTAGAAAAAGACCAAAAAGCACCTAAGACCTATATTTTTATTGAAGAAATAATTTTATAAGTTGGGCATTCTACTTCAATAATTTTCAGCTGTTTGGGAGTTTTTAAAGTATTAAAATTACTTCAAAGTTTGCTATGAACTTCCTTTTCCATCATTTGTTTAGATGAAAATACAGGTAGAGGAAAGAGAAAACAAAATGGTGGGGAAAAGAGGGATTGAAGACACATTCTCCCAAATCACAAAACAAATATTTGTTATTTCTGTTTTGGTTTTAAATCTGAAATATGAAAACTAAAATTTAAGCAACATTTTCAAAAAAAAAATTAAATTAGTGAATTTCACAGAGAGAAATGTAAGAGGCAGAGAGGTTTTTCAGAAAAACCTAGACAAATTAGAGAGATGAGCATTCACCAACTGTATGGAGTTTAACAAGGGCAAGTGATGGATTCTGTACCTGGGATGGGACAACCCTGGCTGTGTGCACAGACTGGGGAATGAGAGGCTGGAGAGCAGCACTGCAGAAAGGGACCTGGGGCTCCTGGTCACTGGCAAGTTGAACATGAGCCAGCAGTGCCCTGGCAGCCAGGAGGGCCAACCCTGTCCTGGGGGCATCAGGCCCAGCATCGCCAGCCGGGCAGGGGAGGGGATTGTCCTGCTCTGCTCTGCACTGGGGCGGCCTCAGCTCGAGTGCTGGGGGCAGTTTTGGGTGCCACAATGTAAAAAAGACATTAAACTATTAGAGAGTGTCCAAAGCAGGGCCACGAGGATTGTGAACATCCTTGAGAGGAAGCCGTGTGAGGAGCACCTGAGGTCACTTGGTCTGTTCATCCTGGAGAAGACTGAGGAGAGACTTCACTGCAGTTAAAACTTCCTTATGAGGGGAAGAGGAGGGGCAGGCATGGATATCCTCACTCTTGTGAGCAGTGACAGGACCTGAGGGAATGGCCTGCTGCTTAATCAGGTTAGGTTTAAGTTACACATCAGAAAAAGATTTTTTACCCAGAGGATGGTTGGTCACAGCACCAAGCCTGAGTTTAAGAAGTGTTTGGACAGCACTCTAAGCCACATGATTTGTTTCTTGGGGTGTCCTGCACAGGGCCAGGACTTGGACTTTGATGATCCTGATGGTTCCCTTCCAACTCAGAATATTGTGTGTTATGTGAGATTCCACCTTTGACTTGTTGGATCTTCCATTAACTTCAGCTTCCTTCCGCGGAAGATATTATTGGCATAAAATCCTTTCTACTACAGGTTTAAACCTCTTCTCCTGAAAAAATATGGCTTCTGAAGAAGACCTCAAAGAAAATTTTAGCACTCATGCAACTGCATTCATGTTTCCTTGTGACATCTTTCTAAGGACAAAATTTTGGAACTGATATGCTTCCCTGGAACATATCAATAAGAAATTTCTGCCAAATTTTAAAATGTGGGCATCTTTTCACAATTTGTTCACTCAATTGTGTTCTTTCCATTTATTTGACCCAGTGTTAGCCAAAAGTAAATTTTACCAAATGAGGAGGAAGCCCTACATCCTCTCCAACTTCTCCCCAGTCATTAACCACATTTTGGAAAAAGTGATTAATAAGGTTCAAATTAGAAATGAAATGCCCAAAGAGGAATAAAGTTTTGAGTCTCATCATCACAGCAGATCAATTTGTCCTTTTTCAGCCACCACAACCCAATTCACCGTAAACAAATTGATTCTCCACCTATTCACTGTTCCCTTTCTAGCAATCTTTGCTTGCAGCTGCTGAAGTTGTACATAATGTTTCAGATACTCTTTAAAAGAGTTTGGGTATTCTGCATCCTAGCCACTCTATAAATTGTTATGATAAATATTTAAATATATGCAGTACTTGTTTATATAAGACATAATGACTTTAAATTGGGCTGATTAGATATGCCTGACTGAACAGACGTTAATAATTTACTTTCCATCAATTTGTTCCATTGCCTAGAGGGCTCTGAGAACACTAAAACAAAAATCCTAAAATGTTAAATAGGAAAACAATTCAATTTATCTGAACAATGCATGTTAGTTCAGAGTAAATAAACACACCCTCCCATCATAATAGATTAATCTGTTCAAAATGCAAAGAACCAAATAATTTGAGATCAGACCTCTAGGCAAACTGTATGTGAACAACAGAAGAAAGAGGGAATAAGTGACTATTACTTTTTTATAGAACACTCTGAGAGGGATTCGACTCAGAGTTTTCGACCAAAAGTTTTTCTGCTTTCTGATGATATTGACATATACAAAAGGAGTTAGTCAAAAATTTTCCCAAACACAAAATACTGATGTTCATTTCAGTTGAAGATTTACCATCCTGCAGTATGTACTGCTGATCTCATTAATTTTGCTATTCTGAATAAGCCATACTGGAAACTTTGAAATATGTATTTAGACAGAATCTGTTCATATTAATATCAATGTGGACTAAAAATTTGAAATAGAAGATCACGTAGTTCCTTACAAAAATTCTTTACTACTCGGAAGTACCAGTCTTTGGTAGCAAACTATGCATTTAAAATGAGGATGCTTTTAGACACCGCTGACAAAAGTCTAATTTTTCAATTACCAAGAAAAGACAAAAAAAAGTACATGAATAACAATATCATTGGCTTTTTTCTTGCCAAATATTGTACGGTTTAGCTCCCTGTGAAGCCACCTGGAAGCATGACTGGGCAGCTCATGCAGTCACATTTTGTCACTTGCTCTGTATCAGGAAGCTCACCTGGCTTCCAGCTGATTTCCCACACATCCTGTGTTATATATGAGAGTCCCACTCAGAGAGGTTTCACATCCTAAAGCATTTCACGTGGCATTACAGATGCGTGTGGGGACAACTAGAAAGAGACGTCAGCATTCACAAGTTACCAGTCAATGATCAATACAGTTAATGAGGCCAGTGGGCATTTCAGCCAATCAGTGACAAAAAGCTCAATTCAAGGGCTGCAACACAGACGCATCCCTGGGGCTGGATGTGTGGAGGGCCTGAATCCTCCTGGAGGCTGCTGAAGGCCTAGAGAGATGCTCGAATATTTACAATGGCATTAGCTCCTATATTAAAGCAGGGAGTTTAGTTTTAGGCAGCTAAACAGAGGTGTCTAAACGGTGGTGTTTGTAAATGTGCCAAGTGTCCATAAAGGAGGCTGGATCTGCATGAAGGCACTCAGGGATGTTTCACAGAGCTACTGTGAGAGTGTGTGCAAGCCCATCTCTCTCCTCAGCAAGCCTGACTCTAATCTTTTCCTTCTTCCCCCTAAAAAGAGTACTGTGATTTACCATCCCTGCTCCTAGTCCTCCTCTGTAGGAGGAGAAGAGTACCTAAGAGCACTGTACATTTAAGACCAGGGAGAAACTGTTTTCAATGTAACACACAGGAATAGTTCTGTGCATTGCTCGTCAGACACTGCACAAACCTGGCTCCTGGGTTATGAGTAGCTCCTGAAGAAATCAAGCAACAGGTTGTTTTAGGAAATGTTCTTGTTAGCTTAGCCCTAAGATACTTGTTATTGGATATTTCCCAGCTCCAGACTTAGAATATATAACTAGGCTTCAGCAGATTTAATCATTTTCAGGAAAAAAAAAAAAAAAATTTGGCAGATTATATGAGAAATGCAAAGACAGCTAACTAAACTATGAAAATGTTGCATTACTGACTATACAACTGCTGCTAGTTTTTCTTGTTCTTTTAATACAAGTATTTTTTGCAGAAGAACCTCCAGCCTTGACTATTCCATTTTCCTGTTAGAGTAAGACCACCCCTCAGGTAAAAACACCCAGCAAGTAGGACTCCTAGGACTTCTGTCCTTCCTCAGTGTGTAAATATGATACCTCTTTGTAGCTTAGTCATCTCAAAGGCTCTCCATCTCCTCTTCACTGATGTAAGGGAAACAATAACAATGTGAGGCTCCTCCTTCATACAGTTGTCAGCTCCCATGCAGAAGTGCGATAGATGTGTTTCTTCTGGATCCAGTGGGGCCCGAAAGTTCAGGAGTTGGTCTGGATCAAATTGGTTGCAGCAGACTGACTGTTCATACAGTTCTTGATATTAACTTGGAATACCCCTGGGGGTTTTCTTCCAAGGGGTTTTTCTGAGGGCATCTGCTGTGAAGATGGGCTGAGAGATTTGGGGTTGTTCAGCCTGGAGAAGAGAAGGCTCTGGGGACATTTCATTCCTTCCGATACCTAAAGCAAGCCTACAAGAAGGCTAGAGAGAGACCTTTTATATGGGCAGACAATGACAGGACAAGGGATAATGTTTTCAAATTGAAAGAGGGAAGGTTTAGATTAGATGTTGGGAAGAAATTCCTTACTGTGAGAGTTGTGAGGCACAGGAAGAGGTTGTCCAGAGAAGCTGTGGGTGCCTCATCCTTGGAATTGTTCAAGGCCAGGTGGGATGGTGCTCTCAGCAACCTGGTTTACTGGAAGGTATCCCTGCCCATGGCGGGGGCTTGGAATTAGATAGTCTTTAATGCTCTTTCCAGCACAAACCATTTTATGATCCTATGATATGTAAAAGGAGCAATCTCTTTCCAGTGTCAACTATCCAGTGCCTGGATTTACACTGAAAAATACTTCTCTCAGATTTACTTTCAGGGTCTTTCTTCGAAGTCAAGAGTCTTGATTCAAAATGCAATATGTTTTCATCACATGAAGTATTTGTCTTTTCCTCCATGACACTTTTCAGTTTCTTTTAATTTCGTGGTACAGTACTGCTTTAGAAACCGCATACTTACAAAAATGGTTCAGAAATGAAAAAAAAAAAAAAGGAAAATGGGATTTTCCCTACAAAAACACAACTGAGTGGCCCAAAGCCAGAGAAGTATCTCTTAACATTGCAAAATATAATGAGTGTGCTCTGGAAAGCCAAGTTTCACTGCAGCTATTGACATCTTTAGGGATATGAAACTGCATTATTAAAGCAACATGAAATAATAAAAACTATCTGGTTGTCTGTATTAGAATGAGCTGCAGAAGATAATAATCATAGTGTGGGGGGTCTCTATAGGATTTAGATCTTTGGCTTCAGGAAACATGCTGACAAATGTGTAACTATTTCCATAACAACTCTGCAGAGCAGGATTCACAAACTTCACTATAGGGTGATGAAGTGTGTTTAGCAGACAGAATGAAAATTCAATGTGACCATGGGCAGCTCTAAGTTATGCAATCTTCACTTTATCCCAGATGTTGCTAGAGGAATTTCTCTTTTGTTTAATATCCATAGCATTTTTCCCTTGACTTCACTCACTGTGGTCACATGTAATCGTGTCAACATTAAAATACGGATGCCCAAACTACCTTTGTGTTTGTCCACAGTAGCCAAGGATTAGCAAAATGGTACAAAATTAATAAAATAAATGGATCAGAGTGCACAAGATCTTTTACAGGATACCATTCAATGAATGGCATGGGAATATCCTGTTGAACCTGCATTACCTTTCATATGCTTCAAAACCCTATTTTATCTCTACTGGTAAAAAGCAAAAAAAAAATGGATGTATTCCAGAATGCCATCACAGGTTATAACTGGCAAGAAAGCAGGACTACCTGTCCAGTCCAAATCAGATGGAAATGAAAGTTTATGAAATTTCTTGAAAAAAGTAATTTCAGCACTTCTGACAGGAAATGTAACTCCAGCGCTCTCTGTAGCTGCTCCATGAAATTGATATTCTTTTTAGTTTCACCAAAGAGCAGCTTGGAATCCCAGGCTATGTCTATATCTGTAGGAAAAGCAGAGACTAAATGAGCTGCCCCAACCTGTGACACTACCACAAGCAAGTTTGCTGCTCTCTGCAATGTGCTATTGCTGTCCTGATTCAAAATCAGAAAGTTTACTGTATGAACCTGTTTCTTTTTCAGTAAACTCTTTCTCACAGTTAATTTTTCTGGTAGGAGTACGGTATCACTTTTTGTAACATAATCTTATTTACCTGTGTTTTCTACTTATTTCTAAATAATATTTCTAAAATCAGTCATTTATTAAATTTACTTATTTGATTTATTTATTATAAGCCATGAAAGATCATCAGCTTGTTCATTGTTGGTAGTAAAAGAATTGTTTTCTTTCATTTTAGCCCAATTGTAACTTCTGCCTGAAATTTTGTTTTGTGTGTGTGTTCTCATTAATATTCAAAAAGGCTGTTCACTGCAGGCAAGGTTTAAACCCTGTATAATTGGAATTTTTCTCACAATATTTTTCAGAACAAAGAGAATTCCAGAAAATAAAATCAGACCTTGATATATTGCAACCATTTATCACTTTTAAATTCCCTTTATTTCTGAAGTGAAGGAAATGTAAATCAAAATTAAGGCACAGTGCTGGCAAATTGTGCCAGTCTTTATTTTATCAGAACTAGCAGCCTGTCGTTTGAGAGTACTGAAAAATGGCTATTGCATACCAAAAGTACGAGGAGGTCCCTGTGTCTCTATGCTATTAGCATAATTCTGCATTGCAGGTCTGTTTTGGACTCCAGTTTAATTAATAAAATTAGACAAAATTCTGGAGGAAGGAGAAACCCTTTCCCTCTGAAGGAGCTGCCATGCAGTATCTAAGGTACAGAGTCCCTGGTTTGGTTTTGCTTCCCTGGCATCAACCTTTCCCTGGCTTAGCTTTCTGTTGACTCCAAACCATGAGAATAAGGCCAAAGGGGCCAAAAAATAGGCCCCCTTTCCCAGTCCCCCTGTCCTTTCTGCATCCTAATGGAGGCAGCATTCTACTAGGAAATAGGTGACATGGTCTTGAGTCTTCTCAAGCTGGAAACACAGATATGGTCTCATCTTTTTGTGATGGTGGCACCATCGCCATCTCCTCCAGTGTGGGTTTACTCTCCTTTATCATTTGCCAGTGCCTCACATAACCTCTGATATTTTTGAACAGCCCTTCCTTCTGACACATTCTGTGTTTCTGTGTGCTGTATTGAAGCACAGGTAG
Source organism: Platysteira castanea (assembly GCA_013397175.1). Lineage (NCBI taxonomy): Eukaryota > Metazoa > Chordata > Aves > Passeriformes > Platysteira > Platysteira castanea. Next base: position 120,700 of record VYXC01007886.1, read on the forward strand.
CTATGTGATATGTAGGTATGAGATTCATAATGGAAACAAAAACCTGGATTAATCTACCCAGTGTTACACTCTGTTATAAGAAAGCTCAATTAGCACCCTAAATTAGGATGATCTTATGCTTATAGAAGCAGGGTGGTAATATCCAGATGGTAGCCGAAATGTTTCCTCTTTTTTCATTTTTAGGGGTAATCTATAAAAAATTAAAATGCTTAATAGGCACTATTTTAAAACTGTACAGTTAGGTGGGATGGAATCAGACCCTCATGCTTGGAAATTAATTATTGATTCTAATTTAAAGACCTAAACTACTGGCTTCTGCATTACACTGCTTCCAAACTGCGCAATATAATTTTCTTACATGTTTTCTCAAAATATTAACAAGGTGAAATGAGTGCCATACTGTGCTGCAAATATCCTGAAACCATTTTTCCTCCTTGCTGCTCCCTGCTTTGACTCCAGGTCCCAATATCTCTACAGATTGATGCAGTGTTTCATAATCGGAGCTGCATTTGCCTCTTTCCACATTGAAAATGTGTCAATGAATGTGTCCACCATAAAAATATCTCCCATTACTCAGTGCTTTTGGAAATCTGAGCTACTGACATGCTTGATCTTGTCAGCAATCTGGAGAATAAAATCCAAATGCAAAGTTGTTTGTTGGCTTGGTACTGCATTGTTTTAGGTCATAAGCAGTACCCACAGTATTGCATTTTCACTTTGCTTTGTGTTTTTCCTGGATACAATTTTTCTGTATTGGGTGGTGGGGATTTTTCTTTTTTTTTTTAAATTTTTTTACAGTGAATAATACTTCGTAATTTTTGAGCTCAACAGATGCTCAGATATCACCAAGACATCTCAGCATTCACCTGTCCAGTCATGGCTTACCTGTAACTATTTCAACTGAAAGGACAATAAATGCTGAAATGGAAGCGTGAGCAGAATTCCACTGCTTTATCTTGTTCCTTCCACATGTGAAATGTGAGTATTGTGTCTTCAGGGTTAGGTTTGGATGCCAAATTTAGTAACCACTTATAGGTTAGATAGTACTATGTGAGTAGTAAGTATTTGTGTGTCTCCGTGGCTGGTAAGACTTCACAGTTTTTATTATGGAAGAAGGATGGAACCTGTCCCTCTTGCTTCAGAAATCATAAAGTTCTTCAGCTTTCAATCATCAAAACTCAGCACTCAGTGATTCTTTCCCACCATAGCATAATAATGTGATAGAATTCAGGGTCCTACAAGGACACAGTACATTGCTGGAACTTGCTTAAAAGCAGGTTAGTGGGCTGTTTTGCCTTCTGTTGCTTTTCCTTGGGCATCATGGAAACATCTCTCCTCAGGCATTACCTCACTGACCAGGTTCCAGACCCTTGGAAATGACATGGTGTGCAGGAACTCCCTCAGGAGTTTCCTGGCACTTCAAACATCCATGTCTCCATGCTTCGTGACTTTTCAAGTATCTGAAGGTTGGTGTCCTGGCAGACAAATTCAAGCCCCCCAAAAAATTAAATTAAACTTGCAGACCTGGAATTCTGTTTATGGGGAGTTTTTTGTTTTGGTTTTGTTTTGTTTTGTTGGCTTGAGGTTTTTGGTTTGGGTTGGGTTGAGTTTTTCTTTTTTGTTTGTTTGTGGTTTTGTTTGTTTGTTTGTTTTTGAATTTATTTTGAAATTTTCTCCCAGTTTGGAGACACAGGTCATTAAAAATTAAAGTCCACTAATTCTGAAGAGTAGAAATTCCATATTGCAGCAAACTCTAGCAAGCTGTTCTAAAGTACAAAAATATATTAAACAGCAGCATTGTAGCATCTTTGTCAACAATAAATACATAAAAACCCTCCTTACTTAACTCTTAAATAGTTGTCTAAAAAAATTCTATCCACTACTGGGCGACGATGATGAACTTCCTCATTTATAGTTTTGGTTTTCTATATCCCTGACACTTTGTGAATTATTTTTATGGAGTTCAGAACTAAGATCAAAAGGAAAAAAAAATGAATATATGCCATATTGAGTCGTGTGTACATGGAGCCTCTATAATTACTCTATAATTATAAATACTTATTGCTTGCCTGAAAATAGCTATGGTCCCATAAATTAAAAATATTGAAAATTACTGATATATTTGGTTGAAATCATCACTCTTTCAACTTTCAAATATTAGTTACTGTGAGAATATTTTAAAAGTTACATAAAACCCAATAAATGCTATGAGAAATGAATGCCAGGGCAAAATATAGAAGTGAATACTTTGTCTTTACAGAACGTTCTTTGTGCACTGAAAGCATTTCAAGATGTTCAGTCCTTTTTCTTATCTGGCATAAATTCAGTTTCAAAAAAAGTTGAAACATGTAGTTGAAAATACAGTGAAAGATTTTTTTCTTTCCACAGTAATGTCTGTCCCTTCTAGCCTGAAGTCATGATAGACTTTTCAAAATATACTTTGATGATAATATAGAGTGTCTTAATAGGTCAACAGAGACAGGCATGAAGAAAGAATTTTAAAACTATTGTAAAATTAATTGGTTTGTGGAAGTTAATAGTTTAACTATTGACAAAAGAACACTGATCAAAGAACACCATGAAATCAATCAGTTGTTTTAAAAAGGTAGCACAGAGACATGCATAGTAAATAAAACAACATTGGCAGTAAATCATGTGAATATCAAAGATGTCATCTGGGACTAAAAGAGCAATGACATTAGAAATAATAACATAGCAAATATGTTTTAAGCAGCTGCAGATGTGTAGTCAAGGATGATAACAGCTTTGCACTTCTGTAGTACCTTTCATCATAGGAACTTAATGTATTTTAAAACTATTTTGTAGATGGAAGTGGGATTCAGGTTAGGTGTTGGATATTTTGCTGCTTGGATAAAGAGAAAACTGTACAGGTTTGATCCTTAACTCCAAGAAGAGTCCTCTGCCTTAAGTCGTCTGAGCCCTTTCTGCAGTCAGTTGCAGGCAAATAGGAACAAATGATTAATATTATTTGTTTGACAAACTGATTAAAAATATAAAATTAAGATGGAGCTACAATTTCTGAAGAAGGGAACTTTCAAAGTGTTTGATAAGAAGCTGTGGTGCTTCCCCTGGATGTTGATGTCTACATTGCAGAATCACCAGAGTCCAACGATATCAACCTCATGTGCAAGAGCTCAAGTATCAACCACGAGGCATGAAATACACTGAGAACCTTCAGAGAAAACTGTATTCCTTCCTTCCTGGATCTGTCTGACTTCAAATTTTTTTCTGTTAAAAAGTGCAAAGGGAAGAATAAAAGTTCATTTTCTTACAGTGTTTAATATTAGATATGGGGAAGCTTTAAGAGATGAATATGCAGTTACTACCTGAGAAACAACAAAATTAAAATAAAACCTGTTACATTACTGATCAATATTTTGATCTATCAGTTTGCTTAACAGTCTTGCTGAGATATTAAAGACTTAAAAGATAGAAACTGTTGAAAGGGTTTTGAATTTTTCATTTTTCTATGAGGGAAAATTTAATATCAATATATGTTTTTATGTGTATGTACACTGCGCTTAAGTTGTTTTATCAATATGAGACAATCGTCTTAATCCAGATTATTTTCCAAGTACCTTTCACTCATACCACATAATATTTTTTTATATATATTTCACATTTCTTCAAGGGATCAAGACTTTGTGTGTGTGTGTGTGTGTATGTCTTACCTTAAAATTTTTGAAAAATATTTTTAAAAATATTTTAAAAAATATTTTTGGTAAAGATTTTTGAAATACAGGACCTTAAGGGTAAACTTTTGCTCTCATCTCTTTTCCTGCAGTGACATTTTCAAATGCTATAATGAGGTATGCAATCTCTTACTCTATTTTATTTTTAAAATGATGTTTGTCTTTTCATGCTCATAATTAAACTCTGGATTGGAGACTCCCTGGATATTCGCCTCTCGAACTAAACTTTTTTCCCCTCTCTATCTTAGCTTCTTATTGCTACAGAAAAACCCCTAATCCTGGTATGGTCAGAGTTATACCCTCTCACAACTTGAACAATTACACAGCATACTTTTCCTTCATTCAGGCCAACTCTGCAAATTTAACCTTCCTGCCAAAAGACTGTCTCTTTCTTAGGCTTTTGATTTAAGCATCAGAACTGTGACCAAGACACACTTCAGTTTTAAGACAGATGCTTTCCTCCATGACTAAAGCACGAGAAAATAAATGTAACTAATATAAATTAATTCTTAGTGAAGAACATATGAAATATGAAAAGGAAGACTACTTTTCACACTAGGATATATGAAAATAAGGACTAGCTTTTGTTCTGTTCACTTCAGTGCTGTGAAAGAAGAAGAAAGAAAAGAAAGCTACAGGAATGTATAACATAAAAATACTGTGACAAAGAGGTTACTTTTTGTATTTGATACAAAAAGAAGGAATGCTCTTCTACAAAGTAGAGGTCTGCTACAGATCTCAATACAACCAAAGGATAAATAAACTTACTAACTCTCATTAAGACATACAAAGTGACTGTCATTAAAAATGTCTTTCTAGGCGCAGACAACACTTTGCCCATATTTATTTGGGAACAGTCCCGAGGCTCCAAGAGACAGTGCACACAATTTCAGTGTGTCCAAAACACCTCTTCCCTCCTTGTCAGCAGCTGCTGGATTTATGTGTAGATAGAGCACTCATTGGCTATTTTCTCTTTGCTCGGGGTGGGAGTTTAGGCAAGATGTTAAGAAAATTAATGAACGTTGTCAATAATGCACTTTCTTGTCATAATATCCTTCTGAAAGACATGTGTAACAGAATACACAGTGTTTGAAGAACTCAAAGAACTTCTTTAATAGGAGCATACGTAAGGATCCAATTTCTTTTTACTAGTCAAATGCTCAGGAATGTTTTGTTGATTTGTTTTGTTTCTACCTTATAAATTTTTGTATCAGAAATATAAAACCTGGAAAGAGGGTGAAAGCAGGTACAATGTTCCTCTAGAAAAAAAGTAAAAATTGAGGCCATTTGATAATACAAGAAAAAAGAGACCTTGAATGAAAATGAGGAATAGTTTAATTTCAGTGAATAGATTAGCAGATACCACCTCGACTGGAAAAACTGGATGAGGGATTTGGCTTTAAAATGCCAGTGTATGACACCATTGACAGTGATAACAGCTACTCCTCACAGTGGCAGATCAACAATTGGTTCTTAGGCACTTACTGTAATTCACTGTAATTCAGATCTATCAGCTACTAGAAAACAACAAGAAAACCAGAAAGTTTAAACAAGGAAGAAAAGCTCCAAGGAATCAAGTGACAATATTTCCATTTTGGTATCGACACAGAAGCTCTCAGGATCCATCACATGCTGGTAGTCATATGTGTGCTTGATTAGAATGTGAAATTATAACATGTCAATTCTGTTTCTTTGATATTTACTCACTAAGAAAGACCTTCCTGGCCCCATTGGTTAAGCCACTGCTGAGCTGCCCTGCAAAACAGTGAATCCCATCTGAAAGAGTGGGTATGGAGAGGCCACCAGTGCTCTTGGAGGAGCACAGTCTTGGTGACACAACTCTAGGAGTGGCGATGCTGTCAGGCAGAGCACATTGCTGAGTGCTTTTTACCAGATACCCTGGGAGACTTTTGTAGCTCTCATAGCTCCAGTAATCTGGATCTAAACATCTGCAGTCTAGTCCTGGGCTTGCAAGAACATGAAAATTCCAGCAGGCTACCATAATAGCTGAGCTTTCCTATTTTAAGTACAGCCAAGATATTTGGCTCTTAAAATCTAGATACGCAAGAGATTTTAAAGATTCTGCAAAAGCAAAGTGGTTGAACAAAAAGGTCCCAAACCGCATCTGTGTCATTTTTACAATTGTCAAGATGTGCTGACAATAGAAGGAATATATTTCTTGGTTGAAAATGGAGAGTAGGCAGCACTTTAAATATGATAGCTTCACAGATGGTGGATATTGTATACCACATGAGTCAATGAGTGTCAGATAATCTGAAGTGACAATACAAACTGATGTTTGCACCCAATTTCACATTAAGAAATGCACAGTATTTTCATAGAAATAGGTAATTATTATTATGCAATATATGTTCATTTTAATTCATATAAGTGGTTGAAGGAATGCATGACTGTCTGTAATTTCAGGATTTAAAAGGGCATTTTTAAATCTTAGAGAATTAGTTAAATTTGTTCTAAAAATTCCCTACCCCAGCTACTATGAAATGGAGACATTTCAGCATGTGACATGCCTCTGGCACATTCAAATTTCTGTTTGATATTCTCCAGAGCACCATAACCTAATATGACTGACAAGCTCCACTGTAGAAAATGGAGCTTAAAATAAACCTATATTTTATTAAGTGACACTATAGACAAAAAAGTTGATTGTATTTCACTCTCTACAATTCCTAAAACATAACCCAGTGAATGCTGCTTCCTGTCAGGGTGTTGAGATCCCTGCTGTAGGGTCCCTGAGGAACAAGAATGAGGCAACAATGTGTGCATTACTGTTAAGAGTTGTGTTAAGATGCTATGTTAAAGTTATTTTCATGTGTGGAAATCTCTTTGCTATTTATCTGTGTTGAGTTGTTAATGTTAATGTTAATGTTGTTTTAATTAAAGAGTTCCCTGCTTCTTTTATTTTGTGTTTTGCTAAAGAACTAGGGCTTTTTCTTGGATAACCCTGGTAAACTCCATTAGCAAAATGAACAGGGAAAAAAAAACAAAACGAAACAAAAGCATTTTCTAAGTTATATTAAAGTTCATGAATACCACTTCTCTTTAGTTACTGGGACTATTCATGAATCCAAGCTGCAAGATTATTTTCACTGAATCAGTGACAAAGATCATTATTTTTATTGCTCCTGGTTTACACTCATAATTTAAGACAGCAAAATAAAATTACTAGAAGATGTTAAATGTAAATATTCCCAAATATATCTGCTAAAAATATTAAAGAATCCTTTCTCAAAAATTCCTATTAATATTACAAGACCTCTAATACATTCATTTATGCAGCTTGTACATATTTACATGCCATGCAATACAATTTGTCTTCTTTTTGTCTGCTTAAACTTCAACTACCTTATATTTTCATATATTTAAAATATCAAAAAGGTCACAATGACTTTCCAAATATTTTATGAAATTGTTTCAGGGTCACATTGACTTAACCAGAGGAACCTCACGAAGGTGGAGGAGTGGCCAGCAAGAACCGTAAAGTTCAACAGCATCAGAAGTAAAGTCCTGTGCCTGGGGCCAGCCTGTGCTGTTGTACAGTCTGTGAGCTGACTGGCTCAGTGGCAAATCTGTAGAAAAGGGTGTGGGGACCTGGTGGATGGGAGTCAGCAGCGTGCCCTGACAGCAGTAAAGTCTCAATGTATGGTGAGCTGAATTACCAATGGCACAGGCAGAGAGATGGCTGGAGGACATGATTTTTCCCCTTTATTTTACACACAAGTAGTTGCACCTGAAAAAGTCCAGGTTGGTCCTCTCCTCTCTGAGTACAAAAAAAGTGTTGAGAAACTGGAGAGTCCAGTAAAAGGCAAGAAAAATGTCTGGGGGAAGAAGCATTGGACATATAAGAAGCTGGTTCTTCTAAGTCTCCAGAGCTTCACTTAAAATTAAAGGTCCTGTTGTGGAACTCTTGAACATATTAGTGCAGTTTAGTAATATGAATCCTTGTTTTTCATTTCTGATGGCAGAAAGAACTGATTTCAAACACTTGAAGTGAAAAGATGTAAAGATGTCTTGAAGAATTGAAGAAAGTTGGAAAGTAAGATGGAGAGACTGTGTTTCCTCCCGTGACTTCAAAGAATCCCTTTTCATCAAAAGATATTGAATGTTTAAAGGCAGTAAATGACTAGTAAGAATAAAACTTTGCAATTCCCAAAGCAAGACTATAATGAGCACTTTTAAACACTTAGGGTTATTATGTAGCTGTCAAAGCTGCTATACTTTAAGACCAAAAGAGAAAAAA
>VYXC01007886.1:128687-257239 GCA_013397175.1 Platysteira castanea
GAGAAATGTTGTGCAGTGAATAAAAGTATTATCAGACTCAGTGGGGTGAAAAAATGCTCAGCGGCAGTTTAAGATTCTCAGCACTGCAGACCAGGAATTTTGCTGTTCTTCTAAAGAGCAAGAGCCTAGACAGGACTGAGCTGTCTGAGTAAAGGGAGGGGTCAATGCTAAAGAAATGGCCAGGGATTGATGCCATTACAAAACTGAAGGGATGGAGACTGAACTCTCTTTATGGACCAATTTCAGAGATAGCTTCAGGCCTACATTGTCCCCAGCAGCAGGAACCCTGCTTTCCAGGATGCCAGCATTGGCACAAGAGATCCTGGGAAACACAGTACTGTACACCTCTGTCAGTCTGCTGCCTGCTCACTGCTGTGTCTGCAGTTACTGGCTGTGAGTAGATTTAATCCTGTTACTCACTACGGGTATTTTAGATACTGAAACTCGTACACCTTTGTGCTAGTTTGAAAGCAAACTAGTGAGAGACTTCAAGTCAGAAAGACAATTTAATAGGAAAAATAAAATAAATTTAATAGTACAAAAAAACAACCCTCTGACAGAGTCAGAGTACAAACCTGACCCCCTGACAGTCAGGGGGTTGGCAGCAGTCCAATCAAATGGTGGCTGCAGTCCTCCTGGAGTGATGGTTCTGTTGAGGCAGTGACTCTGTAGAAAAGGTCTGGTCTTCCTCTGAAGGTCTAGTAGCAGTGTAGAAGGGCCTCGTCTTCCTCTGGGAATCCAGTGGGAAAGCCTCCCCCTGATGTTCGAAATTTCAGCTTATATCCAGGATGGAACGCCTGGCTCCTCCCTCTGGGCGGAGCATCTCACAATGGGATGTAATCTTATCAGTCATACGGTGATGGCACATTAACAGAAGATACCTCCCTGAGGGAGGATCGGTCATGGGAGAGATAAAGAACTCTGCCCCACCTGGAGTTAGCAGCTGGCCCATTAACAAGAGATAACCCCATGAGTTTATCACGGCTGAGTCATCAAGGAGGTGGGGGACACTGTCCCACTGGTTTTAAGAGCTTATGAAGATGGTGAATAGAATACAATCCTTCAGGTACATCTTACACTGTAACCTAGGACAACCTTATTTAAGAACTGATTTAAAAGGCTATGTTAGAGATCTCTGTATTCACTTCCAGTTTCTATCTACAAGAACCGGCACACGCAGGTACGTACTTAGGAGCACTAAATTAGGATTGGATAATCCACAGATCTTTTGATGTTCCCTCTCACTTTGCGTCTTGAAAAGGTAACATTTATTCAAGAAGCTGTGTTCTTGTCCATATCTGCATAAAGATAGTAATGATAGTAGCCAGAGTTCTGTCACATTACCTGTCCTGTGAAATACATATTGTACGCACGGTCATTAGGGAATGCAGGGCCTCAGCCAGATCTAACAGTCTGTGATGCTGGAATTAATTTTCTTCTACACTTGTGCTGTGTGCAGCCCAGTGGAATTTCATACTGATACCTTCTCTCTGACTACCTAGTTTATTTCAGCTTCAGTTGCTGCCATGAATCTCATTTGAGCTGTACCTTGAAATAGATAAAAATCAGCATAACCATTCTGTTGGAAATCTTCATATTAGAGAGTTTTCAGGGGGACAAAAAGGGAGACAAAAATTTGTGAATTTGTTTAGTTGTCGGTTTTATTTGGACAACCACGGGCATTGTCTCTGGCTGTGCTGCAACCACCCTGATTCTGTGTCCTTCCTTCATCAGGCACTCATTCACAACTAACTATATGAGGCCACTTGAAAGAAAAAGCTAGCATGAGACACAGCTGGTCAGTCATGAATGCTTTGTAGAATGACAAATACAAATAAAACAGATGTTCAGATTCACCTGACTTTAAACCATGAAAGCTAATTAACTTACTTGCCACTACACTGTGGGTGCTGTGTTTGGCTAGAAAAACACCTGACAGATCTCCATTTATTAAAAACATAAAGGTCGAAAGAAAAAACAAGAGCATTCACCTTGTACTCAGCTGAATTAAACAAAAAAACCTGAACTACAAAAGGAGTTAATAAGGAAGCTTTCTGTTTGTGAACGGTTCCAGTCTGAAAATGTTAGCTTCTGGGGATTTTGGAATGAAAAACATCTGGTAAGTCCAATTCACCCATGATCTTTCTTTGACACTTGGAAAATAAATAGGCTTTTCTTATTGAGTAATGAAGAAAGGGAAAACAAATGCTATTTTACTTTTGAGCAGGTGTATTTTCCAGGAGCTGAGCTAAGTTCATCATCTCCTGTCACATACGAGGAAGTTTCCACATAGAGTAAAAGCTTTTCAGTTCAGATTTTCACCCATTGAGTATTACCACATATCTGGCTTTAAAACTGATATCAAAATGTTTATGTCGGGTTTTCAGTTCTTCTGTAGGTGGGGAAAGTTAAATATTTATTGAAGAGGATATATAGGATGTGTATACTAAGTAGGTAGGTGTGGAATAAAAATAGACTGGAAGGTTGTATCTGGAAATCCACTACTTGCTTAGATTTGTGTGTTTACCTGAGAAGCAGTGAAACACATCAAAGGAATAAATCAGTTGGAAATCACCTTAGAACTTAATTATCTCTGTTAGTTGTCTACTTTTAGCATCAGACCCTACTTTTTACATAAAAATCCTCTGGCTAGGATACCCATGCAAAAAAGCAAAAGAAATTCACCTCAGCATGGGATTTGTGAATCTATAATTTCCCCTGTGGAGTTTGTCATAGCATCAACTCTCAGACTTTCAAAAAAGCCAGGATTAGGATATTTTCTGTTAGATGCTTAAAGGCTAAATATTATAACAAACAGTGAGATTATGCTCCTTAAGAAAAGGAATAGGCCTGGTGTCAAGGCCAGTTGCAGTTACTAAGGGATTGGTGGTAAGAAAATCTTTTTTAAACAGATATATAAACCCAGAGTAGCAAGAGGAGATGTACTGCCACCCTTTGCTGCAGAGCTTGGTAACCCTTACCTAGTCTCTCCCTGACCCCAGATGTCTCCTTCCTTTCTGGATGGATGTCCCAACAGGGCTGCAGAGGTCTCATATAACGTGAGTTTTGACATCCTGGCCTCTAGCAGCAGCAGAGGTGAAAAGTCCAAGTGTACAAAAGAAGTTTAAAATCCAGGCTCCTCTACTCAAACATTGTCTAAAAACCCCCAAACTGTCCCTTTTGACACCAGTTTTGAATCAAGATTTCTTTTCTTACTAACCACTCTCTTCTCACAATCCTGGTGAACTTTCTCAGGGAGAAGATCCTTCAAAGCCCTCCTGCCAAGAGCCTAAAATCTAGGTCTTTTGCTCCTTCATTCATGTTTCACACACCAGGCTCAGGGCTATTGCACTGATGGTATGCACAGGGATAATATAAGTGGGGAATTTTGATAGAAAAACATTCAGGTTTTTAAACCTTGAAGAAACCAAAGTGCTGATATATCTCAAAGTATAAGGGGCAATAGAACTTCAGTCTGTGAAATCTGTTAATAGAAATACAACATTTTTGATGCTGAGACACTGAGGCAGGAAGGCAGGGATTTCTGCTTGGTCTCTATGTTATGTACCTACACACAGGTTCACAAAGTCACTAACTTCCATTAGGTTTAATTTAAACTGGGTGAAAGCTCCTGAGTGCTATTGAGAATCTGAATCATTAATTTTATTTAAAGTGAAGCTTAGACACTTCTGGATTCAGAGAATTAATGACTATAATTCTGGGCTGAGTTCCAAGATCCAGCAAGGTTGAAAAATTGATAGATATATACTATTCCCTTTAGATTTCCATTCCCCAAAGGATGTTTTATCCTGTTTGATGGAAACGGAATATTAAAGCCATTATTTAACTTCATACTGTCAGTGAGTAATAACTTGGTGAAATAAAAATAGAGTGTATGTATCTCTATACAAGAACTGATGCTCTGAAAAATATTGGGGCATACTAAACAATCCATATCTCATTAAGAGAAAAATACTGCTCACTATTCCACATAAGATTTATTTTTTTTAATCTTATTTTAGTCCTTTCTGTCAAGAACTCAGAACAGATGTATGTAAATTTGTATATATTTACAGGAGCCAGAAGTGCGTCCTTGGAGTAAGGAAGGCAAAGGGAAGCCTGGGCTGCATGAGGCACTGTCAGCAGGTTGAAGGAGTTGATGCTTCCCCACTACTCAGCCCTGGTGAGGTACATGTGGAGTGCTGTGTCCAGTTCTGGGCTCCTCAGCCCAAGAGGAGGTGACTAAGGGCTGGAGAACCCCTCCTGTGAGGAAAGGCTGAGAGAGGTGGGGCTGTTCAGCGTGGAGAAGAGAGGGCTCTGGGGAGATCTCATGAATGGATAGAGAAGGGAGGGTGCAAAAGGTGTTACCCAGAGGCAGGACCAGAGGCAACGGGCACAAACTCAAACACAGGGGGTTCTGTATGGACTTTCACTGTGAGAGTGACTGAGCAGGGGCACAAATTGCTCAAGAGATGGTGGAATCTCTGTCCTTGAAGGTATTCAAAAGGCATCTGGACATGATCCTGATCAACTGGCTGTGGGAGGCTCTGCTCGAGAAAGAGGATTGTAAAGGACAATTGTTATTCCAACTCCAATCTTTTGTTTTTATGTGGTAAATATATATATAGGGGGGTGGGTGTGTGCATGTGTGTATATATGCACAGATATGATCAGCATAAACAAGCATATACCTAAGTGAAAATACATATGTGTATATAAATTTGCATCTCAGATATATCTATATTGTAGATATAGACTTACAATACTACATATTTATAGATTCACATTATATGCATTGTTTCTATCTATCTATCTATCTATCTATCTATCTATCTATCTATCCCATACTATTTTCTCCCATTTACATTTTGGACTGGATAGCAGTTTTCCAAGGGAATTATAATAAAAAGATGCAAATTGTATACAGTTGGTTGAGTTCTATTTGTATTCAATATGCACATACTACATATTGAGCAATTACAAACCATGCCCATATTTCAAGCAGAAATACATATTCTAGCCAAGCAAATGAATAAAGTAGAATATTATGAATATGTCACAGATAGCAGCCGTGTCTTGTATTTTTTGCCATTTCTGTCTATGAAGTGGTTGCCTGGGAGATGCCAGTCTGACAGTGTGAGCCCTTTCATATTTTCATGGACAAATACCTGCAAATCACCTTTCTTGAGTGTGTTGTCCTTTCTTCCCCATCCCCTGCATATTGGCCTGAATTTCTGCACATGATGGTATTTGACTCAGTTGTGCAGAGTTTGATCTGCTTTCATACGCACTACCCAGAAAAACTGTTTCTCCAGTTAACCACATAGAAATTTGAAATTAATTTTTTGTTCCTCTCTTGAGAAAAATGCCATCCTGTGAAATTTAATTTTTTTTTCACAGGGATAAAATTAGCCACTAGTGACAATTCTAGCAAAATATATTTATCTTATTTCTAATTGTTCATTTCAAAATTACAGAACAATAGTCTTTGGTATTTAGAAAGCAATCAGTTTTATTTGATCTTCTATCCTTCTCTAAGGAAAGGAAAAGGACCAAATATAAACCAGAAAATCTATTTTTGGTTGACTCCATCTGCATTCCGACTAGATAACTTCGGTGAATTCTTTTTGAAGCATGCACTTTGTCTGATTCAGGGCTATTGTGAAGGACCTCTCTTCCAGCCCTTGTAATGAGGTACCTACTTTGCCGTGTCTGGCATTTGATTTGCTCATTCCTTTCACCTGTTAATAAATATTCAGATAAATGCTTCATTGAAAGGAAGAGGGCCTTTGACTTAAATAAAAAGATTTAGTCCATTTTCTAAGAGAAAATTTGTATTTATACTGAATGGATTAGTAAAGACTTACAACAATGTTAGTTTAATGTAGTAATTTATTTGAAAACAGCCATTCATTCATTCATTAGACATCATTATATTCATTTGCTCCTAACTCAGAAATTAACTGCAGGTTTAACTGGTACCCATTTTTCAGAAAAACTCCCACTTCTTCAAAGCTTATGTATTGTTAATGAGTTTTCTTTTTGGAGATCTCCTGTCCAATCTCTTGTCACAGAGCATTGTCATACTTTAAATTGCAAGTTTACTTTTATCAGCTTCCCACTCAAAACAGCTCAAACTGAAGCAGCAAAGGAAATAAAGCTAGTATAATGAAACCTATGTAATGTAATGAAATCCAGCCTTATTCCAATCATAAAAGTGAAAAGCGGCAAGCCTATGGATAGCCATTCCCTTTTGGATGGAAGAAAATAATTAGAAAAATACCTGGTATTGTACATAGCTCTTAATTTTATTTCATGTATATTTTTAAATGAACTATAAAAAAAATTTCAGTTTTATGTAATATGAGATCTTATTCAGGATCCCCACCAGCATCCTCCCACACCCCAGGACTATATGAAGTTCATCTTAAGAAATATAATTGTTTTTGTACCCAGGGTTGCAGGTGATAAGTATTAGCAATACTATTCAGCATGGGTCTTCTCCTTGCCAGAGTACAACATCTAAAACTGTGAAGTGTTGAACTTTTGGGACTGTTTTAATCTTTTGTTATCTGCTGAATAGTGTGTTTTCCTCTACATCTTCATTTCACAAAAAAAACCCGGTGTCTGGAAGTGCTGATGACTTCAGCAGAGATGGTGTTTACCTATTACTTTCTTAAATACTCTTTTTTATTATTTAATTTTTTCTTTTTTTCAGATTGCATTTAGCTGTCAGGATCATTTACTTCTAATAAAGGTTAGGACAGTTAAATAGTTTGTCAGATAGAGAAATTACACCTATTCATTTTGTCTAGTGAGATTTTTTGGTGGCCTTTTGTACTGATATTCTGGGAGTTTATGAAAGATGTTATTACTTGATTCTTTGATTGATTGGTGTAGAGTAAATACACATGCAGAGAATGAGACGAAGGACATGATGTGCCTAAGGCTGGGGAACAGTGAATGTAGGAGTGCGGGAAAGAATGTCAAATTTTATGAAGGACTAAGATGAAAAAATTCAGGGAATATGACCAGTATCTTAAAGTAAACAAGATAGAAACCTCATTTTAAATCACATTTCTGTGAGAACTGCATGCCACATTATTTCTAAGCTTTTGTCACTAAAAAACCAAACCTCTGGAATTCTACAACATCTTCCTTGAGAACTTAACTAAGAAACAAATCAGTTATTTAGATTTACTATTTAATTAATCCTCAGAATTTTGGTCAAAATTTTAGATATGATTATGGCATGGATTTAGTCTGTCCAAATTAGGCACCTTATAAATCAGATTTTAATATACCTTTCCCTTTCTTTAGTCCCTCAACAAGGGCAGCAAGGGCAGAAAGCTGTGGAAGTAGAAGGTAGGTACTGTGTATTCTCAGCTGTAAAAGAAATTTCCATCATCCATAAAGGAGGATGCTACTTTTCTTGTCTTGAGCCTACTGTTTTTCACCTTACTAGCTCTTTAGTAATTTCAGGCTGCCCAATCAAAGTAAGCAGTTACTTCTGTTTTAAAAGCAGGATGGCTCACATTTAATATTGTTTATACAATTTTGAGTTGGCCAATTTTCCGTAATTTCTATATTTCCTATTTAACTGTAAATGATGCATAGAAAATTGTATGGGTCTGTTTTTGCAGGAAAATGATGAATTTATAAGCTGATGAGCTGCAAAATTAATTGTATGACATTTTCAGTCATTTCAAAATTCCAGTTGCCTGCCAGCTTAAGTACTGACAGGTCTATGAAAAAGCACACCTGGGCTGGATTCACAAAATATTTTTGTGCTGAACTGCATAATGGCCAGAATATAGGTATCTAAGCCAAAATCAGGAGGCCACAGGATCCTCTTCCAGAATTTAACTTAAGCCAGCTGAGGTTCACTTGCTCTTGAGTGCTCTGGAGCTAGAAGAAGGGAGGCAGACAATAAGAGGAAGATGGAAATTCACTGATAAATCCTCTAAAGGTATCTTGATCTTGTCTGCAAAAAGCTGAAGGTTGAGAAGTATGAAGTGCCATAACATGGAATAATTCCACCCATCACGAAAGCAGAAAATTTGGCAAATATATTTACTTACACTAAGGCACAGCGTAAGCATGACTAAATGACTTGGTTTGCCCTTGTTCATGACACTTCTTGTTCACGACACTTTTGAACTCAGCCCTCAGCGAAGTTGTCTGTTAGGGAAGAACTGCATTATTTTAAAGGATCTCTAAAGCTTCAGAGGTCTCTAATTCACTTGTATGATGAATGGATCCAACCCTGGGATCTGAGTCTGGTAGGATGGAAGAGAAATCTGCGACCACGTTGCAGAAGATTAGCCTAGTCCATTGGCCCATACCAGGTGAAGCAAGTGGACAGAATTCTAATAAACCAGGCTTGAATCTCTAGTCACCTTTGGTGCACGCACAGATTTACTCTTCATGGGAGACAAGAGTTGGTGGGAGTAATACAACAGTTGAGACTCCAGTAACATGTGCTGGGTTCTCTCGGAACACAGTGTGTGACATAAGTTATGGCATTATTTCTGCTAGTTTCTCTGAAGGTCTTTCTTAAATGAATTCTGTTCAGTTAACTGGTCATTCATGCATTAGGTATCACTTTGTTTTCATCTGCCTGTGCTTTCTTTTCAGTGAGTCACCATTCATGGATGAGACACCTGCTCCAAAGGAAACATCAGAGTAACTGTAGTGTCAATCTGTATCGCAAAATAATTGTTGTGTGCATTCTGGTCATTTATACCAGACATGAGACCATCATTCAGTTGCATATTGGAAGATGTTAAGAAGGAAACATACAAAATCGTTTGAACTAAAATAAAAAAGTTTCTTTTTTGTTTTCTGGCTGTAATCAGATCATCAATTTTTAAATTCAGAATTTTCCTTTTTCTGTTGTTGGTAGAAGATAAATCTTGATCAGGGAAGTGAAGCATCTTTTTTTAACAAGAGGTTAATTAAGGTACTAATCCAGTTCAAGTGCAAACAACAGGAAAAAATCATGTTCTGAAACAGAATAAAGTAATTTGATAGTGTATCTCAGGAAGAAAGCTAAAAAGTATTGTAATACAAAATTAAACACTTATCAAGGCACAGCACATACACAAGACAACTAATTCACTGCCCATTTCAGACCGAATATTTGAGACACTTTTTGCATGAATTTTTTTTTTACTTTCTGTATTGGATTCCATCCATGCTTAGTTTATCATCATGACCTCTGCTGAAAGGTTTGTAGTATTTGATGGATCTGATGGGGAACATTTGCTATTACTTATTTTCTCAGATTAGGGAAACAGGTGTGGAAATGGGTCATTAAAACCAGTAATATTGCTCATAACCATTTCAAGAGATCTATGAAACATGCAATACAGCTCCCCATGGCAGGAAGGTTGCAACTAAGTGGTCCTTGAGATCTCTTCCAAACCAAACAATTGTGTGATTCCGTGATTCTTAAATAATGAGGACATTTTTATTGCTCCCTGTTCTATAATATTTTGGAATATTTTCATACTATACAACAAACAGATGACAAAAAAATTCTAATCAATGCTTGTACAGATAATATCATTCTGAACTACTTGGGTATTAAAGCTGCATTTATATTTGTAGTTGCTTTAGACACAGTATCTTGGCACTGTATGAGCATTTCAGTCTAATAGCAAAGTGCTCATGAAGTGTTTCAGTTATAATTCTCTGATTCTGCTACTGATGATATTGTTCCCATTTGTGTTCAATTGTTTCCTCATATCTTCTTTCCTTTAGAAGGAAATGTTGCTTTTAGACCTGTTGTTCTTTGATCAGTTAAAGAAAGATTTTGATAGCTTCTTTTCTCCCTTCTCAATTATTTTAAATTGAAATGGAAGGCAGAGGGTGTTGACATTAAGGAGTTTTCCTTTGAGTTTGACTGCCTCTGTTGTGAACGAGTGCTAAAGGTCCTTGTATGAGCCTTCATGCCCAGCAGGTCTGCAGAGAATGTGTGCCCAGGCCATACAGCAACAGGCAACGTTCATCCTGCTTTGGTCACTGGCCATATTGCTGTCTATTTCTGATTAAATTTAGTTTTGTATTTCAGTGGACTCATCTTTCTTTCTGCTCACACTTTTTGTTTTTCAGCTACATTTCGTTTTTAAGCACTCAGGGATATGAAACTTTTTGTTTTCTTTCTACAGCATCCCTATAAAACAACAGAAATACAAAGAAAAGCAGAGATTATGCAGATGTATTATGCAGATATTTTTTCTGGCCATTTTTTCTGGGAAATCAGTCAAAACTTCCTCTGTATTACCTAGTCTGCATTCTGCTAAACCAAGACATTTTTACCCACATTCCTGTATTCTTAATTTTACCAGTTTTAAATAACTGAGAAATTCCTGATGATCAAATTCTGTCCTCCATTTCCCTACAGGTACAAGGAATCAAGCTATGTTTTTGTCATCTAATTAGAGAATTGCTGTAAGTCTCCCACTAATCCTATTGTTTGCCACATTTGCAATGAGTGAGATTCTATTTTTCCATATTTAAGGTCAGATCCCCATTTTGCCCATTCTTGTGCTTTCTGTCTCTTCCAGCTCTTCCTTGCATAATGCCAATTTGTGCCAATTTGCAGCACACAGGCATCAAATACAGGATTAAGGGTATTGGAAGGTGTATGTTTTTCTCGTTTAAATTTAGAACTACAGGAAGGCAATCACAGCCCTTTTGTGGCTAAAAATGAAAAAAAAAAAAAATTCTTTCACTAGAGAAAAAAAAGAGAAACTTCTGTAGCCAAGGAGAAGTACCATGAGTTATCCCATCTACTCTCTCTACTCCTTTATGGTGGAGCAATATTTTTCTTAGTTTTAATTATGTTTACTTAGAAAGAAAAATAAGAAAGGTTTTCATGAAGTAATAATTTGTTCCAAGGAAATCAACTCTGAACAGGGAAAGTTTTTGCTTGATAAGTAGCTCTTATTCACTATCTAGTTGTAATACCCAGTGGCCCAAGAAGCCATTCACAGCTAACTGTTAAGGAGGAGCTAATAAAAATCATTCTTTTAGGCAACATTTATCTAAATGTTGAGGTTGTTCTAGGAAATGCAGAAGGAGCTGGACTGTGTAAAGAAATTAATTTATTAAATAATTCCTAACTGTGTCTACATCAACATAATATTTTACTGTATACTACTTATGCAGTGGTGGAATGCCATTTCACTATTTCTGCTTGTAAAAACATAAAAGCTCTAACTGTAAAAACAATCCTGGCATCTCATTTGAAAATTTACATTTTTTAATTTGTTATTGTGTAAAACCAGTATTATATTCCATTTTCTTAAAGAAAATATATTATGGTTGTAAAAGCAAAGCCTGCATAATAAGAAATAACAAAGTTTGTGGGATTTTAATTTAAAATTACTGGAATGTAGATAAACATGGAGTTATATATGAAATGCAGTTATGAATTAGCAATTTTATCTCATTGTTTTTTTGGTCTTAAGTCTTTGAATATTTCTTACAGCTGAAGATGTCAGAGTTCTTCTCTGGACATGTGGAATGACAAATATTCACAGATCTGCAGGCTTTCCTGAAGGTGGCTCCATTTGATAAAGGTTAAATTAGGCAATCCAGGATCAGATAAGCCCCAAATTCTCATCAGAGTAATTGGTCAGAAGAGGAAAAACCAGAATTAAGTGTTCAGATAGCAGGTATGAATAATGTCATAAGAATTTCCATAGAATGTTTCTGGAATTTAAGCAACATGTTCTTGAAATTTATCAACTGAGCAAATACTCCACAAAAAATAGAGAAAAGAGTCTTAGTCTATTTACAGTGCATGTCTCAGTCTGAATTCTGAGGTAAGGACTGTCTTAACCAGTAATTTTCCGTTCTTTTTAATTCTGGCTACTAAAAAATACAGGTTCATTTGACTGTATCTCATTCACACACAGTTGTTTCCAGCCTCAGTGAAATAGAGAACAAAGCATGTTCAGAAGAACGCTTGTTTATTTTAGGATAGTTCTCAATTCTGCCTCAAATTTCTTCAGCTCAGGATGTAGATGAAAAGATAAAATGTACAAAGCTTCATTTCAAAAGAAATTCTGAAATAGAAAATGGAAGAGGAAATTAACTTGCAGTGCACTTTAGAAGACCTATAGCTTCAAAAACTTTGAAACCCAGGGAATATGATTATATTTGTCTGAATTAGAAAAAAAACGAAACCCAAACTAATTAAAAAGGAGTAGTGGCATAAAATTTTCAGTTCAGTTAAATTCCAGGTTACTAGCAGATAGCAACTTCCATCTCTATTAGCAAATAGTTTTTGAACACTGAGGTTTTCTATTATTTTCTAATAGCTCAGTGACAATGGATGCATAATGGAAAAAAATGACATGTTTCCATTGCAGGAGATAAACATTTAAAACTCTGGAGACGCCTAAGATATGTAGTCAAGGTGTTCTGAAAATCAGTGGAGTTCTACAGGGTTACTTGAATCTAGACTAGCATTTGTCTCACAACCCAGGTACAGCATCTTTGAAACAGAATGCATAAATTCAATATTTTCTGTTTGATACATTTTTAGAAAAAGGGTTTAAACCTGCTTTAAGTACTTCAACGTTGTTCAAAGTATCATATGCAATATTTATATAAGTTCTAACTTTCCATCAGCAAGAAATGTCCTGTACATCTTTCCCAAATCACCTTTCTTACAGTTTGGCCATAAATTAATGATGACACTCTAACCAAACAGTTAAACTTGTATGTGCAGAATGTTTGCCTATGGAAAAGTGTTTGTCACCAGGAGTTAAGACAAATCAAAAAAATAATAGCAGTGTTCATTGTAGATGGCTAAACATATTAACAGGAAAAAAATTCATAGCTTCATCTACTGCAAGGGGCCAGAAAAGAACTTTCTCTGCCCTTCCAAGGACTGTCAAATCTTTTGATGTCAGCTTCATTCTGATAAATATTAAATGCTGGCTATTTATAGCTTCAGGCATGCATATACATTGGAATCCAGTATTTAATGCATTGAACACTGAATGGTATTTTAGCTTTCAAATCAATGCCGCATAAAATTCATAGGAAAATATCACAATATTTCACCAGAAGATGAATCAGTATTTCAGTATGAAATCCTTTAGAAAAAAATACCTCTAAAGATTTTTCTGCCTTGAGCTGAAACAGAGTATGAATGCTACAGGCATATGAGTAGTTATTTAAGTTAAATAACAATGGATTTTATAGACTGAAGAAAAGCATTTTGGTTTCTGGTTTTGAAAACCGAGGGAATAGACTCCCAAATATAAGAATCTTATCCTGCACTCATGAAAGATTCCTTAGAATTCAGTAAGGAAGGAAGTGACGCAGGTGGGGCGAAGAGCTGAAAACTGGGAATTATAGTGTATAATCACAGAAATACTAGTTTTTCTAGATGTTGGCAAAGCAAGGTAAGAAAAAAGGGAAATAAAAAAGGTAGCAGCCTTTCCATGGCACAGAAAATTTGGAAAGGCTCCTACTTTTAACAATTTCTTGTGATTTATTTTTAAGAAATCTTAGAAAATTCATATTCCACACCTCTCACCTCTGTAAGGATTTAGGTAGGCTTGGAAGAGTGCACATGCTAATTTCTGAACCTGAAGACAGTTTTCTTCTTCTTTGTGTTGGAAAGTTGAAATATGAATGTAAAAAATCATTGTGACTTGATGGAAGTTCAAGGCTGTGCTTCTTACTGTTTGACATGCAACACAGTGGATGCTCTTTATATATGTTTAAGTCTACCTATTATTTTAAAGTTTTGGGGGGGGGGTTGTGTTCTGTTTGTTTGTTTGTTTTAAATGAGAAACAGATGTTAAATATTTAAGTATTTTAGTGTCTTTTGGTAATTGCTTTTGTTTAGAAAAATAGCATTTGAAATGTTCCCTATTCTCCAAATGAATATGTGACTCTCAAGAAAATGCATACTTTTTAAGGCTAAATAAATAATAAGGCTAAATAAATAAATAAAACTTTAAAAATATGTTTAGCAAAGATTTTTTGAGTTAACTGGCTTCATGTAAATTCTATCTAATGAACACGTGGTTTATAGAAAGGAATTTCTACTTTAGTGGTTCACTAACTTGTGTTTGGGGGGGAAATAGTCTGAATGTATATGGATAAGCTTTTTATATGGAATAAAAAAAAAGGTTGCTCAATAGTTATTAATTCTACTTAAATTATTTTCTCCTTATATTAGGTTGTGGTAAACTCCAGCAGAATTAAAAATTGACAAAGAATTTTGATTTTAAAACATTTCTATAAAAAGGTATCTCTATCAAAATCTTATTTGGAAAGAAACTATTAAATAATTTTTGAATTAAATAACTTTTGAATTAAAGTAATTTAATTGGCAAAATAAAATTCAGTAGCATATGGAAGTTTCAAATGAACATAAATTTTCCATAATTTTAATTTTTAATTCCACTTTGCCTTCAAGTTTTTTGGTCTTTCCTCCACTTTTTCTTGCTTTTTTTTCACATTCTACTGTAGAAAAAGAAGAAAATATCAAAAGGGAAATGCAAAAGGGCTTTTATTTTTCAAAAAGAAAATAAAAATTTTCTATCTTTTTTCAAAATTAATTTTAAAAGTCTCAGTTTTTGATATACATACAGGTTTGGAAAGAAAACTATCTGTCTGTGAAAAACTATCGAATATAAGTAAAAAATTGATTTTCAAATTTCAATACTAACCACAGAATAATAAATTAAAATAATATTTTCTCTTCTTCCTTTGGATGTGTATTCTGCACATATACCCTTCTGATAGTGTTTTAACTGCATTGAAAATAATTTTGCAATTCAGAAATAAAATCAAATATTTTGGTTTTCTTTCCAATAGTGGGAGCAGGAGACTCCTTTTTTTCCTCACTTTCTCTTCATTGGATTACAACAATATATAAGGAATTAAAATTATTCATATAGTGATAACAACAGGCATAACATTTTTAAGAATTATACCAAATTTGGGGGGAGATTACAAAGGACCAATAATTGGTAGCTGTTGCATAGCCACAAAAAGGAATGTAATCTTAATGGACACAGTTCTCCTACTCTTATAAATAAGTATTTTATGTCATGTCATCATTTGCAAGATTGCTTTAAGTAGCAGGTTTTTTAATTAATTTCTGCCTTTCATGGTCTATGGAAGGTAGAAACTAGGGACCATCCTGTTTGGTCAGGGGAGTTAATGCAATTTATTTTTGAGGTCGTGAAGGCAGTAACAAATCCACCATGAGGTCAGGAAGTACAACAAAGTCATTCTTGAACGAAATGTCTTCCTAACAGAAATACAGTTAAACACATCTGGAAGTTACTTTATGAAATAATCACACCCTTTCACATTAAAAAGCTCAATATTATCACTAATTTTTCTTAACAGATGAATGTGAGCATCCTCACTAAATTCCTGCCTTAGCCAAATCACTGAAGGATCCCAACTAAGGTGGGGCATACTAAGAAAATAGACTAAGCATTAGAATTTTAAAGGGTTTCATTTTCCTGCCTGGGTGTGTGAAGCAGCTAACCATGCTCTTGCACCCAGCTCCATTCACATGGTGCTCTGCAAGCAGGTGCTCACAAATCCCGGCTGCCTGGATTGACACAGGACACAGGTGGACACAGGTTTGATGCAAAGTCACAGCATCTGTGGCACTAATTTGCAGCTGAGAACCCTGCAGCAGTACAAGCTGTACCACCACCCCCAGTGCAGCTCGGAGCCAGCTCCTGCCTGCCCAGGAGGGAGCACAGGCACACCCAGCTTTGATTACCACTATATTCATTATATTCATGTAGTTATGGAAGTCTGAAATTATTCTGGCCTTCTAAGAAAAAAGAACAAAGCACAGGTTCTTCAGAAAGGATATCAGCTCTATAGTTTCAAGTTTGTGGATGAGAACAATCTAGTATCACCTGAAATCTACATGAGCTTTTACTCCAAATCATTTGAGCAGAGAACTGTAAATAAAATCTCCACTCTAATTAGAAGAAAATATATTCATCAATGTTGTGGTAAACAAAGCTGACAATATCAGTGTGGTAATTATTTTAAAAAATAAATAAAACATGTTCTGTCATGCTTGACAAATTAAATTGCTGGATGATTTTTATATGCAGGGGTTGCAGACTTTTAGTAGCAATCAAACTAATGGTTTGTCCTTGCCAATTAGCAAGGTTCATTTTGTGTAGTGAAAACATAAGGTAAGCATAGTACTGGCATTTGTTTCAGAACACTGATGATGTTGATATCCTTCCTACACAGAAGGATGAGACTGTTGGGGAAATTTTTATTTGGTCACCATTCCCTATTCAAAAGATACTCAGAAACTGAAAAAAAAGGTAGAGATATTTGGCCCTGTCTTACTTATCAGTGTAAATTTTGAATTCCTTTTTTGATTTGATATCCTTTTCATATATCAATGGGGAAAAAGGAAAATTAATGCTCTATTCCATGTGATGAGCACTGGGCTTTGAGAGGAATGCATGGAAAATCATTTATTAATTAGTTTCATCTCACTCAAACCTGTAAGTCCCTAAAGAAGTTTCCCCAAAGGCTAAATTAAGTATGTTTTAAGTCTGATTTCTTTTTTTTCTAACCTGGAACAGAAGACAAGATTCTTTTGGTTGGTTTCTTTCTCCCTATATATTTCCTGAGCTGATATAGATCGCTTTTCCTGCTCCTCTATGCTGTCTCCAAATGCACACTCTGTTCAAAAGCACTAACAACTCCTGTCACTTCCATGTTGGGAAAAGACCTTCTCTTGGCTATACAAATCAGCTCAAAGCAGCTGAAATGAAAGTGGAGGTTCCTGTTCTTTCATATCATGATATATTTGCTATTCTTATTTCTTTGTCTTACAATCTTAATTGCAGCAAGCACACCACAGTGATTTAAAACACCTTTCTCTGAGCTATGAGTGGCTTTGATTCAAGGGCTTTTCTTCATTTATAAAGAAGAGCTGTGTCTTTGATTTCAAATTTTTTCATCTTGCTGTAAATAGATTTCTTATTGTTAAAATACTACCCCTTCCCTTTCTTCCCATTTACTGCTTCTTTTTCAGGGAGAAGAATAAAAAGAGAGGAAAGATGTGATGTCTTGGTCTGCCAGTGCTTACAGATTCAGGGTCAAGGAAAGATGCTGTATTCACTGCAGCTTACATTTTGCCTTTTCTGCAGACCAGTAGGGAAATCTTTGTTTGGTCGCCAGCAGGTACAACGTCTGCTGAAATGTTCCCATGGAGACAAGGCAGAGCTGAGCACAGCACTGAAGATGCACCTTACAGCCCTTCCATGGGGTCTGTGGTTATGTGTATAGCTGGTGGAGTGCACAGCAAGAGCATCTCCCCTCTTTAGAAATCACATTTTGCTAGGAGTCAAATGCTCATTTCCTAAAGAAACCTTAAAACGCTCTAAACTACATAAAGGAGGAACAACCAAACAAGTGTATAAACATTTCACACAAATTTCACAGTATTCCAGTGATGTTTGCAGGAACGTGAAAGCTCTATATGGTTGAGATCCTTTATTTTTTTTTTGTTTGTGCTTTATTTGTGTTTCAGATTTGATTCTAGATCTGAAATCAAACAAATACTGTCTTCTTTAGCATGAGATGACTTGAACCTAAAGAAATATTGAGATGCAGGTATTCAGTTTGCTGTTTGGCTGTGGTTTTTGAACCATGTTTCATTCCACAGCACTTGCTGGAACAAGCTGCTCCTAGGAGAAAGACATTGGCATTAAACCTTAGGCTGTACTTCCTACACCACAGGTAAGCAAAATAAAAAGTGATTTTTTATGAATGTGGGAAAGAAGTACTGACCATTAGATTTACTGAAATCAGTGACAAAGCTATAGCTTGTTTTTTTTAAGGTATTTTTTAGAAAAAAACCCAAGAAAATATTAGTACTGCTATAGGAAATACTGATAAAAATTATTTTTCAATAGTTCAGTCTTTTCTAGTCACCATCACTGAAATGAACTAAAACTGAAGATGCCAACAGAGTGATAAAATGATTTTGGAAAAATACTGTAATACTGAATGAGTTTGGCTGGTTTAATTTGGTGAAGCAAAGTTAAAGATGAGATATATTGATTCTTTATAATTAAAAAATTCAGAAACGTTTTTGAAACTACAAGCATTTGTGGGAATTAATTCTACTTAAAAATTAGCAACATTAAAAACATTTACAGTGACAGTACAGGTGTTCAGCTGCTTATCCAGCTCAATGAGTTAAACCAATTATCAGATATGAGGTCCAGAGGAATTTTTTTCTCCTAATTAGGAAGAATTTCTGCAGACATAAAGTTTACTTTTTTTCTAGCCTGGATCATCATCATTGTCTGGGAATTTTATTGACAAAGGTCCAGGAATCTGGTAGGCAGATAATGCTCTCACTTCCTCCTGTTTTCTCCCTGAGGCATGTCATTGTGTTTTGGTGCATCAGGAAGCACTTCCTGGCCCTTGGTGCTTGCGGGTGTGTGGGGTGATGCTGTGAGGTCCCCCTGACCCAGCTGCTGTTTGTGTGTTAGCACAGAGGCAGCGCCTGCACGCAGCGACTCGGTGGCTCTGGCAGTGCCCTGTCACCTGCCCTGCTGGGTGGGGGATCGCTGTGAATGTGAAAACAAAAGTCACGTACACAGCAGCCTGTTGGGTCCATTTAACTGAAAACATTATCTCCATCCAGAGCTGCTTGTGCTGTCACAGATGTTGTCTTTGCCGGAATGTTTCCAAGGGAGGCAGGAGAATTGAATTCAGTTTGGTGCAAAAATTGGGGAACTCCAAGGCACTGACTTTATACAGGTGATGCTTTCCCCTTTGAGGTCACACAAGATACCATGCTTGAATTCAAGGACTTCTGGAAATGAAGGAACCATAAGAACCATAAGCCTGTGAGAAATTCCAGGTTTCATGACTGTCCTAACATTTACTAACTGTTTTTCCCCCACTCCAAAAAATCATAATTTGCTGGAGCAGCATTTTCACCTGCAGTTTGATATACACATCATCTGTAAAATTCGTGCATGTATAAGTAAGGGGTACATAACTTCAAATCTATTAAACAAAATACCTCATTTTAGTAAAATTGTTGTCACCTACCTCAGAAATAAGGATGTAAGCTATCATTCCACTACTGCAAACTAATATTTTGTTGTTTCTTTTATAATGTGTGAAAAATCTTGGAGTAAAAACAAATTCGGGTTTGGGGAAAATTATTTTAGCTTTGAAAGTTTACAAGTTTAATGTGGGAAATGCTACATGCAGATTCATTTGTTAAAATTGCACAGTGGTTTATAACATGTTTGTTAAAGATGACCTTTATTTTTGTTACTATTTTTATATTGTGTGTTAATTTAAATGTTATTGGTGGTAAGGGGATGTTACTTTGCGTGGTGTGCCAAATTTTAAATGGTTGTCGGGTTAGTTATAATTTTTAAGTTATGTGTTAATTTAAGAGTTATGTCATTAGTTAAAAACGATCTATATTTTTATTTTTTTTGTTAATTCTGCCTTTCTGTGGTCCACAAAATTTTATTCAGTATCAAGACAGTAATATATGTGTGTGTGTGTGTTAGTTTGAAGAGAAGAAATGTTAAATTATATTTTAGAATTACAGAAAGAACCAAAGTTGGTAAAGTAAGAAATTCAGGCATGCCATTGCTCCTCAGGATGGCGAAACCAGAAATTCCTTCCTTTGTCCGAATATACACAAAAGAGGAAGAGAAACCACATTTGCAATCTCAAGGGTGGATACCAACTTGATAAAAATTGGGTGTTAGCCGAGACTGTCGACGAAGATATCATATCAGCGTGTTAAGTACCCTCATCTCCTGCAGGATTCGACTATTAACAGGACATTCAGACGAACCCCATCTTTTGTCCACCCACATCAACGGCAGAAACTTTTTGTCAAACAAGATTCAAATCCCACGATCGAAGTGATAGGACCTAGGCGCCACGATCAGCATTCACGAAACCTCGATCCCATTCAGAAGCAAAGAACTTTTTTGTTTCTTTTCAAATCTATGGAAGCAGAGGCGAGGCATCGGAGATGAAGTCAGCCTACGGCACGCAGCATCACCGGGGGGCAGAAAGACAGTATAAAAACCAGGAAGGATCATGGCTTCTTTGGTGACTTTGTGAGCTTACAGTGTGGCAGTCACTGGAGCTTCGAGGCACCCGTATTGGCCAATACTTTCTACCGTTTCCTTTATGGTGTTTGCTACAGTTGTTTATGCCAGAAACTCTGTTCGTTAATTTTAAAATAAATTGTTGCTGTGTTTTTTGCACGAAATCTGCCTTCATTTATAACAAGTTGAAAACATCAAGATTTCTCATCCATCATGCTCTTGTCTCATGTAGTATTTGCAGAAAACTGTATTGCAGCTACTTAGGCTTCAGTTGTAAAGACCCTATTGTGGGTCTAAATATGTGGTTTATTTGCCACACCTTGACATTTCCCAGAAGTATGAAGGGTTGTGATTTATTAAACAGTCTGTGTTATATGAATTGGAGAGTCATTCAGAAAAGTCATTCAAAAAATTGGAGAGTCATGCAGAAAAGGCTCTTAAAATCAGAGTTAGCTTGATACAGCCTGGCAGATATGTCAAATCCGTGCTGCAGTCAGAGATGTACCCAGGGGTCAGTGTATCCTGATCCAAGTGCTATAGAACAATTTGATCTTTATCTTTGCAAGACAGCAGATCTGAGTCTATTCCATCAGATTTAAAGAACCACTCAGTCTGACATGAAGATGAATATAGACAAACAGATTACTGGAATCATTTTGACCCAAGATCTCATTCTGAGACTTGTGAAGGTACTGTAACACATTAACTGATGCCTTTGCACAAAGTGGTTATAGCCCTGCTTACTTGCTCTCAGATTGGTGAGTCCTGTGTGCACCAGTCTGCATTAGACATACAGCTGAGCAGAGGAGGACATTCAGAACTATATTTCTGAACATTCAGAAATAGGTGGGACAATATCACAGCAAAGGTTATCTTCAATCACTTGTAGGAGATTGAAATATCTGTCCTGGCTTTGGTTGGGATAGAATTACTTTTCTTCCTAGTAGCTGATATAGTGCTGTTTTGGATTTGGGATGAGAATAATGAAAACATGCTGATGTGTTAGTTCTTTGTAAGCAGTGTTTACACTAAATCAAGGACTTTTCAGCTTCTCACCCCACCCTACTGGCAAGTAGGCTGAGGGGTCAGAAGAAGTTGGATGGGGACACAGCTGAGACAGCTGCAAAGGGACATTCCAGAACTGACCAAAAGGATGTTCCAGGCCAGCTGGCATCATGCCCTGTATAAACCAGGGGGATGTTCAGAGTCACGGCACTTGTTCTTGTCAGTCAGTGTTAAGTGTGACAGAGCCCTGCTTTCCTGGGCTGAACTACTGTCCGTGAAAAGTGGTGAATGACTCTTTTGTTCTGCTTCACTTTGTGGTTTTTGATCTTCTGATTATTTTCCCCATCCCGATGCATGGGAAGGGAACGAGTGGCTCTGTGGGACTTGGTTGCCAGCTGAGGTCAAACCACACCACCACCCTATTTTCAGAGCTTCTCTCTGAATAGTAAAAGAAACCAAAGAATTAATCACAAGCAAAATTGTGCCTTTTGCTTCCCTTTAAGAGGTGATCAGGTACAGAAAGTGCCTGACCCTTGTGTCTGTTTAGTGTGGAGGAACTGTGCCTTCACTGCTTGAACAAAGGCATGGTTTCTGCTCAGATTTGCAGTGGAATTTAACAATCATCTTGAGCAGAAAAATTACACAAGGACTTCCAGGATCAAACTTATTATGCATTCAGTATCCCAATACTCCATCTGCTGTTTCCTTGTTCCATATCCCATTAAAAAATGCTAAGCTGCAGATTGTTTTTCACATAGTAATGAGCTGCATAAGTATGTAAACAAAACAAAAGTTACATATTTCTGTTAGAACAAGTGCCAAGAACACCTCCTGTTGCAACATTACTAATGACAGGATAGCAACAGTGGAATAAAGAGAGTAATTTGTAGTATTCCCAGGTCAGCTGCACACATGGTTTCTCCAAAATAAGTGAGGCAATTTATTCCATACTTTCAGTGCACCAGATTCATTCCTGTTTTAATTGCAGTACCCTCGGTGGATCTGTATCATGGAAGAATTTGGCCTTGCTGTTGGAAATCTTCCTACAGATGGTGGTAAAAAAAGGTGAACAGCATAAATAATGTCATTATCCCAATTAACTGGAATTGATTAATTCATCCATCCATTTCCCAAGTGATTATCTCCAATTAAAATAATTGCCTGGATAACATTCCACTGCTAGATCCCTGGATGCAACAGAGATTTCTAAACAGCATTTTACTCATTTTCCAGCACAACCATTGATACCTGGCAGCAGGGAAACACACTGCAATTTGCTATTGTTCAACATGAGGACAGAGGAAGGTTTGGGATATCTCTAAGAAACACAGACTCATGTATAAGCTTATTATTTGTATAAGCATAGTGTTACTGTGGCATGGGACTTGAGTTGCAGAATGCAAGGGGATGGTGCCTGCTGTAAAGAGGTGATATTTATGAGCAAGCACAGACACATGAGGAGCACAAAGAAACTGTGAGATAATATCAGTAGGCATAGAAGCCTCTCACTGTTGTATATTTTTGTAGGCATCACAGTACTGGATGCTTTTTCCAACCATGTCTCTGAAGGTAGCCAGCTCTGTCGATGCTTACAAAGAGATCCTCCCAGCTGTGAAAGTGATAAAAAGTCTGATGACACCTGCCTGAAAACATAAAACATGGGTAGAGGAGGCTGACACCACAGAATGACCAGAGGAAAGATTCTGCTTTCTGATTGTGATTAGAAGATGATGGGTGTGACAGGGATGCCTTGAAAAGGCAGTTTCTGAAATTGCATGTGAAGTGTGAGAGATATAGAGTAGTAATTTAAAGAAAGTGATAACAAGCTCAAATGAGCTGGTTATGAGGAGGGTCCTGTAGCCACAGTATAGCATCTGCTAAGTTCAGAGAAAAGGCTGTTCTAAAAAAATGTGAGAGTATGCTTAGATGTATGCATAGATGGAGATGAAGAACTGCATCTAAGAGATGTTTTGTATAGAGAATAAGCAAAATTTTAAACCCAAAAACATTAATTCAAAGCTGAATATAATGTTAAATTACTGGGCTGCTTAATCACGCAGTACAGTAGCTGGCACACATTTAAGAAAATGAGTTGAGAAATGCAAAGACTGCAGGACAAATGTTAGTTGTTTTTTTGGATTGATTGATTAGGAGGGATCAGGTAGTGAATCACAGAATCATAGAATGTGCTGAGTTGGAAGGGAAACATCAGGATCATTGAGTCCGACTCCTGCACCTGTGCGAGACACCCCAAGAATCCCACCATGTGCCTCACATTGTCCAAATACTTCTCAAACTCAAACAGACTTGAGGCTGTGACCACTTCCCTGAGAAGCCTGTTCCAGTGAGTGCTCAACTTCATTCCCTGCATGAAGAACCTTTTCTTGATATCCAACCTAAACTCCTCCTGGCTCAGCTTCATGGCATTTCCTCGAGTTCTGGCCCTGGTCACTACAGAGAAGAGATCAGTGTCTCCCCCTCCTCTTTTCCTCACGAGGAAGTTGTAATTGCAGTGAGGTCTCCCCTCAGTCTCCTCTTCTCCAGGCTGAACAGACCAAGTGACTTCAGCAGCTCCTCATGTGGCTTCCCCTCAAGGCCCTTCGCCCTCTTCGTTGCCCTCCTTTGGATGCTCTCAAATGGCTTAAAGTATTTTTTGTATTGCCCAAAACTGCCCCCAGCACTCGAGCTGAGGCTGCCCCAGTGCAGAGCAGAGCAGGACAATCCCCTCCCTTGCCCAGCTGGAGATTCTGTGCCTGATGCAACCCAGGACAGGGTTGGCTAAGAAATGAAACCAAGCATGTAAACAAACAAAACAGTCTTTTTTTTTTTTTTTTTCCCTAGAATGGGTTTGTTCGTTGTTTATTAAAATAAATTCCGAAACAGCATTTTGTGAGCAGAAAGCGTCAATAGACTCATAGTTAAACAGAAGGCAGGAATGAAGGGGGCTGTTTCACCAAGAAAGGAGCTGAAAAAGCATAGGGGCTAAAGCAGTTGTATTAGAAATCCTGGCTAAAATTCTTTGTCTGCCTGGGGAAAGCGAACCAAGGTATCCTACCACACACCCGATTGTCTAGTGCCTTTTGCTTCGTGTCATTTTGGTTTACTTAAAGATGCCTCGTTGTTTACAGCAGGGATGAAAGCACTTAAGCTTCAAGGCTGGAGTCTTAACTGCTCAGACAGAGATGCAAGGAATGAGAAACATTTTCAGCTAGTGTGAAGGAATGGCAGACAAGGACACAAACCTGGACACATCTCATGCTGTGGTGACCAGAGCATCCTCTAAATGGGTGGGAGGCTCTAGTTCAGATCTTTTCCCATAAAAAAAGTTCAAATAATGATTAAATTAACACAGAAAAGCTATCAAAAGTGTCAGAAGTGAATTCACGTTTCTTCAGATTGAGCAAAACAGGTCACAGAGGAGGTGTTCAAAAGCAGTGGTATTCCAAAGGCAGACTGTTGTCTTCTATAGTTTCAGGAATACAGTCACAAAATCATCTTCACATAAAGCTGATATCCATTTCAGGGCAGTTGAATCTGTATTTTTGTGCCATTGCTATTATTACATTTTCATGGGAAGTACCCTGTTCTAAATCAAATAATTATTCAGGCACTTGAAAAATGTTAATAGCCCTGTTTACTACCTAGAAACTTATTAGGGATATGAGGAGATTTTTAACAGCAGCATTTTTAACATGATCACAGTCAAATCCTTTTCTTTCAAGTTGGGTTTATTGAAAACAACTGTTAAATGTGCCCAGTCCCATTGTTTGAGATAACCTCACTAGGTTAGCCCTCACTGACCTGAATCTTCTAAAACCTTGATCAATTCTACCAGCATTTAATCAGTTCTGGATGGGTTGACTGTTGGATCAGTGGTTCTCCACCATGTCTAAGTAAACCAGATTTTAAGATATTTGACCAAAAGTTCTCAGGACAGAGGAGATGAAGACACAGAACCAGGAGTATCTATTTAAAGACTCTCAGTAGGTCTACGAGCCTAGCATTAATCAAAATAGGGTTTTTTTCTGAAAGAAATTAAGGTTTCCTTCATGCACTATAACAATGAAGATATTTGTTTTTATGAGAAACACATAACATCAATTGAATTTGAAAAATCTTCATCACATTAAATGGAGGAAGATTAATTGGTGGATTTATTTACTTATTTTCTTCACACAAAGACATAACACAAATAAGCCTTCATTAAGTATCAAAAGCTCTGAGAGTCATATATTTTGAATAAAAAAGCTAACTAAAGAATAGACACTACCTTTATGTAAGAAAGAGAAAACATGCCACACAGGTAGTTTACCTATCTAAACTAAACTTTCAAATAAATTTTAAAATCAGATACATTGTTGCATTGTCGAAGGTACACCATGCTAAATCAATCCAATATTGATTGGATCTGTTTTTAAGGATGCTAATTATAGGCATTTTAAATCATCAGGACCTTACAAAGGGACTCAAGTTGATGTAAATGAGACCAGAGGGAGAGCAATCCAGAAGTGCTGAAGCAAGATTGACAAGAGCTACTGCCAGGGTGGAGGGGGCTGGTAGTGGTGTATGTGAAGGAAGATTTCAGTGATAAGCAAGGAGTGGATCCAGCAAGATACTGACTGGGTTGAAGGTGAATCTCAGTAGTTGTTTCCTGAACATAAGTGACAGCTAGAAGTTACACTGCCTCTTCTAAAGGCACACAATCCTTCCTTTAAAAAGTGAACAGTATGACTCCTCTAATACATGTAAAAGCAAAACCCTAACAACATATTTTCGTTTGTAGTCCCCTTTTAGAAGAGTATGCATTGCTTCTTAAAAAACCCTTATCTCTGAAGGCTTTATTTCCTGTTTCATTGCTAAAGAATTCTCAGTAAATGTACATTATATTTTTACATGTATATATGTAACATGTATTTTGTGTTCTAATATGCAATACAGATTATGTTCTAATATGCAACAACTCTTCAGGAACAGCAGATTTCATGCTTTTTAAAGAGTAACTATCCATTTCTAAGGATATATTCTTGTGCTGATATTTGGGTCAGGAAAAAGGAAATCTTTGGCATCCTTATAACATGACTTCCCAAAGGAAAAAGCATGCTGCCTGTGATAAAAACAGGAGACATCTGAAAGATCCAGGATTAAGAAGCATCACACCAAAAAGTCAGTATGAAATGGCCCTTTCCTGACAACTTAGTTCTCTTGCAATTCTGAAAGTGGGAGTTCCTTTTTCTTTTTTTTTTTTTTTTTTTTTGAATTCTCCATTCTAATTTACAATACATGTTCACAATATATTACTGAGAAATCGTTTAGAAAATGTGTTTGGAAACATATGGTGGCATTGGGTAGTTATCAGGTGTTTAAATAGAGAAAATGAGTGTTTCACATACACCTGCAATGGTGGGAAGGAGTCCCAGTTTTACTGATTTACCATTGCATTCTGCACCACCAGACACCACGAACTTGACTTAAACATTTGGTGACTGACAACATTTGCAAAATTCATCATCCTTGTTTTATAAAGAGGCCAAAAGTCCCGAAGTGCCTTTATGGTAATAAGATTGAGATTTATATTCACTTCCTAGCTCCTTTTTCCCCCCCTCAGAAAGGAGGGGTGGTTGGATGATTTTGTTCAGAAAATGCCTTGAATACTTCTACTGCCTCCTTTCTTCCATAATATTTCTTTTCCTTGAAGAGAAGAGGAGCCACCACAGATTTTTCTATCCTTTTGCCTGATCCAGGATTCTTCTGATTCGCTTACAAGTTACTTGGAATATTTTCCTCTTAAAAAACCTTCCTGTCATCTTACCTTCCCCAAGACCCCCATTTGCTTTCTTAATGGGCAATCATATAGCTAATTTTAAAGATAGAGTTACCAATCTATATTTGAAGCCTTAACTTTGCTGTGACCACTGTGCCACCATAAAAGACATGCAGGTGGTCCACCCCCACTCTGTCTGAATAGGTGCATTTATTATTGGCTACTGCCAACCAGGCCCACTTATGCCCGTGGGAGGGCTGCAAGAACGAGTCCTGTAATGCCTTGTCAGTAAGCACTACCTTGCAGAGCCCTCTCTGTGAACCCCTGCAGTTCCTCCCATTTCTGCTTTGTACCGCTCATCTCTCCTACTCCTGCTGCCCATGCACACTTTAATGACATGAAAAACCAACCATGAGTGTGAGCCATTTCTCACTTAAGACAATTTTGAAATTCGATGTCCTGTTTTAAGCAGTTATCTCTGTCAGAAAATTCAGGATTATAATGTTTTTATAGAGCAGTGTTATTACTGGCAAGGAGTGGCTGCATGGGAAAGCATTTTATTATGTCCACATCACTGAAATTTAAACCAAATGCAAGGAGGAATGGAGAAGAGCCACAAGAAGAAACTTATCTTTCCTGTATACCTAGGGAAAGAAAATTTCCTTAAAAGACCTTGTCTCATGACTGTAGTCCTTTCCTGGAAAGTTACTCTGTGTTGTTCCCAAAGGCTGATGATTTGCTGTGGAACTAATTTGCTGTGTTAACTCCCTGTTGATACTAAATACCCACCCATTTTCCCTGTTAAGCCACTCACAGAAGGCTGAGAATGCAGAAGTATACAGCATCTGAAACCCTGCACGTAGAGTTTAGGTGGTAACTCAACAAAGTAGAAAGATTTTTCTCCCCATACCCTCATCGAGGAAGCTGGAGAGAATGAAAATCCAGTTCTGAGCAGTTTTAGTGAACTGTGGGGATATGACAGCTGTTGCTGTGATGGAGAAGGCACAAGGGTCTCCAAACCTCGGAGGTGACTGCCTGTGTTTTGCACAGCTGTGAGCAGCAACGCACAGAACAGGATGTCACTCCTGATCTGTAGATGTTTTCAACCATTTTTAGAGAACCCAAAACACGAATATCCTCAAACAAGCAAAAGATCAAACGGCAGCAAATTTTCAATCTCTGAGTAGCAGCCAATTAGAATGACAGCAAAATAATTGGGAAGAGTGAGGCAGAGAGTGTAGAAGATGGCACCTCTTTTAAAATGACCCTTTCCTATAGCAGCAGCCTCTTTTAAACACCCCTGAAAATAATGAGCTGTAAGCTGCAATTAGCATGAAAAGTAGAGTTATTGCAGGAAACAGCTTGAAACAAGTGCTAAAGCAAGGGGAACGTGAAAAGAGTCCTGTCTTTGTGAAAAAGAGTCCTGTCAGAAGCTCTTATTTTCTTAGATTGAAGAGTTTCTGGCTAAAGTTCCTTGCTCTCCACTGCAAGCTGAACAGAGGAGTTACGGCAAGCCTGTTACCAGTCAAGTGAATTTTCAGTAGGCAACAACAGTGGAATGAATGCAAACTACGTGTTTGTAGCACACAGTTGTTGTGAGTGGCACCCTTGCTTTGTCTGGGTTGTGAACAACGCCTGAGTCGGTGTGTTCTGGACTTGGCTGTGAGTCCGTCAGCGGCACGAGCCCCTGGGGTGCTGCTCTGCACTGCAGGGCAGTTGTGCCCATTGCTGGGCTCTCGGTGAGTAAAGAGAACTTCTTTGAGTGAACTCGTAGAAGTCAAAGTACATTTAAAAACTAAAATTAAATTCTAATTAAAAAGCAAGGGCTTTAACTATAAAGTCCAGATTTTGAGGTGTAACATAGAAGAATGGAAAATAAATTTGAAGCATTGGGCTAAAAACAGCATCTTAGCACAATTTGTCATGTCATGCTGACACGTAGGAGGGAGCTGCTTGGTCAATCTGACAAAAATTTCAGCACAGTGTTGAAGCCTTAGCACACAATAGCATTCTTATCTTAAGTTTGAGACAAAAAAATACAATGTAAAGTTATTTTACCACTGGAAATTAGACTGTTCATTTTACACATCTCACTGACCCCTTTTGACTACTCTCAGCCCCCCTGAAGTCGTAAAGATTAAGGGGTAAATATAGGTTACTTCCATTTTTGGCAAAATACTGTGACAGATGAGGCAAAGGTTTCAGAATTTGAACTTCTATTTACTGTCAGAACAAGAGGAAATCTCTAAATTTTGATAGCTAATACCACCATGACTTGCTAAAATTGAGTCCTACAAAATACACCACTATTCAGACAAGAATATAAACAAGTAGTCAAAACTATAATAAGAAGTTATGACCCAAGGCAATTCTCTGCAAAAAAGTGATATTTGACCGTACATTTTCAACAAAATGTATATGCCATGGAAGTGACTGTGCAAACTATACATGCAGAAAACTGGCTGTCTGCAAGAGTGAAACTGTGAAATGACTAACATATATCAAAGATGGAAATCTGGATCTCTCTAGGACGTGCTTATTCAAATCCTTGAATTCTTCAAATTACTCATATTCATGAATGTCAAATTTGTTTGGATATTGCTGTAAATTTTTTTCCATCAGGAAGATTCCTTTTGTTTCAGTTTCCTGTAATTTGTTTCATGTTCACAAAAATAGAGGACCTTTTTCAGAGCTTTTATTATGTATCATTCTTTTACACTCTAAATCCTTAGATGACGTTTTCAGGTAGAAATGGGAACTTCCCTTCATTATTTAAAAGCACTTTGTTCTTCCACATGGAGATTTTTTATTATTTTGGTTTCTTAGTTGACTACAAGGAACTTCCATTGCCATCCTGAATTTAGCTAAAATAAAGACAAATTTTTCAAGATCAATTTTTAGGAATAAAGGGTATTAGTTTAGCTCCAGTTGATAATTATACTTTGTTAACTCCTGTGTGTAGTTCAACACCTTTTTCAGTGTCCCTGTGGTTAACCCAGTGAAATCATTCATGTCTTCTTTCAGGTGTGGGTTTTTCTATCAGCATATGTTTGATTGAGAGCATCTGATTCTCAGCCTCTGCCAGGACAGCAGATGCTGTGCGAGTCATTTCAGAGTCATTTCAGAGTCATTTCAGAGATTCAGTGTGTGGAACTCATGGCTGCAAAAGTAACATCTTTTCTCTGAGATCCTATTCCAAGACATTTTTGAAATCTCTTCTTTTTGAAAACTTTTCCTTAGGAAAGTTTTAGAAAATAAAACAAGTGTTTTGCTTATCCCTTGAGTCAGTACTCTGTTTCTTTCTCATGTTCATGGGATGTTGAATGCTGCAGAATTAGTGGGTTGGGGAACATTTTGCCTACAGCTTACCTGTGGACTTGTGCAAGAATGAACTCACACAAAGCCCACTGATACAGTCAGTTCTGGTCATCTGTAATTCAAGGTACAGACTTCTGACAGACTGAGAGAAAGATAAAGCATGAGGGCAAAAAAGCAAAAGTGCTGGTATTTACTATGGAGGAGAAACTGCCAAATGGAGGGTTCTGGGTTAGAATCACATTGTAAACCCAAGATTTCCTCTAATTCCCCCAGACATTTAAAATTGGAGCAGGCATTCAAGTAACTCAAGGAAAAACTGCTGTGATTGTAAGGCAATTGTCATCACTGAAATAATTTCCAGCCCTGTTCAGCTCTGCTCAGTTATGTCTGCAGCTGGTGTGAAGTGCAGAGATTTAGAGAGGTCTTTGAAGTAAGTGCTAAAAATGTCAGCTCTATCCAGCTATACAAGAAAGTGCAAAACTGCCTTTTTTTTTTTTTTTTCACTTACGCTTTAGGAGTTTAGGGCTAAAACTGTTCCCCTTGTAGTATCTGATCAGCTGTTGCCTATTCTAGAGAACGTAAAATTTTCATGACTCCAGGATATGCCTAAATTTTAGATTCCTAATGTACAAATCTCCTTAAAGCAAATGCCTAAAATGTTTATTTAATCTATAGCAAAAAGCAGGTGCTTCTGAAAGCTTCTTGTTTATTTAAGCATAGACAACTAAGCTGAACAGAGAGAGATCAATGGCTTTTGAGCTGGAAATAGCAAACAGAAAATCTGCAATTCCTGAGATGTCCCACCAGATATTGTGGTATTAATTTTATATTCTTACAAGAACACGTACCTTAACCCAGCGCAGCTTTTAGCTCCTGAGCTGGTAAATAAAGTGACAATCATCATTAGGTCCTCTTCCACTAACTGGGAATGTAGGGGTTTCAAGAACAGGGCCATAACCCCTAAAAGAGAGGGAAAAGTCTGTTTGAACGTAGCTTATGACCTTTTACCATTGCTTCTGCCTCTTAGAAGACTTCTGTCTTTAACCACTTGTATTGGCTGTCATTTATCACATTTTTGGGTGATTATCTCCTGCCATTCATATTCCAGAGAATTTAGACCCACATTCAGGCCTCTGTTGACGATGTTTGCGTCCTGTTGTATTTTAGCTGGCAATGGCTGTTTTCAAATTCCAAACGCAGTGAATAAGAAATCAGAATTGGCCAAGAACCCAAAGCTATCTTCAGTTTTAATCTTTGTGCTAGAACACCACTGCCATGACTTTGGTTATTAACTGCTCTCTCTCCTTTTTCTGAACTGCAGTCTGCCACCAGTACTTACACACTACATAGGAGAGGAATTGAGTGGATTGATAGTGCCTTAATAGAGCTGTTAAACACAAATCTATTCATAATTATTGTTATCCAACCACTGATTTCCATCTATAGAAAAAATTAGTCATGCTCTGCTATAATTTACTCATTTGCACTTAACTTGACTGGGACATGATCCTCTCTATTTGCAACTGATCTACAAAAAAAAATCATATTTACTTCAGAGGCATTTTTCCTCAGTAGCATATATTACATATTCTTCAGAGAAAGTGTATTTTCCTTGCAATGAAATACTCAACAAGGAAGCTTAATTTCTATTGAATTTTAGACCTCAAATATCAAAAAAATCCACAGATGAAAGAAAACTTTCTACAGTTAACTCTTCAGTGGTCTGAATTTTTTTACATAAATAGTAATATATATGTATATATACATATATAGTGCATTGTCAACCTCAGTGCATATCTATCTATCTTTTAATTTTTTCTTTTCCCCCAAGGCTAGATAAAATCCCTGCATGCCTGCAGGAAGCATAGAAGCTTCCCCACCATCTGACCAGGAGAATAGGGCTTTTTAGGCAGTTCTAATGAAGGAATTGCAGTCCCCATATTTGCAGTTTTAGTACCTGGCACACACTACCTGCAATAGAAAACAGATACTAGAAACAAATGAAAAAGTACACAGACCTGTTGGTTTTTTTTTCTTAAGCATAAAAAAATGCTATATGATCAACTTAGCTTGATTACATCTGTTTCCTGGATATAGAAGAAAATTATATTCATTCTTCCTTTTCTCTCTGATCTAACTGGGAAATTCCATAATTTTATTTCTCTACTGATACTCGCTCCTCCTAATATTCACTGCTTTTCATTCTGCCTTCATCTGCAGATGATTACCAATTTATTACCAATTTATCCGGTAAAAATTCATAGCATTTAGGTTAATAGACCTTTTCAGATGCACTTGGTTTGTAAGAAGCTGAAATTTAGGATGAAAAGAAATATAAAACAGAGTACACAGCTTGAAATCTCTTTGAGTTACTTGATTTTGAAAGTGCCTGGAACATCCAGTCATCCAAGCTCATTGCAGCAGCAATGCCAAGACTTATGGCATATTTTTATTGTAAAAAAACATCTGGTTTAAATGTCAACAGTTTGTCAACTCAGTGCTTTCACAATGCCTCAAGTTTAGGGCCTAATCTCAGGCCCATAAAACCAGTTTTAACCTCCTTAGCAAACTTCAGAAAGACAAGAGGAGCCTATTTCAGTGAGGACTCCCTGGAGCACAGGTCACTGACCCCTGACCTGGCTGCTCCTTTGCCACACTCAAGCAAGCACAGCACCACACCTGGGTACCAGCTCTTGGGCTGCCATTGATCCCAGAACTGTGCTGCAACAAATCCTAATAACAGGGCCCCTTGCATTTACCGGGCACTGCACTACTCACACTCATCAAAACTCAGGTTCCCAAAAGTCTTTGTCAGTATCAGCCACACTCACACAGCCTAAATTCCACGTCAGCCTTGACTCCTTCCTCTTCTCGCTACTACCCCACATTTCAGGAGTTTCAGCAAATTGAGAGGCTGCCAGAGGTTCATAGGTCTGGATCTGTGTCCCAACCCCGGTGAATATCAGCAGAGTGACTCCAGAGCTTTGTTAATCAGCTCTGCATCTGTTGAGGAACAGAGGTCCTGCCCTTTGGAATACCCTATTCTGTCATTCAGGTTTCTAGGAGTTTGACACAATGACAGACAGCTCTGTGAATTAACAGGATACCAAGGGCTCCTGACATTCACAAGAGTTTTCAAGAAATGATTAGACAGGATTAATGCATAATAATTCCCCTTTGCTTCTCAACAAGCTTGGCATTTGTCAGTGAGCTTTACACCAGGGATGGATACCCATGACTCTTTAAATCGTCTGTTAAATATGAACTGATTCTAAAAAATTGGCTCACATGGGCTGCTTCCAAACTACAGAACATGCTAAGAGGTGGAAAACTTTAAAAATACCTGTAATTAGAAATTATGTTGTAGAAACTCCCACCTCAGAGGAAAATCATATGTTCATATTTTCACAGATTATGGATTGTCAGCAACTTGCCAAGTATCCTCCAAATGCAATAAATATTTAAAAGCTTAATAGATTGCACACACATTAACAGTGCAGCACCCAGCTGATGGAACTGGCTTGGAGCACATCCCATCCTGCAATCAATAATGCTAAGTGGGTCTTGATCCTCAATGCTCCCCCTTCTACCTTTGAAAGATCACCTGTGTTCTGATACTCTCATTTTTGAGCCTTTTTTTTTGATTGATGGCAATTTTGAAACAATCTAAGACAAATATTTTAGACTTTTCAATGGAGTCATAGTCTCATTTGACTGGAGTTTTAATCACTTTTGTCAATTTGATCTTTGAGATGACATTTCAGAAGAGTTCTTTTTCGTGAATATTTGCACTTCCATCATCTTTAGGACATGATTTATTTTATTATTCTTCTGAAATCAAAAATTTTATCCTTGACATAAAAAGAAAGAAAACTTGAAATGTTGTCTAAGCTTCTCTGTTATCAATTTTTTAATGTCACTATCACAAATCATTGGTGGCATGCTTATTTTCTTTGCTTTTCTCTAGTTACACATTTTTCTTTTTACTCCAGCCTTCATTTAAGTGAGCCAAATACTAGAAAATAGCTTTCAAATTTTAATGTTACTTAATTTTTAATATAATTGAATTTTTTCCCTAAATTTTTACTCTAATAAATGCATTTTTATCATAAAGAACTGAGAGCATATTCTTACTCTAATTTTCAATTTCAGGTCGACAAACCTTAAAAATAAGCAAGCAATTCAGCATAAAACAATACAGCTTAAACAAATCCTGCTTCCCCTCCTCTAAAAGGCAACCTCTGAGATATAATGAAATATTGCTATTCTTGTCAGATAAACAAAGCAAAAATATGTAAACTAGCCCTTTTCCTTATGGACTGTGGTCTGCCTACTATGTGCTATCCAGGCATTAATTTTGAAAGTTGTGTAGAATCTTGGATTAATTTGGACAGAAAATGGGTGTCTGAACAAAAATGAGTTTGGGTTTCTGTTTTTAAAGAAAGGGTAGAACAGCATTTCTTCTGTGGTGTCAAAATGGCCACAGCTATTCCTTCCTTCATCTCCAGAGTGAGTCAGAGGAACAGATTTTACCCCTGCTCTCTGCAATTACTAACATTGCAACAGCAAAACAGGTCGTTCATCATCTTCATAATACTATGAGAAATGTTGGAATTGTACCTTACCTTCAACCACATAAATCAGTCTCTGCTATACTGCTAGAAAGTTGCTCATAATTAGTATGAATCTTTCTTTTCTCCCTTGATAGACTTTCTTATTGCTGCATTTTTCCTTACTTTTTATGCCAGGAATGAAATAGAAAAATTATATGAACTATATATTCAGAAAACATTGTAAACAGATTGTCAATTGATGATTAGTTGGCACATAAAGCTGTAGGAAAAAATATTTGTTCCACTGCTTTGAAAAACTGAGGGTAAACCAATTTTATTTTCATTTTATATATTGTTATTTATCATTTATAATATTCATATTAAAATATATTTTTTTTCAATAAAAAAGAACTACTTTCCCAGTTTGCAAATGAGGCTACTGGATAGTAATTTTGGTCAGAGAAATTTCCTACATTTCTGCGCCCCCAACCCCCAAGCCCTAATACATAGTTTTAA
Organism: Platysteira castanea; assembly: GCA_013397175.1. Lineage (NCBI taxonomy): Eukaryota > Metazoa > Chordata > Aves > Passeriformes > Platysteira > Platysteira castanea. Next base: position 163,979 of record VYXC01007886.1, read on the forward strand.
AACAACAATTTCTGATTATATGTGAAATCATAGCTTTGCTGAGGTCTGTAAAAGCTTTTTCCACAGATTTCAGTGGAACCTGGGTTTTCCTTCAGAAGAGGTAAACTTCATTTTCATTCTGACTGGATGGCTTCAATTAGATAAGTGAATTAACCTCAAGGAAAATAACTTGACATTTCAATATCATTACCATTGGACTCTGGATGTTCATGAATTCAAGTTGTTAAGAAGAAATAGCAATCCTGGTATCTGTAAAAACTAAAGAAAACAATATACTCTGCCTACCTTAAGGAAATATCTGAAGCTGCAAAGTCTATTCTTCCTTCTACTTAGGGCCCAAATTGCCAAGTAAAAAAGAAAAAGGGAGATGGAGCACTTAAGAACACCTGAGAAAAAAAGGAGATTTTTCTCCATCCCAGCAATAACTGATTGTCTTCCCTGGCAGCTGGTCCATACATGTGCTTCTGCTGTGGGGATGACATGTGCATTTTCCATTTAGGAATCACTAGATAAAATGAGATAATGGAACTAGTTTAGCAAAATACTCTAATTTCTAAGCTGTATATAAAGAATACTATCTAATTCCGCAGCAAGGAAAATTTAAGGTTATTCAGAAAATAAAAAGAAANTGTTATTTATCATTTATAATATTCATATTAAAATATATTTTTTTTCAATAAAAAAGAACTACTTTCCCAGTTTGCAAATGAGGCTACTGGATAGTAATTTTGGTCAGAGAAATTTCCTACATTTCTGCGCCCCCAACCCCCAAGCCCTAATACATAGTTTTAAAACAACAATTTCTGATTATATGTGAAATCATAGCTTTGCTGAGGTCTGTAAAAGCTTTTTCCACAGATTTCAGTGGAACCTGGGTTTTCCTTCAGAAGAGGTAAACTTCATTTTCATTCTGACTGGATGGCTTCAATTAGATAAGTGAATTAACCTCAAGGAAAATAACTTGACATTTCAATATCATTACCATTGGACTCTGGATGTTCATGAATTCAAGTTGTTAAGAAGAAATAGCAATCCTGGTATCTGTAAAAACTAAAGAAAACAATATACTCTGCCTACCTTAAGGAAATATCTGAAGCTGCAAAGTCTATTCTTCCTTCTACTTAGGGCCCAAATTGCCAAGTAAAAAAGAAAAAGGGAGATGGAGCACTTAAGAACACCTGAGAAAAAAAGGAGATTTTTCTCCATCCCAGCAATAACTGATTGTCTTCCCTGGCAGCTGGTCCATACATGTGCTTCTGCTGTGGGGATGACATGTGCATTTTCCATTTAGGAATCACTAGATAAAATGAGATAATGGAACTAGTTTAGCAAAATACTCTAATTTCTAAGCTGTATATAAAGAATACTATCTAATTCCGCAGCAAGGAAAATTTAAGGTTATTCAGAAAATAAAAAGAAAAAAAAAGGCATTGGTTCATCAGAAAGTAACAATTAATCCACTAATTGGTTCAGATTATGGATTTGATCATCCAACACTTAATATATGGGGCAATGATGCCATTTAATGACCTACGATACTTCCTCATTTTGACCTTAAAAAATAAATTTTCCCCAAGTACCTGGTCTTAATGGAAATTAAATTTAAAACCTTTCCTGCAGTCTGAAGTGTGTCAAACTGATCTTTGCCTGTTAAAAATAGTTTTTTCCAAAAAATCACAGGCAACTATGAATAATCCTGAATTATATAAGAGTTTTCTTGTCTATCCTGAGGAATTAAAGCATAAAAATATAAAAAATAAGTTGACTTTAAGGGCCACTCCAAGTAAAATAGACTAGGGTAGTAATTCAGTGAGTACAGAACAGCTTTAACAATGACAAGGCAGACATCTCAGGGGCTGCAAAATTTTAATGACACTTTGGGGCTTCACTGACTTTGAGCCCTGGTTCCCAAGTGGAGATTTAATGTTTTCCTTTAACTGTGAAAAGCCTCTTGCAGTTTTACAGGTCTTAAAGGCTTTACATAGTTTCATACTTTATATAAAGCTTGAATTATTATCTCCTGGTAGCTTGAGTTCTTTCTCTTCTATCTAATTTTTCTTCAAAGCAAGAGGTACAGTTTAGTACAATTGTTCCTCTAAGTATCTCCCCAGGAGTGGTTGTTAGTCGCTTATATGAAGTGCCTCCACTTAAAGTGCCAATTTGCACAGCAGGAATCTGCAGAGCAGTAGTGGCAAGACAAGGGATATTTAAAACAGTATTAAATACAGCGAGAAAGTGAGTAGAAAATTGAGGGGGTTGGGGGGGAAGTGGGATTGGAGAAAAAAAATTCGTATTAGGAGCATGGAGCATTTGAATTTTGAAGGTTCAATGCAATTTTAATATATTTGTAGGAGAGCAAAGATTAGTATTAACACAATTGTTTCTTTGTCTCTTGGCTGTTCCTGGAAGCATAGGAAACCCTGCTTCAAACCCCTGGTGTGAACCAAGTGAAGAAATTGCTGTAACCCAGCTTAATCATGCCTTCTTCCCAGAAGTGTACTGGGGAGGAACTCCTACCAATGACAGTCCCCTCTAAATACAACCTGAAAACATTGTCTTCTTCAGATCCCATCCTGGAGGTCTTCATGACAGGAACATATGAGCACTAACAGGCAACTGCTCCTGCTACAAACCATCCATGAAGCTTCTTCCAGAGCCACTCCTTGTTATCACCGAATTCTTCCTATCAGAGGATGAATACAGCAAGGCTGAGTACCTTCACCCACATCTTACAATGAATACTAAATGCTCCCAAGCTGTTCCTTCAGTGTTTTTTCCCCCCTCTTGGATATGTGGTCTCTTCCTCTTTCTGAAGAGGTAAAATCAGTATAGAGACGTTGATATATTCCATGTATTCATGGTAGAGGAAATGGTAGAGGAAATACTTATAAATTTAATGAGCCAATATTTTTCCTAAAAATTACATTAAAAAGGTAAAGATATTTTTTGAAAATTTTTTCTCTTCTCTATACTCATAAAAGAAAAAAAAATTATTCTGAATCTGTTAATGTTGCTTGACATTCATTGTTATGTTTACAAGTCTTGAAAGAGCAGGTGATAAGACTTAGTGTTGTAACACACACAGATTTCTTTGATCCTTTGAACTTACTACTGGAAAAAAATAAAACCAGTTATTGGAAAAAAAATAGCTTCTAATTGTTTAACTTTATAGCCCAGTAGTGAATAAGTCTCCTGTTATAATGTGTCTATTATCTCTACTATGTAGATGAGCCTTATATTTGTTCATAGATGATAAGTTCTGCTAGAAAAAATTTAACCACTGATGACTTACATGATGTCAGAAGGGTCCATTAACAGAATAGCTGCATAGCACCTTAAGACCAGCAGAAGTGTGAATATTAGATTGGGATTTATCTTCCTACACTTATGCAAGAAAATAGGATTTTTTTTACATTTTAAAGAAAATACTGCACGTAGCTCTCCCAGTCAATGAACACAGGAGAGAAGCTAATAGAGCCTGTGAAGGGGCAGCTCCTGATGGAGAGCGTCTTAGTCTGGTAGGCTGAAACCTTGCCAGAAAGAAAGACAAAACATCAGAGCTCCATTTTTCAGAACGAATAATCTTTTCTTTTTCACTGTGAAAAGAGCACAGAAATGGTACTTACGCTTCTGTCCTGATCTTTTAAAGGCAATAAATGGGGAAATAAAATAGTTTTTTGCTGCACTGAGCTCAGCTCTAGATCTCATCTTTAAACAAAACAATCACTTGAGGGTGGACTGCTTCCAAAGACAGCAGCGTGGGATCTGACTGTGTGTAAATCAGGGCCACAGCAGCAGCTTTTCTAACAGGAGGAGCTGAGGCTCTGCTTCCCACACTCCCATCAAGGTGCAGTTTACTGGCAGCACACAATCTCAATCACACCCTCTCCTGCACAAAATGCAAGTGATGCCTGACCCCAGGGCCTGACACTCAGCGTACAAAAGCAGCAAACAGATATCAGATGAGGGGCAGAACATGAGGGACCATTTGTAAATAGCATAAAAAGCAATGGTTAAGACCTGTCAGCTGCTTAGCTAGTATTCAGGGCAGTATTTACTCCTAGCTACAGGGGCGCAGTTATTTTGCAGGGTGTCTTTTCCAATTCACTGTGTCTAGGATGAAAGCTTGAAGTAGAAAGCAAGTGTTAAAAGCAAAAGAGATGAAGCAGAGATGGACACAAAAGCCAGCAGCTGAAATATATTTGAATAAAGAAAAATATTTGAATAGTGAAGACTAATAAAGCATTAAAAAAACAGATTTCAGAGTGACTTTTTATTTTCTTCCCTTGACATAGTGACTCATTACTGTTTGGAGATGTGAAAACTCAAAAAAACAATAAAGTAATGTGGAAAACAGTCTATATAAAGGGATGGATGAGGAATAATATCCTAGGGTAGATGTTTTCCTCAACTAAGAATGAGACATTAGAAAACAGATGAAGTTAAAAGGCACTGGTTTATTAGAATAGGATATTGCTTATGGAGAAGTAGCACAGCTTTTTATCCTTGTCTCTGTTCCCTAGAGAAGGAATGAACATAATGCTGGGAGCAATTGGGAAGAATTGGTTCGATCTTTACATATTGTGAAAGTGTTAATTTAGGCTAGATCAAATAAAAGCAGGTTGAAAGGAAGGAAAGTGAGTTGGAGAGTAGAGGAAAAATAGCTATTTTGTTAACAAAATACTGGTAAAGAGGAGTACTGGGAAAAACTCACTTTAAGTTTATGGGTAAAATTTAGTTGATAAAGTTGCCTCTGGGATTGAAATCAGGGGGCTCCCATCTGCTGGCTGAATGGCCCATCCACAGAGAAACTGGAGAGATAAAAGAAAAAAATCTCTATTTGATGTTCCTCTATAAGCAGATTATGAGGGGAAAAAGAAATAACAATCCCTGCATATCCTTATATTTGTTTCAATCTAATTTTCCTTTTTGCGTGCATGAATAATTGGAATTGTATCCCCTGCTGAAGTGGCAAAAAGATCAAAGGTGGTGAAACCAAGATAGTGCTGATCTTACAACATCAAGAGTGAGAGCAGAAACATGAAGGGTTACTTTCCAGAAGTAGATGACCTGAAGAGCGTGCTATTATTTTTATTATTGTTCTAGAAATAGTTAGACAACTTAATGTACAATCAACTAAAGCCTTTCAGTATGTTGGTTCCCCTGGTAACTTCCAGTGTTCAAACACTCGTTTCTCAGCAACTCAGAAATTACTTGTCTGTTTTCACTAAGGAATTGAGTTACCATGCGCTGAGCGAGGGCTGGAGCACATTCCTAGGTGGGCAATAGAAAGGATCTGAGCTTCATTCACACTTAATAGTGACTTGTAGTACCTTGTTCCCAAGCAGAGGTTAAGATAAGAGATGAAGGATCTGGTTAGATAGGAAAGCGTAGGTTTGTCAGTGTTCGGGGTTTGACACTAGGTCATGGAGAGAAATAAACAGCAATATCAGCCTTGGGATATGGTAATTCTATCTTGGGGTTTTTTAATGTAAGACTGATTTGGTAGACTGTAGCAGATACTACAGAATAGCTCTAATCAGTCATTTTCAACGCCTGCAAATGACAATCAGATAGACATGGGACATTCCATAGGACGAAAAGTTAGGCAGTCCCCATGAAAAGGATATTTAAAATTAATAGCTTTTTTTTTTTTTTTAGGTCAACCTCAAACTCAGCTAATATTGGAAATTTCTTCACATATATGCATCCCTGTTGAGTTATGCCTGTTTGTAGCAGCTGAGCAGACCAGAAACAAAACCAGCTTAAAAATTGCCTTCCTCCTCTGCCTCTCCTTTGCTTCTTGCTGCCTGATGTACTACATTTTACTCCTTTAATGCTGTCATGGGCACAACATTTTAAACCAGGAATGAGATCACTTGCCAAATAAACGAATTAGTACATCTGACAGCTGAAAATAATGTGTGTAGGTCCACTTAATTTTGGCTCAAATGAAGCTCAGAAAATAAAAGTACTCTAATCAAAAACAGATCTTTAAAGGTTTTTTGTTATCTCAGTCATATGTTGGCTGATCGTGTTAGTGGAAGATTTATTCATACTGCTACAGATTTTCCCATTCAAGGCATGTTGGCTAGGGTTGGAACTACTAGATCATGTGTGTTTGTAATCATTTTCATGCTTCAGTAGCTTAGGGATGCTGCAACTATTAATAATTGCCTTATGCCTTCATGGCAGGGATTCAGTTACCTTTAAGCAAGTGGCAAATGTGACATGGGGTAAATCATTTCATGTTCACAGAAGGATGCGCAGACAGACCAAATACTGCTGTATCCAGTAAAGTACTGTTTTTTGAACATCTTGTTTACTACTTGAACCTAGCCTCACTGAAGAGCTTGAACACAAAAAGGGGAATGATACAACACACAACACAGCTGAAGTCTTCCTCCACAAAGTCCAAAAAGATGTTTTTTATGCAGCTGCTTTAACCACTGAAGACAAAAATCTTTTTTTTAGACATCCTTTATAGTCAAAGAAGAAAAATTCTCATCCTATAGGGGATGATGCGCCTACAGGAACATTATTTTAGGAAAAGATAAATCATCCCATGAAACAGAGATTCTCTCTCCATTCCCCAGAAAACAAAAACAGAAAAATAGTTTATCTTAAAGAACAAAATCTTATACAACAAAAGCTTGGGGACAGGAGTGCAACATAAAGTATTCTTCTGACACTGAGAAATAGGACGTCCTCCCAACAAGTTACGTTAATGGCAATTGTTAATTTTGAGTGTCATGCAGTCAACTGAAGTCACTGTGTGTAACCCTCTTAGATATTTTCTAATACTTGAATTTGAAACTAGTCTGTAGACTATGAATTCACTTCATTTAACTGACTCCTATAAAAGTTTTTGCATCATATTTATAATGATTCATTAAAAATATTTAGCAAATATCCCCAAATCAGCACTATTATCAAAATCATTCCTATCTAGGACAGAATTTCTCAGTAACCAAAGTCTTGCAAGACTTAGATATGTTTTGTTAGAATTTGCCAACTCCAGTGAAGCTTTTAAATTACACATCTATTGAATGCTTACTAATCAGATTCTTGGAAAGGCGTTTTTCCTCAGTAAGGACTTAAAAATTGTGATCCTGGCAGTGTAGTCTGATGTCTAGGGCTATGTCTTGAATTCTTTGAGAGAAAAACATTCCACTTTCTCCAGTTTCCCACCCATGTGAATTATATTTCCAACAGTTTCAACTGCCACTCTGAAGACAGTTTGAAACATGACCCATAGAAGAGCAAAGTTCCCTTAATATCTCAACATTGCTGTGCAGATTTTTAGGGGTTTTTTTCCCAAAGCAAGCTTTAGGCCTCATTAGGTGACTGCATTCTGTGAATGATATGTGGGGTGATTTAAGGCAGGTTTTCCCTTGCAATGCAAAGCTGTTAAAGCTCTAAACCTAAAGGCACTGTCAATATGGATATTTTGCCTGAATACATCACCATATGAAATGGTTACACTGCTATGGGTACCCTGAGCTTGCACCTCTCTTAGGTCTTGTACAGACACACCTTCTCATATGGAAAGGCTTGAATACTACTAAAATCATGTTGCTTTTCATTTTGTAGGCACTGTACATGGCCAGTAAATCACCAGAACGACTAGACAACTACATATATAAGCTCACTGACAGAAACTGCTGAAGCAAATCTTCAGATAAAAAGTGGCCATTGTTGTGACTCCAGTGTCTTTCTCAGAAGAATATAAAACAAAGCAGTTTATTTCCAATCTCATCATCCTGAACCTTCCTCTGAAAGAAAATGTCCAAACAACTTTCCTCAGAAAGAATAACCCTTTTTCCTCTACACATAGGAAACAGCACACCCATCATTTAGGACCTCCACATATCTTTGTTGACAACAGAAAGGGGATATGGATATTCCAGATTAATGTGGTACCAGCTACAGTATAGACTCGCCTCCCTCTTCATCTGGCTCAAGAATATACAAACCTTTTTCATAAAGTGGAGAAGTGTTCAAAGCAGGTCAGTCAAGTGCCTGGGAAGGTTTAGATTAGATACTAGGAGAAATTTCTTCACTGAAAGTGTGAACAAGCATTGGAACAGGCTGCCCAGGGAAGTGGTGGAATCACTGTCCCTGCAAGTGTTCAAAAAATCATGTAGATATGGTTCTTGGGACATGGTTTAGTGGTGGACCTGGCAGTGTTAGGCTAATGATTTGACTTGATGATCTTAGAGATCTTTTCTAATCTTGATGACTCTAGGAGACCTTGAATGCCAATATGGAATATGGAGAACCCCAAAACAGTTGTTCCTATATTAAGTAATATCCCTGTGAGAAGTCAGAGATGGAGCTTGTCTTTTTTTCTTAAAGATAAGAGAAAAATGTGGGTCGTTATATCCTAGAGAAATGCTCAAAACCATGGAGTTTCTGGATTAAAGGTGTGTGGATACAGGTGTCCTTTGTAACAGGGGGTGATCCCATGGTTGTGGCCAGGACTGCAGTCAGACCTGTACGGGTGAATGCTTTGCACATTTTGCTTCTCAGTATTGTCACGATCTGAGCAGCCCTCAACACGTCAAAAGGCAAATACTGGAAGCTTAGAGACTTTTACTATTGTTTTGGGTGGGTATATCCAGCATTATATGACAACTGAACTGGGATTTTGAGGATTCTGATTTTGACACCTGTGGGGAGGGAATGATAAACTCATGGGAAAGTCTGAATGTTTGTCAGGACAAAGATTGTATGTCATGTTTTCTACCATGGAAAAGCCACTCATTCAGAAGTTATACTCTGTGGTACAACTGAAAATCAGTGTGATGCTAGAACCAAGATTCCTGAAGACTTGATAATGGAAAGGATTTTTACATCAGGAAATTTGATTTCTAATGTAACCTAGGAAGAGAAATGGTAGAACCCTTATAATTCTGGAATAAACAGGAAAGTCACTGATTTAGATTAGCCTGGAGATTGCCATATCATTTAGGCATCAGGAAATGAAATAATTAGGTTTAGATATCAGTCATAATTTGTCAGTCTCTCTCACTATACTGCTGTGTCATGGACATTCCCTGCTTTGGAAATGAGGAGGATGTGATCCCCATGAAAAAATTTTGTAGCTGTTTTCCTTAGTTATTGACATTTCAAAAAGCTAGACCTTGGAATATTTAAGGATTGATTTTCTGATTGATGAGTTTCAGCACAGGTAACTAATATAGATCAGGCACAGGGAAATAGCAACAGGATCAACTCCTTCCAAAACACAAAATGAAAAATGTATTTTGAAGTCCTGTGTCATCACTACTAAAGCATCCCTGACTTGTTTAAAAAGAAAGAATAAGTACAAACCAGATAGTACCATATAAATATAAAGACTTGATATCTTAGATGCATTCTATTTATTAAAGATGCATTTCTAAGAGATAAAAGCCACAGTTTATTGTGATAATAATAATTCTGTGATTGTATATGATCATGATAAAATTGCTTTTATTATGTGCAAAAATATCAATATGTATTTTCTCAGTACTTCAGAAAGGAAAATTTCACAAAGCTGTAAATGTGAGCAAAAAAAAGTAGGAGGAAAAAATTAAATGACAAAGATAATGTCAAATTTCTTAAATAGCGCTTCATTACATACAAACTATCTATAATTAGTTAACAATGAAAAAATCTAATGATTAAGAACTGAGATAAAATATCAGTACAAAGGTTTATAAGAAATAAACAGAAAAATAAGTTTGCGAACAATGGAAGTTGATATGCGGATGAGTGATATAGAGGTAAAAATGTAGTCATGCAGATTTACTGAGAAGGGATAAGATCCATTAGAGGGAATGTTTTGCCCATACCAAGAACAAGAGCACTGTGAATCATCACTGGATCAGACAAATACATTCTGTACCACAAGGTGGAAGGAAGTTAAAGGTGCATCAGGAACTGCTTGCAATTCGCAGGACAGAGTTAAAAATACCATACCTTGATGTACCAGTGCAAAGCTCAGGCACAGAGCATGCAGTGTGTTCTTGTCACTGGAATCAGGGACACATCTGCAGTGTGACCAGCCTAAGATTCATTTGAAGTTAATAGAAACATGTGGTCCCATAAAATCACCAAAGCTGCCTGTTTTGAAAACAAATCTTAAGCAAACCAATGGCTCAAAGGTCCAGCTCAGAAATCACTGGACTAAAACCAGACATAGATCTTCCTCCTGTTGGGCTCCTGAATCCTCAGCTCCTGAGCCTACATAATTTACACTGAAACTTTGTTTGGAAGTACCATTACTTCTTGTAGAGCAATATTTTCCCCAAAGTTGTCAGAAGATGGACAAACCCAACTTCCCTTACATCTAAAGTTTTTTTCCTTACAATCAGAGTGAGGTTTAACAAGTTTTTCTGGAGAAAATATCTTTCCATGAATGGCTGGCCCATCAGCATGGTTTATGCGTTGCAGGTGTAATGACAGGCCTCTATTTTGTGTCTTCCACAGGCATAGGGCTTCCCAGCTCACCAGGAGAGAGTATTTATCTTTTTCCCAACTCAGCATGCTCAGATCCATAATTGAACCCTTAATTTCTTTTCACAAAGAACTAAAATCTGCCTGTTAAACTGCCAGGTGCAATGTGATGTTAATGACTGAGTAGTGCATAATTCTGTGGTATTAACAGCTATTTCTAGGCATGTATGTACCTGTCCTATTCATTAATTCCTTTCTGACTGTTACATTATTCTTCTCAAACAGTATTTTTCCTTCTGTCTATTGAGAAGCTCTCTGTGTCCCTCTTCATTTTTCTATTCATTTTAATTAGTTTTGAATCATCTTTCCTTAATTCAGAGAGCTTTCAACCTTATACATTGAATAAAATGTCATGACTTTGAGTTGGATATTCCTTTTCATATTTGATAAAAAAAATTTAAAAGCCTTGATAATCACTTATCATACAAGTCAGGAACTTTAAAATTGTATGCTCAAAATTAATCTATAGTTAGCTCTTAATGCTTTTAATGAACACTGTTTCATCAGTAAGATGGGAAATTCTAAGCATTCAATGCTCTTAGAGAATCTCTAAGGAGCGAGGAAATGCAAATGAGGACATTCCATTCACCTGGTAAACTTCTTGGGGTTTGGGATTTTTTTAAAGGAACACAGATAGAATCCAGATTTCTTTCTTTCTCTCTGTGAATAATCAGGATAACATGGTGTTGTATTCTGGCCTATTGCCGTGTGGGTGTTTGGTGAAGAAGCTGCTGCTTTCCTCCTGAAGCATTCCTACCGCGAGGAACACTCCAGCGGTGCTTCTCGGCACACTCGCACCCAGCTCTCTCACCCGAGCGGTGGGAACACACAGCTCACGCTCACACTGAGCTGGAGAGCTCCGGCGGCACCAGAGGCAGAGAGTCAGGAGGCGGCTCTTCATACAGAGTTCAGATGGGTTTATAACCAAACCACAACAAAAGATTCCATGGACGAAAAGGGACCAGCTTCTGAGCGGGACACACTTATAAAGGGGTACAGAAGGGAGGCAGGATAACAACAACAAGCAGGGGAGAAGGAAGGGGTAGAGTGGGGGTGGATTACAACCTTTTAAGGGATACAAGGGACATCTGTCAACTGGCCAATCCGACAGACTGAATCTACACAGAATCACAAGGCCGGATGGGAGCAGCTTTTCTCATCCAGAATTAAGGGGTGATCTTAGACTTCAGAGCTGGCCCACCAGCCACCACAGCTGCTGGTTCAGCCGCTGCAACAGAAGTCAGGCTGCCTTTCTCCACTATTATAGCCTTTCTGTCAGAGAAATAAGTGGTTTGTGTTTTGTACCACTGTAAAAAGATAAAAAGACATTGAAATTAGTCTTTATTCAATTCCATTTGCACAGGTCAATTTGCTTTGAACATGATATCAGCGGCCACCTCTGTCCTGCTCTGTGAAGGAGAACTATCCATACTGGAGCATCCCTTCTGCATTCAAAGGCATCTCCAAGTGTCCCCAGTTCCATTCAGCTCCAAACCACATTTATTGCCTTTCCAAATTTCCATTTCCCAGTAGTCATTTCTTCTAGCAGCTGGTGCCACACTCCACCTGTCTGCACCATGCATGACCTCTTTAAGGCCCACTTACTGTGTCTCCTGTAGATCTCAAGTCATGACACAGATTAGCTGCTGGTGCACCAGGACAAGGGAAAGGATGGAGGGGGCTTTGCTCATGAGGCACATATGGGCACTTTCAGTGAGGAATTCACTGAGCCACACCATAAAAGACATATTTATTGAGCAAAGTTATCCTTGGCACCATCTTTCATGTCAGCCAATGCAACCCATCACAAATTGTGCTGTGCCCAGAGTGCAGCAGTCTCATCTGCTGCACAGCCTCTGCAGACAGATATAGACCCTGCTCTGAGGTGATTATGTCACATCATCAATATAGGCAGCCAGTTGAATGCCTACATGGACCAGGCTTCATCTTTTTTCTCTCCCCGTACCTGAGGTCTTGGGATGCAGAGCCTGGAAGCCTGGGAGAGAAAGTAATTTGAGTCACCCTTGGCTCTCCTGGAGCTACACATTATGCAAAGCACAGTACCTACTGAGCACATCTGGTGGGCTATATGAGGAACGTGGTGAAAACTTGGTGTCAGAACAGGGGTCTTAGAATCATAGAATCATTACAGAATCACAGAATCACAGAATTAACCAGCTGGAAAAGGCCTTTCAGATCATCAAGTCCAACCTATGACCTAACACCATCTTATCAACTAAACCATGGCACTGAGTGCACATCCAGTATTTTTTTAAACACAAAGACCTCTGAGATCATCAAGTCAACCATTAGCCCACCACCACTGTGTTCTCCACTAAACCATATTCCCAGATGGCACATCCACATGCCTTTTGAAGACATCAAGCAATGGTGACACAATCAGTTCCCTGGGCAGCCTATTTTAATACCTGAACACCCTTTGAATGAAGACTTTTTTCCCTATTATCTAATCTAAACTTCCCCTGGCACAACATCAGTCCATTTTCTCTTGCTGCCTGGGAGAAGAGACTGACCTCCAACTTTCAGGCAGTTGCAGAGAGTGATAAAGTCACCCCTGAGCCTCCTCTTCTCCAGGCTAAACACCCCAAATTCTCTCAGCTATTCCTCAGACTTGTGCTCCAGACCCTTCCCCAGCTTCACTGCCCTTCTTTTGATGTGCTCCAGTATCTCAATGCCTTTCTTGTAGTGAGAAGCCCAGAACAGGACTCTTGGCCTCTTAGGTAATTTTTTTTTTAATTGTAAAATTATGATTTATTTCAATTAAATAACTTCTGATTCACTGTCAGTTGTGCTTAAAATCTGTCCTGTAGAATTCAGACTTGTAATCAAATTACTTATTTCTGGACTAATATTGTATTTCTTGCACACCCCCATCTCTCTCAGAACTGCAGAGATGGGCTCACTGCCAGCAGGCATTGGGTGAGCCCTCAACCATCGTAACAAATCAAGAACAGGGCTTGTTTTGATCAGTGGTAATAAAAGTCGTGAGATTTTTACCAGTAAAACACAAGTTCACATTTGCTAATGATGGTGGCTAAACCCATATACACCACCTGCCTAACTTGTGAGAACAGTCTGTATGTGCTGGTATGACCCTGCTCAGTGTCACTGAAATGCACAGCTCTGCATCTGTTTACTGGCAGCTCTCCAGAAGAGCAGGTGTGCCACTTTTCAGGCTGCTAGTTAAGGGAATACTGTTGTAGATCACTTTGGTCCATTAGAAGTGAGGATATGTGGCCCCCAACAGTGAGACAGTCGGCCTGTGCCAGTAAGAGGCAAGGGACGGTTTGTGACTACACTGTTCTGTAAAACCCCGAATAAAGATGTATAGATCATGAAAAGCTGGTTAGGCATATCAACTAGCAGATCACATTATTCAGTATTTTTTTCCTTCTTGTATGATGTATTTTCTGCCTGAAGCTATAATAAATGGACACATTGCACACATGGATTTCTGATGGAAAAAAATACGATGTAGGAAGAAGACATAACAATCTAAAAGACTATGCATTGTAGTTAATAATAGTCACCATGCAGAGAAGCTTAATAAGAGCAAATGAAACCTAAGTAGGTTCATTTATGTTTGACAAGAACTGTAAAGACACTGTGTCAGTCTAGAATAAAATCTACCCACTGGTCTAGTGGAAGGTGTCTCTGCCCATGGCAGAGGTGTTAGAACTGGATGATCTTTAAGACTGCTTCTAACTCAAACCATTCTGGAATTCGATAATACGTCAAATTACAATTATCACAGCTTACAAGGAGTGTATTTACATGATATAGGGAACATGTAATACATTTCTCTGTGCATTCAGCACTATAATAATGCTAATCTTACTGGGAGCTTAGTTTAATGAAACCAAGTGTTTAAACTATGTCCTGGATGGTTTTTTTCCTGTCTTCTCATTATCTCTGCAACAAGACAAGGAAGAGATCTGTGTCAGTATAAACAAGCAACTTTTTATGCTTTTTCTTTGACATCCTTATTGTGAGTGTCATTAGTAGACACACATGCATGACGTCCTTTAATTTAAAATATTAATTAAAAAATTAAAATTTCCTGGACGAGTATTTGCATTTTAAGCTCAGTTGACCTAGTAGATTTCAAATAATTTATTCCAAAATGTTTTTTTTTTTCCAAAACTCTGGTAATCAAAAGTCTAAAAACACCTGTAGAAGCCAAAAGAAGAGAGCTCTAGCAGCATGTGATAGGTACTAAAACAAAATGGAATGGTAATTTCTTCTTTATCTCTCCTCAGATTTTTCCATGACTTCAGATAAGAGTCATACAGCTGTGTTTTTTCTTTCAACATTTCTATTTTTGATAGGGTATGTCCTTATTCTTAAAATAGCTTTTGAAATCAATTTACAGAGCTTTTAAAATCGGTTCTGATGGGGTTTTTTGGTTTGATTTGGTTGGGGGTTTTTTTGGGGGGACACATTTCCATATAGTCTTAAAAGTTCACACTGGGAGTTTTCTGCTAAAAGGAATTAATTCAAAGGTCTTCCTAAAAACTGCATTATCCCTCCTCTAACTTTCTTTATCCTGTATACACTTCAACAGCAATCATCATTCTGCTTCCTTCACTTTTCCTCCTGCCTGTCTCAGCTGCCTAAGAGGGTGGCAACCTCTTGTCTGGTTGTAACTATTACTTTCCTGTGCTGGGAACAAGGTTGGAAAATATGAGCAGCTGAAGAGGTCACAAGACCTGTGCAATGTATAGTGATCATAAAATCTAATCTAAGCCCAGTGAACAACTATTTTTACAGAGTTCAACATTTTCTAAATCATTTGTATTTTCAGTGGGGTGAACATGGAAAATGTGTTGCTTGTACACTCAGAAATGTCCTTGTATGACAAATTTAGCCATAAAGTTTAAAAGTCCAGTCCAGTTAGCACCTCATCTTTGGGTTGGAATGTGGTGAATGTGAGAATGGTCCGGGCAGCTTTTATTGGGGATCTTATCTGCAGTCTGCTTGGTTAGCTCCTTCAGAAAGCCTTTAACTGGGAGGCACGAGAGCCATAACTGCAGTAGCTCTTCTGAGTGCCTAATTAAAACAATATTGTTTACTTTCTCAGTGTCTTAGAGGTTGCATTATATTAGTGAGGTGAGAAATAAAATCAGGAGAGAGCAGAAATGAACGTATTAAAATAGTCAGAGCTCTGTGACTAACTTCAGTAAGAAGCTGAAATCCTCTGAAAATAAGCCATCTGTGTGAGACTGCCATTACAAATACTGAATCTGAAATTAACCTGGAAATGCTAGGCTATTTATTGAGTATCCAAATTACTACTGAATCAATATTTCTGCCATTAAAGCTAAAAATCTCTATTTTTTGTAAGAAAATGAAGACTCTTACAAATCTTCATGGAAGCAATATAGGAGATTTGACAACAGACCAACAACCAAACAGCTAAATTCTTTGCACTGTAGTCAAGGTCAATAAATGCAGATAAATTACATTAGAAATCTCAGCTGCTCTGGCTATCAGCTGCTCCTAGAAAGAATCTCAGTAACCTATTCAGTGTTGTAGGAATATCTGTGGTATATCAGCCAACCAAAGAAAATCTTAACTCCTTATTTAATTTGTTTAGGAGCATTCCAATAGCAACCAATGAAATAAATCTAGACAACTCAATCTGGAAACTTAAGCAAAGCCATGCAAGTCCCAAGGAGACAGGAACCCACTTCTGCAATGATGCAGCAGACATATAGAAGATTCTGAGAAAATAGCAAATTAACAGCTTGATAATAATATAAAACTATAATACTCAAAGGAGCTGGGGAAGGTTATGTCAGACATGTGTGATATTACAGGAAGAAGATAATAACATAATCAGAATTTTGGCATGTAGCATGACCAAATAGAGGGAGATGAAACCATCTGTGAATGATAGATGGAAAACTGAAGGTAAAGAGGAAAAGTAAATCCAATCCTGACCTAAAGTATTTCATAGTTAACTATTAAAATATATGTTGGTATATTTAAGCTATATTATAGCCACATCAGTAAGGAATATGCTTTTTATTTTTTTTTCTGGATGACAATTCCTCTAGTATTTTCTATAATAACTTTTTATATCCTTAGACACTGAACCACAATGATTTTTGTTTAATAAAGGCACCTCTAACTAGTAATTAATGGAAGTGGTTGAAATGTTCATATTTTAACTTCTGACTTTGAATCCCGTGGGGCTCCATAAGAAGTAGTTCCCCCAACTCCCATCTATTTTTAATTGTTTAAACATTAAGTTTAGTTTTAAAGTAAAAAGATAATATAAGAGAGAGGCATTTATTTCAAAATATTCTGAGCCTCTCAAGAAGATTGCAAGATTCTAGAGTCTCTGACAAATACAAAAATTTTCACAAAATATTCTCAATGTAGACTCCAGCTGTTTAAAATTTAAAGCAGCTGGATTTACATTCAAAGCAATTTTTTTTAAAACCAACTGAACTGCTTTTGAAATTTTGTACTGTCTGGTAAAACTGATGGACAATACCTTTCTTAATCATGCCATAGAACCTTCACATGTATGGGGGACATTTGCTAGTGCTAAACAAAAAATTTAGGCCTCAAGGAAAACAGTTGCTACAACAAGTGTACATTAGTGATCAAACACTCCAATTCCAGTTTGCTACTTATCTGTCAATCCATCCATTATTAATCTAATTATGCATTTTTTATCTCAGATTTATATAGCAATTAAACATTTCCCAATGAGTTTATTAAAATTATTATAGAATCCTATGCCCACCTACACTTGAAATGTGCTGAATGATTCCATGAGCATGAAATTATTGCCCAAATAGTAACTGATGTTACTTGAAACAGATAAACAGCTACTCTTCCCTGTTATTCCCTTCCCTGATTGTAACGGGGTGTTGTGAACCTATCTAGCTTATATTAAGATTTATTTTTATGTGCAGTACCTTGTATAAGTGGAGAAGTCTTTTTTAGCCCAGTACCTTGTATGATAACAGGTTGGACTAGACTGGTTCATTCTTTGCAAAGATCAGTTTCACCTGACCAGGAAAATGCAACCAGTTTTTGCTGGCAGTGGATAGCATCATGTTTCCAATCTTTATGAATAAAGGCTTTAGGAAAGAATTTGGTTCTACTGCTTCTACAAATACAGTTTTGTAATCTGAACTCCAGACTCAGCTCATGAAGCCAGATGCCACAAGCCTTAGTATTGCTGTCTGAAAACTATTAAGACAATGAAAACTTTAAAAGTTGTTTAATTTCTTGCAAGTAGAAGATGCCTTCTAAAACTGAAGTGCTACTTCTTTGACTTTGAGTAAAACATACAATTTGAAACACAGTTTGGGACAGCAAATTAAATTTGAAATGAGAGACTGATGAAAAAATGTATCACATTCATTGCAACCTGTCCTCTCTATTGATTAATTGGTCATCTTTATTGTTCCTTGGTGTTCATCAACTAGAGTCACTAATCATGTTCTGAATACTAATGTAAACTATATTATATGTATATATTCCAACACCCCAAACACACTGTGTAATGATTTTTAATTCCAGGACCAATTAATTTATAAAATGTCTATGATAAGATTATCTTAAACTCTGTGTAGCCACACATTAATTTCTTAGCTCAGGTGTCTTGTCTTTGAAATTAGTTACTAAATTTTAAAATAATTAAACTTATTTAAACCATAACACTGTGTGTACACCATCCCATGCTTCCTACCAGATACAATTACTCCCTGTCATTAGGGCCAATATTTAAAGGATAGAGTGTGAATTTTTGATCAAAAATAGTTCAGAGTCATCAGCATATACAACTATCCCACTTTCACTATATGTTTTAATTCATATATTATACCCAGCAATTGCTTGTCAAAAGCTGAGTGCAAATTGAATTTTCTGAGACAGTGTCCCTTTCCTCTGAAGAACTGTCTAATTTCTCCAGCTATTTTGGTGTTTTGTCAAAATACGCAAGGTTTTGGGATGACTGTTCTAAAATAATTACATCATTTTTGAGAAATAATCTAATGCCAGATTATATTGCAATGACATCAGGCATCAGCAGATATTTTGGCATATCCAGAGAGTTTAGTGTTTTCTGGGGCACAGCTGGTTTTAAAAGAGGTGTGCTATGCTCCTTTCAACGTGCCCTTTCAGTGTTAAACCTAATCAAGTCCAACAATCTCACTATGTTTGAGTCAAAGATGATGAACATTTTCACAACAGTGCTCTGACCCAAGCTGGCTCATAAATCTTCATTTCATGGCAGAAATAATTCCGTGTTTTTCTGCTATTCAGACAGAAATCGAGTGCTATATATATAATATAGAATGATTCTAAATGAGACGATGCACAGCTTCATAATGTGTTACAGAATCATGGAATTTCTAAGACTCCTTAAAACAACATATGGGCACTGGTGAAAAAAATCACCATAAGGAATATTTCCTACTATGCTGCCTGATGAACTTTCTTCACACCTACTCTTTTCCTTAAGAGAACATTGTCTCCATGTTTATTTTAGTGTCTCAGCCTTTTCTGCAGGCACCTGTGCATATCACACTGTTCTAGCACTACAGGTCCAGATGAACAATATTTGCACCCTCTCACTGAAGGATTTACACAGGTCTGAGCATCTCTGCCCGAAGATCCCTTTTCTGCGTCAATACCTTAGGGAGTATAAAGGCCAAGATGAAAGAGAGATTAATGAGAGATCAGTACTCCACAGGAATGGGAGGAAGGTAGAATTAATTGGATAAAAATTAGCTGTCCTTGCATCTTTTAGCCTGGGAAAGGTTAAGAGAAGCAGCAGATCAGGAAAGCAGGTGACTACAAAACTAATGAAAAGGCACAAGTGTTTAGGAGATCAAATGAATCACCAGGAGAGTGCTCAGTAGGTTCAAACAGTGTGGGTTTGGAGGCCACTGTGATAACGGGCCAGAGGAGAAACCTGTGTTTTCCTAATAACTGACCTTAGATTAATAGAACATAGAACATGGTGTTTTATAAAAAATACAACCGAAAATCTTGGATACTGAAACCATCAAGGCTGTGCAGATAAAGCTTTTTGCAATGCTGTGAACTCTGCAGTGCAAGTCTCATCTTCTGAGCATCCCACAGGGAGTGAATGGATGCCTGTGGCAAATAAAACTGAGATTTAATTCAAACACATTATTTATGCTTAGGTGTTGGCCCTAAACCTAGGAGAAGAGAACTGAAGACAAAACACCTGAAAACCCTGCAAGGTTATGCAAATACAGGTCTGGTGCTCTTGTGTGTTGCATATCTCACACCTTGCATTTGAGAAAGAGATACTGTCAGATCCCCTGAGGTCACAATGCTGAAGGACAGAGAGAGTCTAGGACAAATATAGGACTTCTTCTGATTCAACTTCTTCCATTTTATACTAATTGAAATGGGAAATTTCTTCCAGAAACAAATCAAATGAATTGTAGACTCCTGTCTACATTCAATATACCTACATTAAACAACATCTCTAAAGACCCATGGAAATTTTCTTATAGAAACATTGAGAGAGATGAGACTGAATGCTAAAGCATTCAAATGGCCAAGAGAAGCAGGTGAAGCAGTTCACTTAAGAATATAACTCGAGAAGAAGGACCAAGGAACACAATGTGCTCTCTTATAGGTGATGCTACAATTACCTGGCCAGTGTCTAGGACTAGCATTTTATTAACAGGATTGGCAAACTATTACCTCAGGTTTCAGCAGCATTTTAACTGTCATTATAAAGATAGAGATTTCTGCATTACAAACCCTCCCCAAACAAACATCCAGGAAATCAACATTCTGAAAAGGTAAAGGAAGCTCATCCAATGACAGAATATTTGAACTTTGCATCAGTGTACCAAGCAACATGTTTAGAAAGATTATTCAAATAGGGAAGGAAGGAAGGAAAGAAAGAACCAGGATAAGGGTTTTGCATTCTTTTTTGTTTTCTTTGCTTTTAGTAAAAATGTTAAACTTTAGCAAGCTACAGGTTTTGTCACATAATGGGGACATTATGCTATTGTAAGGATCAAGCAACTGAAGTTTTGCTTGTTTAGCTATATTCTCTACTGAAATGTTTATAGAAAAGTAAAACCATTAATTCAAATCTGTTAAACTAGAGTTTACCAAGTAAATACGTCGTCGATGTCTTGGGTGGCGGAAGGTGCACTGTCAGCAGATTACAGGCAAGTGGACTTGAAAGCAAATCAAGGCTAATGGAGCAGTGTGCAGCAGAACTGCTGCATGGCATCAGAGGGAATGTGTGAGAGCCTTAAACTCTAGAAATCACAAATGAAGAAAAGTGAGACTCTTGAGCTGGCAGTTAAGTTCTCATTTGTATCATTATACTTCATGAGATATCTCTAGAAATGAAAATATCTTGTATCATGAAAGGATGAAAGTTGTATCTAGAATAAATCTTTTGCAATATTACAAGAAGACCAAACAGTTTTATAGATTAAGACAAATCATCTGGAAATAAAGCAGCCAGAAAGATTTCAAGAGCATTGGTTTACCCTGCTAGGAAGAAGACCTGGGTGTAAGAAAACTTATCACAGATGCTTTGTGTACATTTCTGCTCCAGAACACACTATATTTAATTGGATTTTTTTTTTTTACAGGATTGTAAATACTAACTACTATACCTGCAAATTTTATTAATTCAATCTAGTAGGGAACAAAGAAATACTGGAAGAAACAGGAACTCCTTAAGCACTAAGTAGTACACAATGACAGTCTAATAGCCCTGAACAATGATTAGAGTAATGGCAGCTAAAACTAAGTCAGCTCTGCGAAGTTACTCAGAAGCTAAAAGGTAGGAGAGATTTAGTTCCTACGTTGAAATATACAGTCTCTTTTTCATGTGCCTTTCTTACATCAGTTTCCTACCTTACAGTCAAGAACTTAAAGCCTCACTGTGTTGACTCGTTGGGTTTTTTAATTCTGACTTTTCTAGTTTGCAATGTTCTTAATCAGATCTGATGATAACAAAGTGTGTTCCTTTCCGAAAGCACCAATTATCCATAAGGTGTTTCTGGAACAGCTTTTCAGATTAGTTGTAAATTAAAACCAAAATAAGCCTGGGAAACACTAAGATTGAAATGTTCTTTCCAGCAAGCTACAAAATCTCATTTGGAGCAGGATTATCATACACTGGGTAAAAGGGAAGTCAGTCTTTGGAAGTCTTGCCCTATGATCCTCCACTAGATTTACTTACACAGTACGATAACTTCAAGGAGGAGTGAGGTGCCTGATTTTTGAACCTACTTCATATTATAGATTTGCAAGACAAGACCAAAATCTTGGTTCTATGTTCTTATTAAAAGTGAACATTAAATTAGGAAAAAGAAGAGGGGAAGAAAATAGAGTAGAAAAAGTAAAGGTAATTAATAAAATGAAGATTCAAGGAAAACACTTCTTCTGTGATTTAAAAGGTTAATATGTTCCTTTAAGCTTCTTGTTACCTAATATTAAGTTCAGAGAGGCCCTTTGGCTTTGCTGTTCCATATTCAATACTTTTAAACTGAATTTAAATGTAATTTGTGTCAGGATATATTTGTGCTTCAGATAGTGTTATTATATTAACTGATTCCAATTTCTAACATTTCTTGGTATTAAAATTTCCAAAATAGTGGGATTTCATGTGCTAATGTGCAATGTTTCATGAAAGACATGGTTGACACTATCTGCTTATTTTGAAAATCCTGATTACAGAATGGGTGCTCCAAAACTCATCTTCTCAGAAACTTCCAGCATATCATGGCCAGATCTGTGGAGGTGCTCCCTGGGGAGATGGGCCTTGGGAGTGGAGGCACTGTCTGGGACAGGCGGGGTTTCTCGGCTCCTTGGTGCCATTGTACCTAAATCCTGTTCCTCATTGGTCATTTCAAATGTAACCCTGCCCAGGGATTCCTGTACCTAGGTTGGTGTGCACATGATTTTGGGGCAATCTTGGGTGAGCAGCCTGTGCTGCAGTCTGTGCCTGGGCCTGGCTGCCATGCGGCCGAGGAATAAACATCTCTGAACATCTGTCAAAAATATTGTTCCTGATTCTTTCTACAGGCCAAAGCTGTCTGCCAGGGAAGGTTGCAGGAACCCACTGCAACACAGATCCAGTCGTAAAACCCCAAGTCCTGATCCACTGATAAAGACTATTTGGTCTTTGAAGTAAACTGGTTCAAGTTAGAAGGGAAAAAGTAACTTGAGACTCACAGCTCATGCTCACGTATCACATTTCAGTGTTCCAGTCATTGATCTAGCAAGACAAATTCTTTTAATCCTACCACAGTGCAAGTTTTGTTTTTCTCATGACAAAAACACAAGACAGAAAGAAGATAATTATCATTTCCAGCTCAGCATTTGTAACCTTTATTTCTGTTCAAAACTTTCCATACCTTTTCAGAGTGGAAAGGGGAGATATCCTGTGAACCATTCATTCAGCAACTGCCTTGACTGCTTCCCCTGCTAACTAATATTTTGTTTAGAATTATTCTTTTCAGCACATAAAATATACCTGTGGATTTTTACATCTTTTCTTATTTTCAACAAGCCAGTCCCTCCTGATTCCCTTTGTTGATCAGAATACAGTTGGTTTTGATATTCTTGAAAGGTTTCATTGCTGTCAGAAAGAAGAAAACTGAAGTACATATTGTACAGTAATCTGAGAAAATAGACTAATAGGTATTAAAAGGAAAAACTTCAAAACCAGCTCTTCAAGTGCACACAGCTGCATCAAACTGCAAATGAACCCAAATTCCTTGGACATAGCCCAAAATTCGCTTTCATTGTTTTTGAGGTACACTAAATAATATTCTTTATTAGAAGATACATTTCTTACAAATCCTTTCTTAGAAATTGCTAGCTCTTTTCTTTCCTTATCTTTCATCTCCCTAAACACATGCTTGATATATTGGTCACACCATTTTCTTACTGCTTGCATGCAAACTGCCAGCTTGTACAAAAATAAATCAATCTGAAATCAATGAATGCAAAACATAATCTGAAATGGCAACAAAAGGATTTCCTGGAAGAAATTTAACAGAGTCACATTTTTGTAAGGAAATAATCAGTGTTAATAAATTTAGCTCCTTAAAATATTTTTCATGCTTATAAATGAAAACAGGCTGTGAGCATCCTATCAACAAGAACTATTTTTATCATGGAGAATATTCTTGAAAATTTCTACTGTATTTATCTTTCTTTTGCCCTTTCCTTTTTGCAGTGGAAACTGCCTCACTGCCAACTTTGGTGTCTGGTTACTCTGAGTACTTTTGAGGAGACTCAGATGGAAATCTTGTACTTATCTCTAGAAAAAACACATTATACCAAGTACTGCATTTCTCAAACTCTTCCTGTTCAACCTCTCTTTTTTTTGGCACTGATAACAACAGAAAGGAAGTTTCTCAAGCCTGGATCTCCTCCAGGAAGCTCAGAACTAACTGGTAAACTTTGTCTTACCATGACATATTTTGATAGCATTGCATAACAAGCCACTCCGTAATTAACAAAAGGGGAATAAAAGCTGATATTTCTTAGTGATTGAAGAAGGAGACTATTAATAGGATTAAATGGAAATATTTAAGGAGAAACAGAAATTCATTCACGTCAGTCCATATTTCTCTCTACTCGTCTCCTTTTGTACATATCCATCGCTAAACCAGTGTTGTTTCTGTTCGGTATCACTTGTTCTTTTACAGAAGACAGAGGCAAAGAGAGAAAGAAATTTTTCTACATCTTCCAAAGCAAGATTCTTCATGTATAGTATAATGATTTGCAGGCACAGCAAACAGACTGGGAATGAGATATCACTATGCAACAATTGCTCCATGAAACACACTCACAATTGTGTTTAGTGTTAGTTTTCTTATCTGTTTCAACCCTACTTAAAAAAACCCCAACCTGTATTCTGTTTACTTGTCTTTATTTAAAGTCAATACTAAATTTTTCACATTGAATAATTGAGTATAGAATGGAGTATATTGTATTGTCAATTACCTTTCACAATGTAATTCAAGATCATGACCAGTACCACAGTGAACTGTTGCAGCCAATTTGAAAGAAAAAAAGGAAAATTGGAAATAAGTATCTGTAAAATGTAGATTATAATTCTAAAAAATATTTATTGTAGACAGGCCTACTGGGAAGATATTGTATTGTCTGTACTTGGTTGCTAATAAAAGCAAGACTTATGCAAGGAGAAAGCCTTATTCTGTATTTTCATATTGACGAAATTTTTCCTCCAGTGACATTGAGGTCGGAATCTTTTGGGTGCTAGACTCCTGCTCATGGAGTTGATAAGATTACCTATCTTGAAATTTTGAAAGATAAAGATTGCCATCTTGATGTTTTATTGGAAATGATCCTCACAGTAAGTCCATTAGGAAACCCACGATTTCTTCATGTTCTCTCATCTTTTACCGTGCACAAACTCCTCAATCTTTTTTCAAGGTTTAGAAGAAATAAATCACTGTTGTGATACAGTGTTAAGCTATGAGTAGCTTTATGGCTTGAAGTATCCAAAGGTCATCTTTTTTTATAAGCCTTCTTAGTGGATGCTCCAGGGCATGACATCCTTGAGCTGTCCAAAATAACCCATCTTATTTTTTATTTCAGAAGAAATATACTTTACAAGTGTCAGGCTAATCTTAAAATTTTTCCTTTATGTTCCAAGCCCTTTTAAATTTTAATCTATTCTAGCAGAGCTAAGGATGATATTTTAAATTTTTTTTTACCAGGGAATATATAAAGAATACAATTCTAGTTCATACAGGCTTGATTTTCTCTTTATGTGGAAAAAGTCAGGCTTGCAAGAAATAAAATAGAAGGAAAAAAACCTGTACAACAATTAGATATCGGAAACAGGAAGTGAACTAAGACTTCCCAGCAGCAAAGTCTGCAAAATAGACTTGTGTACTATAACAAACAGGTATAAAAGTTAAATTAATGAATTTTAAAAAATGGAAATATTATTTCCAGTATACTTGTGTTCAAATTTCTCTTTTCAGAAGCCAGAAGACCTTGACAGAATGTCTATAGTGGGATGTAGCTACATGTTAAGGTATGTTTTGAGTTTCTGCATGTGATTTAAGTGTGTAAATTTTTAAAAATTGTGTTGCTAAGGCAATTAAATAAAACAGTTGATCGAAGCTAGTGGAGGATTCACTGCACTGTAGAAAACAGCAGGCTCAACTCAGATGTTTACTGCCTTATGAAACATGTAAGCGTATTGTGTTTCCATCTACTGTTCTAGAAAGATAATGGCTTCTTGTGGGGAATACGTCACATCTCTCAGCTTTCTGCAAAATTTTCAGATAAAGAAGAGCATGAAAAATG
Source organism: Platysteira castanea (assembly GCA_013397175.1). NCBI lineage: Eukaryota > Metazoa > Chordata > Aves > Passeriformes > Platysteira > Platysteira castanea. The sequence goes on from VYXC01007886.1 coordinate 189,833, forward strand.
GCACTGGACACCTAAATTTAGGAAACTGATTGAGCCTCTAGCAGACCTGGTCAGCGAATTGCTTTCTAGATCTGACTGGTTGCTAGATCTCCACTGCCCATATTATCTACCTTTCTTTAAACTTCTTCCTCCAGGGTTGGAGTCCACTTACAGAGCTACATTCATCTGCCCACATACAGGCATACACATGATTTGAGACAGACAGAAGTATCCACAAGCTGCTAACAGCTGTAATATGGGACTTGTTGAACAGTTGAGTTATTGCTGAGGAGCAACATTTGAGGAGCAACAGGGCACCAGGGACAACACTCCAGATCAGCACTATACAAGGCCAGCTAAACTGAGCTAACCTGTAAATTAGGAAAGTTTTGTGTCCAGTAGATTTGATCATCTGTCATTTATTTAAAGAGAGGCTGGAGACTTCCCTCCAAAGAAATGTGTATTTTAATGGCCAGCTGAATTGCATGCATGTACTCCTTGAGTCTCATTCCTAGCTTATTATTCTCTATTTTCTCTTTGTATATATATATATATATATATTTTTTTTTTTTTTTTTAAACCAAGAGGTTGTATGAGCTTTGTCTCCCTGGGACAAGGCTTATTCTGAGTAAACACTGCAGGAGATAAGGCTGATTCTTAAGGTTAACTTGCAACTCCCAGAAGAGGGAGAGTGTTGATTGAGGTTAGGCAGGTACCAGGGCAGACTGTTGTAGCGTTTCCAAGCAACCCATAAATCAGCCTGCTGTTTTGAGCAGGTCCATTTGGCTCAAAACATTGTAGGAATTAATAAGATTTAAGGACAACCCAGGAGACAGAGGGCTGAATTGATTTTTGAATGCTACCTTGGCTGTTGCTTTCCAGGCAAGCTGGTTTAGTACCAGACCTCATCCCTGACACGTGACAAAACTCTTTTTATACACTTAAGTCTGCAAAGGCATTCAAAAATAGCTGTTCCATAAGGATAAACAGGTTTCCATTTTTCTGACATTTAGCACATACAATAAAAATTCAGACGCTGTTTTGTATGAGAGAAAGGTATATTTCAAGTTTTTTGGTGTTGCCTACAGGAGAATAATTAGGTGCACAAATGCTAAAAAGGTGTAGCAGAAAACAAAGAAGATGTGGATAAAAGAACTAATTTAATCTTTAATCTATTCATGAGATTAAGAGCACTCTGGAGAGGGCATCTCAAATGGTTAGTTAAAACACATAAGCAGTAATAATATAGCTAATCCAGAAAATTTGTTAAATCTAGGGACACTGTATGTGTACACAAGTTCTCTCTCTCCCTGTCTCTTTGTCATAAGCTAATGGCTAAGAGAGACTTGTGGCTTTTTCACTCTCACTGCTAAAACCTGACATCACAGCTTCTTAGCATTCTAACTAAAGGAGGACATGGTTTGTGTCTCGAGCCTCTTTACATCAGCAATTCATATTGGGTGATCCTTTATCCCTGTGGGCTTCCTTTAGAACTAGTGAGTGGGGATTACCTGGTCAATGCACCTGTGATGACTGCTGCTGTTCCCGCCTGGATATACAAATAATAATTCGTTATAATTATTAAACAACCAGTTCTACCCTGTCCATATTTATTGGAAGCAAAATTATTTAATCAATATTTGATGGGTTTGAATCAGAAAACTTAGCAATGTATGCTCTCATAGCCTTAAACAGAAGGGCACATAAAATCCATGAGTCTTTTTTTTTAATCCATTTATGTTAGTTATAAGTGGGAAGAAATAAGTAAATGCCACATACCACTTGAGAGGTCCTAACCTCTGGACCATTTTCTGCCTCACAAATGGGAAATTCAGAGAACTAATTAAGAGATTTGCTATGTGCTATCTCTCATAATGTATTATAGTGTTGATCAAAATGAACTCTCTACCAACACATTAATCAAGTCCTGTGAGGAATACAAGCTTTGAAAAACTAAACTGAATTTGTTTTCTCATTTATGCTGTGAGAGATTCCTGACAAAAATCAATTTGTGTATAGAAGTGAAGGAGCTAGTCCCTATAAATCTTCTCAATTATGTGAAAGAAGTAAATGCAACTATGCAATTTCTGTATGACAGAAAATCTGAGATTGAACTCTCCCTGATTAATATTTTTTCTCAGCTGCTAAGTAAGGTTTTAAAAAATAATTTCAAATTATATATTTTAGAATTTGAGAAATATCTGTCCCCTTTACTTTCAGATTTTCTCTTCTAGAAGAATCTGATCCTTGATCACTTGATCAGTTACTTTATTAAAGCAGGATGAGGAACAGAGCTGAAAAAATCTTCCCTATCCTCTTGGAGCATTTGAGGCCTTGGTCACACCTCTTTGCTTCTCTTCTCTATTATTCAGGCTTCCTAGTTGAGGTAAAACTGCTAGTCCTGAGCATCAAGAGCAACTAACAGGGTTATTATTTTTTAGCTTTTATTTGTATGCATGTCCTGGTAACCACTTTCAACAGAAGTCTCTCTCTGTGTCTGTCCTTGCTGCGTTTCTTCTTAGGACTCAGGTATAGCTTAGAGCCCAGAGCAGAGCTTTCTCAAGGCAGCGTTCCATGAACGTGTGAATTCTCCAGTATTTTTCATTAAATGACAAGCCACTAAAACTCTCAGGCTTCCTTGGAACGTTATTAAAAAAAAAAAAAAAAAAGAAAAAAGAGAAAGAGAGAGGTCAAAATGGTTCAGTGGCAGGTGCTATAAAAAATCAGATGTCACTGCATGTAATGTAGTGTAAATAAATACTGTGATGTCAGGTTAATACCTACTGCCTTTTTTGGCAGAGTGTTGAACACAGTACATATTGAAACATCTCAGTTTTAATTCTGATCTTAGCCATGAGAACTGTTTGATGGTTTAGTAAATTGCCGGGAGCGCATGGATCAAGGTTCATCTGGAAGGTCACTGACTGATCTGAATAAATTTGTCAGAAGGAGAAAAAGAAAGAAGAAAACTGAGGAATTCATGCTAAAAGAGGATCCAAAACAGGTCAGCAGAACAAATTTTAGAAAACTTTATTTTTCTCCACTAAATTCAGAATAGGGTTTGGAATAATTAATTTAGACCTAAACAACAGACCTTTAGTCACAACAGTTTGGCAAAATGATTCTGACTCTTCTTTCCGTTTTCCAACCCCTCTGGGAGTTCCTAATCAGCTCATTGCAGCTCGCTCAGCACCTCTTCCATCTCCAGCCAAGAACTGCCTAATATTCCATTTATAAAACAGAAACCACGTATAATTTTTGAAGTAATGACAACTAGACTACCAATTAAGAATAAAATGTTTTGGAAAACTAATTATGTAACTTCATTATGTGTTCATCTGTTCATGGCATATTTATCATGAAACCTAGGAAAAGCATAATTTTTAACTTCAGAAGTGAAGATTGTTACTACTGATTAATAAATACTTTGACTGGTAGCATAGAAGGTGCTTAAATTTTTCCAGGGTTTTGGCAGTACATATTTTTCAATTTTGCACCTTCATCTAGAATAGATTTTTATTCTCAGCCATTCCAAAAGGACATGGAATTCATTAATACTTGACAAACCCTCTCCTTCACTGCCCTAGAGCTACCCAGCAATTTCTGCCAACTCATTTCTGGTCAGTTTAAAATAAATGTAGGGTATTTTCTGGGACACAGCTCAAACACCTGAATTTCTAAGTTTGTTTCCCTGTTGGTGTGATTGATGATATTGATCCTAAAGGAGAGAGAAAGGAACACACTCAATCCCTCAGATGTCTTTGAAGGGAGAGTGGAAACTAGCATTTGGGAATGCATGTGCTGTTACCAGCTTGTCTGGCCCTTTTGAACTATTTCCTTTCAGTCTGAGGGGAGACTTGGATTTGTGACAATGCAAAGGTAAACTGTCTCTCAAAAAGTAAAATCAATTACTCTTCAGATTCTCACTGTCAATATTTTAAAAGACATTAACTTCAGACAAGCCTTTTTCCCTCTTACTTTTTAATTATTTTTTTTCCTGTGGCATTAGTTTACCTTTTCCAAATATGATTTAATCCAGAAAACTAAAGTGAGTAATAGAGGCGAAATACTTGAAACATGTCAGATAAGAAGCAAATCTTTTCCTGTAGATCAGCTTATGCTTGTACCACAAGCAGGTACCAAGTGTCAGGTATCACAAAAAAAGGGAATTAGTGCTGGTAGAAATATTTGTTTTAAAATGCTAAAATAACCAGTGTATGTAGTTCAATAGGCTTAGGCATGTGTTGTGATGGCTAAGGCCACATTACACCCCCCGTGTTGCTATGAAGTGCTCTCTCCCCACACCCCTGTGCCAGAAAGTTCTCCCTTCATCGGGACCCCACTGGCCTCTGGTCCTCTTCCCGCTCCCCTCCCCCTTCCCACTGGCCCCTGTTATGTCACTCAACCTTGCTTCTTCCCCCTAGCCCTCAGATTATTGGTTACTGATGCTCTGCCCACCCCAGGACCCCTCAGGATAAAACCACACGCGGGCGATTGTTTGCGTTCTTTGCCTCTGTTCCCTTCGAGGGTGTTTGTTCTAATAAACGCCTCGGAATTGCACACAAAGAATCCCTCCTGCCTCTTCATCTCCAGGACGTGCACAGACTGTGTGTGTGTGTGAGTGGCTCCTGTGCCCACCTGCAAGGCTGAGGCTGTGTGCACACGTGGGGGCTGGCGGGGCACCGCCAAAGCGTCTCCATGAGGGACCCTGTGGGAAAAACGCGGCATTGGTCCATCAACACCACCAGCGTGATAGGCATGTTCAAGGCCATTGATCAAACACATCACAAAACTCACACTAGACCCAGATTCACCCGGTAAGAAATGCAAATTACTGCCATTCCATTCAAAGGTATGTGGTAAAGTTCATGATTCAACATGTGACATACTAAATAATTTTGAAGATAGCCTTATAGTGGAGGTTTTGTGCTAGATTCAGATGGTAATTCATAATTCTCTCGGGGTAAAAAAATGTAGCTAATAGATTTTTTTTTTTTTAAGAAAGTATAGATATTTTGAAAACACCTGAAGTAGGAAATTCAACAGGTGATGACTTTGAGATCATTTCTCTAATTCCAGAGTAGTAAAAATGTCTTAAAGGCCTGCTATACCAAAACCAGTATAGTTACTATGATCCTGTCATGTTTACATGTGTACTGTCAAATTTACTTTATCAGTTAAAATGCCAACTTATCTTCAATCACATTTTATTGAATATTTATACATAAAACTAGCATTAAACCCAAAAACTGCTCATATTGAGGAAAGATAGTAGTTCTGATTTATGGACAGCTAATTTTACACTTGTTAGAAGAATGCAATATATTTTGTTTGCAAACCAAAGCTACTTTCATATGGAAGTTAAGCCCTATCACTTCATGACATGTGCCTTTATTCCAAGATATATTTGTTTATTCATGGAGTATTTATCATGAAACCTAGAAAAAAATCTCCGAAATGCTTTGGTAATCTGGAGAAACTTCAAGCATAACCAAAATCATAGAACAATGATTTGAGCAAGGAACACTTTAAAACAAAATATTATTTTGATTGAAAGCTTTCAAGTGATGAAGAATCTGCCATATCCCATGACACTTATTCCAGTTGGGTGACCAATGAGTTGTTACAGTAAATAATCATTCTGTTTGCTACTCACTGAATGCTCTCCTTAAAAATAAACACAACACACACAATGTTAAAAAAAATAAAGTACAATTTATACTTCAACATTCTAAGCGTGTGATATGCCTTTTTCATTAAAGAAGGCATTATTTAGCCTTGGAAAAGTCAGTCTGGCCAATTCAGTCTGTCAGATCTAATGGTATTTTTTAAAAATTGTGACAGTTGATATTTAAAACAAACTTTCTGTGCTTAGTAATTAAGAAGAGTTTCCTCACTTTATGAATGATACAATGACAAAACCCTGCTGTTTTCCAAGCAGAAAAAAGAAATATTCAGCCAATACTGTCCTTAGAACTGACATTTTTACGATCATTATTGGATCTTTATTATACTGGACTTTATTTACTTTCTTTATATTTCAAATATATCTTTTTAATGCCCATAGCATCCTGAAATATTTGGCTAATTGGTATCTAGTCCAGATGAACAGGCAAATGCATGTAGAAGATTTTGCTTTTTCAAAGCATCATTCACAAATACAAAAGCCCCACAATGCATTCCATACTTGTTTAGTGAATCCATCTCACAAAATATTAGCCCAGAAATTCCTTCATGGTAACAGTAATTTAAAATTGTTGTGTATTTTCAAAGCCTGCCTCCAGATAATGCACCTCAGGAATACATCTGTTTGTGAAAAGGCTTCTGTCTGGAGTCTGACAAATGTATATTCCAGTCATGGAGCAGAAACATGCCCGGGAGAAGCAGCTGAGATGCAGCAAGCTTCATTTTGCCAGAAAGAAACTAATTATAAGAAATCAAAATCAAACATAGGATTCTTAATACTATATTGTCTCATTTTGAAATTTAGGCAAGTACAATGAAATAACATAAATGTAAGGAGTTTAACTAAAAAGCAAACAAAAAATCAGGCATTGCAAAGCACTGTCCTGGTAGACAAAGTAAAACAGACTTTCAATTTTGAACTTTTAAACTATTAAAACCTCGCCATTAAAACAAACAGAAATCTTTTTCTATTGCTTTGAGACCTGAAGTGTTAAATGCAGCATACATAAAAAACTAGCAGCATATCTGAGAACTCATGGAAAAGGGCCTCTGACTCACGTGCAGCAATACTTCATGAGTGAGTTCATTCAGTGACCCACAAATTTACTACAAATGAACATCTCATCAGTAGTCCAAGTCCATTGATGTCCCATTTGTGACAAGAGAAACTGAACTTGCTAGTCAGAGGTTTTCATTAAGTTTCGAAAAAAGGAAGCAAGCAAAAATCCACAAAGCATTGTGACTAACTTGGGTTGCATTGTTGCATTTAGGTTTTTATCACTGTGTTTCAAAAATAACATTTTCTTCTTGATGTCAGAGAACTCAGTATTTCTCGAGGATCTCCAGTTTGCACACAAAATGTCTGCAATACCGTGCCTGCCAACTGGACCAGTTTCTTCAAGAAAGATGTACAAAAATACACTAATACTCAGCAAGCATTTGTGTGTCATACCACAGTGCTCCAGCTGCACTTTCTTTTGATGGACTAAATATGTTGAAATAGGGCCCCACTGAAATTTTAATGCTGAATAACCATAAATTCTACCTCAATATTCAGGAGGACACCAGAGACTTCTAAATGAAGTCTGAATTTGTTTGCATTAAATATGAAGTACTGACAGGTAGAATCAGTTTAGGATTTGTAGTTGGAGAATGGAGAATACTGTTTTCCCTAAAGAAAATCTCAGAGCATCTCCATAGCAGAATGCCCTTGATTTCCTACAATGTTGACCAAGTGAAAACAGATGTTACTACACAAAACAAGCAAAACCAAGAAAATTTTGATCCTTCTTGGGGAGAAAAAGGGTCACAGATTACTTATAAGACCGTAATATTTTTTAAATTATACTTAGAATGCCCTAAGATGGAGAACAGGAGTTCAAGGTCCTACTAGCTTGCTGGATGAATTTGTCAAAAGAAAATTATCCATCTCCACTTACTCATGTATAATGGCATCTATGTCAAAAAGAGGCTTTACTTAATTCTCAGTGAATGTGAAAAAGACACTGAGATCTTTAGAAAATGTTAAAAAATTTAAAAATACACAACTGATAATTTCCAAAATGTAAGCAAGTCATGCCTGAAGTTGACTGTGTATGCTCACATAACTCACAGTGGTTTTCATCTTTTTGAGAGAAATATAAAGAGTGAATTATGTTTTTCATCCTCTGATCTTATTACTTTCTGTCTCAGAGCTGATATACTGCTGGACTTCCACACCTGAAAGTTGAGACTCAAAAGAGACCATTTTTAATTCAAGGTGCCTGTGATCTGTATGGAAAAATTCAGAATATCTCAAATGCAAGATAAATTAATTCCTCGTTTCCATGTCAAAAGCCCCTGTTTAACTAGAGTCCCTCCATGTGGCCTGAAATATTTTTATTTTTGCACTCAGTGGATGGATGATCAATGATGTTGATCAAATCTCTGAGTTCTAAACAAAAGCATACATAGGCTTTCAAATACTGGTATCAAAACATCTAGAGGTGATGGAAGGGTGCCTTTACGTGAATTGGATGTCCATTCTTTCTGTCCTCTCCTTTCTTTCTATGATGCCCTGTGAAACAGAAAGTGAAGCTGCAACACATGACCCCAGCCAAGCAGCACTCCAGTGCCCAGATGCTTCTTTTGCTCATTTCTGAAAAAAGTGATGAACAAAACCTGAAAATGAATGAGTTCCCGATGTAGCATAGGCAAAGAGTGAACATATCCATGACTGGTTCACATTCATATCTGTGTCCTTGAACCAAGCAGTTAGAAGGATTCCAGTCAGATCCATCTTTTTCCCTGTTTCAGGGTCCTTAGTGAAAAACTTTGTGTGGAAGTTTGACAGCCTGGCCATTTATGGGGTATAGTGCTGCGTTTCAGTGGGCTTCTTTAAAGCCCATACTGAATTGCAAGGATTCCCTTGAAAAATGCTACAAGAGTTTCTCATAAGCGTTTTCTTGTTCAGCTGCTTCTCCAAAAGCATTTCTTTCCAGAAGTTCAGTGTCTTTATTGGTGTCATCATTTCTGAATATGGGTCCTGTAGTTCTTGTATCGAAATAAGATATCAAGACCTGCTACAAGGATTTATATGGACCTTACCTTGACAATTAGCTCTCTTTATTCTCTAGAGCAAAGGACAATGAAGATTAAAATAATTTCTAACTTCAGGAAAGGTAATTTTTTGCTATGCTCCATAGTCTGTGTCAAAAAAAGAAACTTTGAAAGGTTATTTTTGAAAATTTCTTATACCGCAGAGTGGAAGTCTCTGAGAGCCTCTTCAGGGTTAACAGATGCAAGAGATGTCTCAAAGGGCAGCTAATGAGTTTTGATTTGTGAGAAACTGAGTGTGTTTGCACCTTGGAAGGCTGAAACAGGAACTGTTGATCAGTGAGGCCAGGGCAGTGGAGCTTCTCCCAGCCTGGATATGTGATCTGTCCCAGGCTTTATGGCAAGGGTGGTTGTACACGAGGTGCTGCCTCAGCTGTGGGGCACGAGGGGAGGAATCTGCTGCTTGTGTGTGACTATGGAAGTGTTGGGGTAAGGCCACCCTCATGGGTGAGTCTTCTTTCTACAACTGCTGAATCCAGAATTTATGTCTAACTGAGCCCAGAGGAATAGACAGAAACATTATTAACTGTCCCTATGTATATTCAGAGATATTCTGTGCACCCTTCACAAGAGCTAGAATAATACAAGTTGCCATAATCCAATCAGAAACAGAGGAAGCATAAAAGAAAACAAATTCAGTATGTGTATTAAAAGTGGTATCACCGCCATAATGCTGAGGAAAGGAAGATGAGGTTCAGCAACAGAAATGTCTGGAGTAGTTATTATTAGCTTTTTAATATATTTATTTTTATTGATTGTGTGAGGATAAAATTTCTCTGAGACATGCAATTTACAGAATTCAGTCTTTCATAAATCCTCATGCAGAGAATTCTGCCTACAAAAACACTACACTAATAAAAGGAAGTCCCTGGAGAGAAGCTGTTTAAATAATTAAAATATCTGGTATGGTTAAAAAATTAGTTCTGCTGCAACTTGCCATTTATTTTTCATCTGTTCAAAGCAATCAGACATTTGAAAGAAATTACTTTGAAAAACTTAAAGGAGAAGAATTTATAAAAATTATCATTAGTAAGGTGATATTAAATTTGCAAATGGTTCTCTCATAATTATAATAATGGAAAAAGAGAAATACTTCCAGGTGAAATGAGTATGGTAGATTGTGAAAATGGGTGAAAGGGTATCTGATCCTGGTAAAGATATTTGACAACAAAAATACAGTCGCATAGGGACTTTCAGGCTAAGTCTATATTTTTGCTGTTGTAACTACAGCTTCAAGAAAAAATGCATTTTTATTAGACTACTTTTGATTGGCAGAAATATTTGAGTAGATCAAGAAAGAATGCATTTCTCTTGTAGCAATTTGATAATACAGGCTAGCTCCAGTATATCAACTGGTGTTCAGAACTGCATTGAGCCTTATTAACAGTATTTGACACGACCCGCGTGCTCTCCCAGAAGAGTGGGGACAGCGGTCCTCACCGTCCTAGCCCGGCAAGCCCCGCACGCGGTGACCGTGCCAGGATAGGGGCTGCCCCTGGGCTCTCAGCCACAGCCTGGGCGGCGGTGACGAGCTGGGAGAAGGCAGCTCTTCAGCGCAGGAGTTCGGTGTAATACTGCATCGAGGCGTGAGGCAAAGAGTAAAGGATGGACCAGCAACTACTGTATCCACAAATCCTTTATTCCCGGGATGGGGGTAGACCAGCTGGCACAGAATCCGGCGTTACACAGCCTTTTAAAGGGGGGTGGTACAAAGGGAGGGTGCAGTCTTGGGACCAATCAGGGTACACCTGGGGCAGAGATAAGGGCAGAACCAACACCCCGGGGACCAATCAGGGATAACTGGCAGCTCCATCGATGAATGACCCATCAAGGAGCACCGAACCTTCTAGACCTCTGGGTAGGGTCTAAGGGAGATTGACAAGGGGCTCAGGAGGGGCTTGGGTGATAGATAGGGAACACTCTGGAATAAATGGGAGGGGTTAGGGTGATAGACATGGAAGGTGCGGGAACAGGGGGAGGGGTTTTGCCTTAAATGGGATACAAGGGGGTTGGCTTGGGAGGGACAAACTTGGAACTGGAGGAAACCAACTTCAAAAGGATTGGGGGAAACTTGGGACAAACCAACTTAACTTTTGGGTTCATAGAAACTTACAAAATTAACAGAACAAAATAAGGCCTGCTTAATTGGCTAATTAACAATGAAATAACACACCACCACAAGTATTGGCATGTCCATCCACTGAAGAACTCATTGAGAATGAGAGAGCTGCTCAGAGCTTCTTTAGTTACTTGCACCTCATTTTCATTTTGCCCCACAAGCAGATCTGAAATGTGAAAGAAAATAAGTGGTTACATTAGTGTAGTACTGCATTAAATTTCTCTTATTTTAAAGTGGAGATAGCAATACATAGGGTCTTGATGGAGGGAAAAAAACTTACTGGAACCCCTTTTGTTTCTGTGAACAATGTAAAGATTTACAACAGTCTTCCCATTTCTACCTAGGGTGAAAAAAAAGTCCTGTAATTGCAAATGTGAAAAAGAATAAGCTCAGTAGTATTATAGGCAAATTGCAGCATAATGATGTCATTAGAAAAAATTTTTCTGCTGTTCCCAGAGGAAATTCCTCTATATGGTAATCCAAAATATTTCGAAATTGAAAACGAATCACCAAGAATCATCAAGATGACTGATTATTTTCAGTTGGTTACTTGTGTCTTGGGGTCCTGAATGATTTTTTGCATCTTGCAGCACAGAAAACCTGCACTATAGCCTTTTATGGTGCCTGTGTGTAGCTTTGTATTATGCTCACTATGGCTGTACTAAATGTTCATTAAAATCATTACAGAACTTGCACTGGAAATTCCTATCATGGAACATATGGAGGACATGACTAATGAATACAGAATTACATGCAACCTGTGCAGTTTTATTTATATTTTCATGCAATTATTTTTCCACCACTTGATGTAGTTCATACTCTTTTTTTGTTGCTATAGCAGCTCTTTTGACAGTTAGGGATTTCTCACTTTCATACAAAAGGGCCTTCCCTATATTTCTCACGGAACTAATATGCAAATATAGTGTGCACATCTAAAGGTGACAGAAGGTGACACATATCACAAACTGGGAGGTTGCCTGGATTTTCAGTTTCATTAGCGAAATATAGATTGTAAAATTATTTGGTTGCAGAGCTGCAACATAGTTTCATCACAGTTTTACAAAGCTTGGAATTCATCCTGCCGAGTAATTACTGCCTGGGAGCTGGAGTCAGGAATTATCTTTTTGTTTGTTTGTTCTCATCTGTATCACTGACTCTGTTACATTAAGATAAGTAGTTTAATCTGTGTACTGTTTCTAAGTGTAAAATATTACCTTGTTTCACAGCACTGTTGCACAATGTAAGCATTGCCTGTAACATATTCCATATCCCTTACCTAACTGATAGTGGAGAAGTACCAATATGATGTGCTAAGAAATTAATTTGTGCATTCACCTTGTTACACAAGTGAGGGCAATTCTTCTGTAGCTAGTTTCTCCACTCCTCCAAGACCTGATTTTTTTCTCTAGTGAAGTAATTAATTCTTCTTTCAGCTATGCTTTATAGTGTTAATACGTTCTATAATTTGAATGTTTATAATCTGTCACCAGTTTTAATTTAATATCTGAAACTCATTCAGAATTTCCTGGTACTTTCTCTTTGCCTTTAGCTTTCAGTATTGCATTCTCAATATTACAGATCATTATATGTTCTCTTCTAAAAAAATTTTCCACGAAGTTGATCAGAGGGTTGGAGCACCTCTGCTATGGAGAGAGGCTGAAAGGGGTGGAGTTGGATTTTACTGGTTTTTACCACCAGAAATGGGAAACAGGATGGATAGATTCACTGATAAAAAATTTTAAACGTTAAAATGACATAATATTTTAATAAGATACCAGAGAAATATTGCACCCAGTATGGAGTTATTTAAAGCTAAGAACAGTGGATAAACCCATTGTAATATATAGCATTTTCTCACATCACTCATTCATCAAGTTCCTTATAAAGCTAATTACTACCTATTTTATTGTAGAATGAGTAGCAGGAAATCACTGCTCTCCTATGTAATGTAACAGATAATCCATTAAGAAGCACAGTAGAATATGAGGCCAGCAGGAGACCCTCTGAGAAATGATCTTATGTCTTGGAAAGACAGGCAAGAGGCTGGATGTTCAGAGGTATGTCCTAGTCCAATCACAAATTCCTGTTGCACTAATCTTCACCAAAACATGTTTGTGATACTGCAGAACTGTACAAGAGTTCTGTGTCTTTAGAGACGGACGATTTGTTCTCCTTTCCCTCCCATTGCCATTCATGATAACCACAGACCCAGAGCCAGGCTGCAGCAGAGATGCAAAATCAAGGCATTTTAGTTATTGAACTGACAGATAAACCTGTCAGTCATGTTCCCTGGTCATGACTGCAGCCTTTCCATTACAGGTGGTGTTCAGGAGGTCTCTGTCTTCTTCTTCCCAGCTACTCATTTCCCAGGAATTGTAGGAAATTAACTAATCTGAGATTGGTGGTGGTTTTTTGCTTTTTTTTTGACACTGGCTAAGATATTTATCTAGGACACAAATATATACCCAGTTAGCATGGTCATATAAACTTACTTTCTCTAGGAAATCAATCTCAAAATAGAAATAAACATGAAGGCTAAATCGTTACAGTAAATGATAGAATAAACTTGATTCTCTGTCATTCAGGCTCATGGTGAACACAATGGAGGACAACGGTACAGAAATATTCCTACTGCAGATTCAATCTGAATGAAGGCAGAAAACTGTTCTTGATTCATGGTTGTGTTATGTCTGCATTAGAATAGCCCCCAGTATTTTCACTTGTCCACTTTCTTGCCATCTCTTGCACAGTCACTGTATTGGATAAATATTTAGGTATAAAATTCTCACTCCCTCTTTTAACTGTTGGAATTTGTAATAACCACTGCTTCCTCTGGTATGAGAGTCAGAGGCAAGAACTGTAACCTAGATAATAAAAAATCATCTTTATGGGCCACAATTTTCACCTTTTCCCACCTCTGAGCCCTGTGAGACAAAAAAGAAGAAATTTCAAGGGAAAGTAAAGATTTTTACGAGCCAGAGTATTTTCTTTTTTCAGAAATTGTTGAAAATTTGATGGGTTTTTTTCCTTCATTTCAAAAGGGAGCATGTTTGGATTCATATGTTTAGCTGAATTAAGAAAATTATATAAAAATCTCTTAAAAGAAGTTTCGTGATGCTGAAAATTTTAAATAATTTTTTTCTCTCATAAATATGTTTTTTTAATATATTATTAAATAATAAGCTCACCTAATTAGAATCTTCAGCCAAAACTCTGGTTATATATTGTTTTCTAAAATCGAGTTCTGTAAGTAAACCATATTGACTTTTTTAGACACACAAAGCGAATAGTCTTCAAAGAGAGTGTTTCTGACCAAAACAATAAGGCAAGATGCCATTCTCTAAAAAAGAAAGTTTAAAATTGGTTACTAAATTTGTAAAAGCTGCACTATGAATGGAACTGTTCTTGATGTCTGTGAACTCAGTTCTACCAAGCAGTGAACTGTAAAAAGAATGAATGTATCTTAACTTAGGCTAATTTGGAACATTACAAATATTATACATATGATAAAAGAGGCAATTTTTTCCATTTGCTTTACTCTGGTAGAAGACTCTGCTGAAAAAAATCTCTTCAGTCTGGGCACTGCACTTTTAAATTAAATTAAGGTAAATCAGGGAGAGTTTAGGCAACACAAGAACAACAGATAGAGAAGACACAAACCATGAGAAAATGCTGAAGGATCTGGTTGTTGTAGACTATAAAACAACAACCTGAGATATTTTTCAATACATGAAACATCTCTGGATAGATGCTGATAAACATTTTTTCTCCTCACTCACCAAAGGCAGGACATAAGGAAGTGAGGTTTGATATTAGGACACGAGGCGGGTGTTGTCACTGGACATACTTAAGGGTGCTGAAACACACAAACAGGGAACAAGTCAGATGTCTTTTCTGGGTGGATTTGGTCCTGAATGAATGAGAATGATATTTTTTGAGCCTTTTTAACCATCCTTTGCTCTGATTCTGTGAAGCAGCTAGTTCTTACCATTAGTGACAAGCTCCTGCTAAATTCTATCAGATTCCTTTTCCAGACTTGCTTTTCCAAAGTCTCACACTTAAAACTGCATCGTGCTGATTAAAGAATAATTGTCCTCATTAGATAATCAGCCTGGTGAGCCATTTGGAACTCAGTCCTGTTATTGCAAGTGAATTTTTAACTATTCACCAAACAAGTAGGAATACAAAAACAACTGGAGCAAACCAGAGCACTGACAGAGATATTAGCCTGTCTCCTACAGGCACCAGTATATTCTTCAAAGGGAGGTACAAGAAATCTTGTAGGGAGCTGGCATGAAGACATGGTTTCAGCCATCCTCTTCTGATCTTCTCTTAATCCTCTGCAGCTGAAATGTGGACATTCTCAACATCTACGCAAATACTTAAGGTTTCTTACAAACCTGCTTAAGTCTTAGTATTATCAGCATTCATAGCAATCAGCTGTAACAGTTGATTTTGCACTGTTATAGGGTATATTCTCCTTAAGGCATTAAGTATTCCTGTCAGTGCTATTGAACCTCTATTTAGGTTTTCATTTGTTTGAATTTAATTTTTTAATCTTGAAAATAAGAAAATATAAAATCAAATAATTCAAACTCCCTACAGGTCCTTCTTTTCCTCATCTTTACTACAGACTGTATGAAATGAGCACCCCTCACATTTTCATTCTTCCCTTATACAAATTATGTGTTTCTGTGGTGGGTCTAACAGCTAAACACTCATCCAGATACTCACTCATTCCATCTACTTGGCAGAACAGGGGTAGATATTAGGAAAAAGTTGGACAGAGAAAGCTCATGGGTTAAGATAAAGACAGGGGGATTAATTAGCAATTACTGTTGCTGGCAAACCAGACTTGGGGAAAATTAACTTCATTTATTCACAATTAAGATAGATTCATTCATTCACTCCAGACTGCTCTATCCCCACCAGAGCCAGCACAGAGAGGATGAAGAAGAGATCATGGTCAGTTCACAGTGACTTCTCTGTCACTTCCCTTGCTCTGCATGGGTTCTCTGCAGACCACAGTCCTACAGGAAATCTGCTCCAGCACGGGTTCTCCATGGGCTGCAGGGAATATCTGCCCAGCTCCTGGAGTGCTTTCTCCTCCTCCTTCTCTGATCTCAGTGACCTCTGTTATTTCTCACTCTTTCACTTTGTCCACTTTACTCTGTCATTGGTTTGGGGTTTTTTTTTGTTTCCTTTTTAAAACGTTTTCACATACAGCAGACAAACCTCACTGACAAGCTCAGCTTTCACCCGCAGGAAGTTCCTTGCAGCCGGACAGCTGCATAGCTGAACATTTACGAAACTGATCTGTGAGAGGCCACATCTGCAGCTGCTCCTCCTGTTTCTTCCTAACTCCATGAAAAATACTCTAGAACAGTGTCCAGGAAAAAAAAACCCAACTTTATAAACCATTTTTGAGCAGTTTAAACACAGACATTGTTGACAGATCTAAACATGTTTAATTTTTCCCTAAAATACTCTCAGGTAACAGCTACTAGATTTTACTATTACCTTATATTTTCTGAAAATCATAATATTTTTACTCCATGTATTAAATTCCTTTTGAATGTCTTCTATTACCTACAAAAATTCTTTGTACTTTGAAAAAGGCAGTAGTTATTCTTGAAAAGTCACAAGATGGCATTCTGTGGCTGATGCAACTCCAGTATTTATTTTTAAACTCAAGGTTCAAAATATGTGCCTTCAAATATAATAGAAAATAATGTTCTATTTCCCCATCAAATCTAAATTCTTTTATTACTTTTACTACATTTACCTTAGTTCTTCTGACTATAAATATTATCAGACATGTTGTTTGTGAGGTAGCATTTCATTTCCTTTTTCACATTTCACTCAGCCTGAAAACAGTATTCAGAGTTTCAGTTTTGGGAAGAAGGCTGCATTTTTTCACTATTTTGGTCAATTAATATAATCTACAAAACAGAATCACTTCCCTATAATAATAAACTCCAGAGCACCTTCAATTCCCATTTCATTTCCCAAATTTGCTGACTGCAGCTGCCCCCACCTTCATTCTCCCTGCCCCAAGCTATATTTTAGGTTCAATGGCTTTCAGAGGCAGAATGTATTTTGAATTTCCAAACTAAAAGCAATTAGTTCTGTTTTGCTATGCATATAATTAAGCAACCTAAATCCCTTTGTCACACTGATGTATGATCAGTCAGCAGAAACCATTCTTGAGGCAGCACAAGAACTCATCTTAAGAAACCATCTGTGAAAGGAAGAAATCAAGTGATACATTAGCACTGAAGATTTTGCTGTAAAAAAATCAGTAGAAATATGAAATTGCATTGAAAAATGCATTTTATGGTATCAGGTTAGGAGGTCCTCAAAAGATGAAAGGGAAGACATAAGGTTTTCTTTGCATAGCATAATACCCCTGCTGCTTACATTTGCAGAAGGTGAAATTTTGTTACATATCTTTTCTGGCAGGCACAGCTGCACAGAAGACAACTCTATAAGAGAGAAATACAGAAGTGAATTTGATAAAACAGAGAACCCCAGCAAATATTTAGCTGTAGCAAAGGACACATATAATCAGACCTCCTCCCAAGAAAAGGTCAGATACAAGATGAAGACATATGAATTGTTTACCTTCTGAGAAAAATTTAATAAAACAATCTAATATCTTATAAAGCTGCATTGTTGTTACAGCACGACAGTCTGAGAAAATACCTGAAGCAAATCTACTGTGGTCAAGCTTTCACCTCTTCCCATCACTTTTCAGAGCCTCTGCAGCAACTAAGATTAGCATTGAAAACCGTGAATCACATCACCATCACATGTTCCATATGTGTAGGAGATTTTAGTCTTTACTCTTCTTTTCAAAGTATTGTTTTTATGAACTGTACTTACATAAAAATTGGTGGTGGGGGTGTACTGGGAAGATCCAACTAGGATGGTATCACTGTTATGAATCAGTTTTATCCCAAACATGACTCTGATACAAAACACAAAAACAAATTAAATTTTTTTTAACAGAGCCTGCTCCAGAGCTGGCTTTTAGGAAGGCTGTGCATCTGTCACACAGGAAGAAATTATAGGGTCCCTATGCATTCCCTCCTAACAACCAGGGCAGCCGTAGTGGAAAACCTTTTCTTCCTGAAATTTAGCCTCATCAAAAAAAAAAAAAAATCTGCAAAATTCTGAACATTTATCATCCCCTTTGATCTTTACAGCAGAATGAGTGAAGCTGTCACATTCGTATTTCACAAACATTTGTTGCCAAGTCACAATGATGACAGTTATTCCACTAGGGAATGCCTCACATATTGTGTGCTGAACTCAACCCAACAAGCTAAAGCCAAGTCTAACTATTTCTAGTTTTTCAGAAGTGAAATCTACTTCTGCAAGTGTGATCAGATGGGTAAGAAATGCAGGCTAAGTAAATAACTTCTCATTTTTATTAATTGCTTACATGTTTCTTTCTGCTAAACTGCAGTTTTCTTGTGTACTGCAAAACTATGCATTTTTCTTGTGTTAAGCTGAAGGGACTCTGCTAATGGAAAGTTGTCCAGAGCCAGCAACAGAATATTTAGGATGAGACCCTATTTGAAAGAGAGGTGATGGGGTAAGAGTAATCCTTGATGCTTTTAAACTTCTACCTTTACAAGCATAATAAACACAACCAATAATTTCACTGCTGATAAATTTTGGTTACAATTATTCTCTACTATTTTGTCAGGCATTAGATGTCATAACTTGCAAAAATATAGCAAGAGTCAATATATGCAGTTAAACTAAAATTCCAATATTTTAGTTAAAATTTAGCCTTAAATCATATTAAGAATCTATTTAATTATTTATTTAGATTACTTTAATTCATTTTCATTAATTTATTTAATAATTTTAATTCATTTTTGTTGCCCTGGTTTTTGTAAGCCTTCTGTTTTTAACCTTGGAGTCAGATTCTTTCACACAGATTCTTGTAAATAATAGCCAATGTTTACTTAACGGTATTTTCTGGTTTTCATTCCTTCCTTTCTGCTGAACCTGGCAGGTCTGAGAGCGTCTTTATTGTGTCTTCCCAGACACAAGTGGTGACCCCGACTCTAGAACTGACACATTTTAAAGATTAATTTGATGTTATATTAAGCATTTAGATGGAACTCTACCAGAGAAAAGTGCTCCACTGGAAAACATAAACCATAAACGATTGTATGTGGTGTCCCAAGTTCACAAAGTAACAAGGGTTCTGGAGGATCCCTGCTCTGCTCTGCTTTGCTGATGCACAGGTACAGTACAGGTACTGCTGAATAACAGCTGAGGCGGCAAGCAGCAGCAGTTCAATAATTCAGATGACAACCTGGGCAAATTGAAATGCCCACGGAGATTACCTAGTTTCACTGTTAGAAACAGATCTGATTTTGTATTCTAGGTCTAAAAGGAAGCTTAGGAAAATGTGGGAAACTGTGATGTTTCAGGATGTTGATTATTGATGAATGATAACACTCACTGATTTTATGAGGAAGACTTCACTGACTGTGGAAGCATATTTTTATTCCTCATCCTTATGCATTTTCCACATCTATGCCATAAAGTTTATTTCACAATATGCTTCCAAGTTTTTGAAAAATTGCTCAGCCTTAGAAAAGTATATTAAGCCAAAATTATGAATAAGAATGATATCTGGGTAAACACATCAAAATGAGGGTAATGTGATAAGCAGAAGAGTAGAGCTGTTCCTTGTATAGATCACTTTGTCTTCACTGGATCTCATTTTCTACCATTTTTATTATGCATTGAGGTTTACAAGACTAATCTGATGGGCATTGTCTCTTTTGACTTCATATCAGCTCACAGAGTTGTTATCAGTATTGGCATTGAAAAATGGGAAGAAATCTGATTTTTAAAAGAGCAGACTTGAAAGAATTTTCCATGTTAATTATGAACCATGATCATTTCATGCTCAGGATTTTTATCTGTTTCAGTATGCAGTCTTCATGAGCTTTCAGATGGAAACAAATTAACAAGAACGATCCTATGCTGTTTGTTTACTCTCATTCTCTAATATTTTCTGAGGAAATTTTCATACATAAAAATGGAAAAAGCAAGTTTTTAATCAAAACTAATCTGGCTCTGACTGAGTCAGAGTAGTTTTAAATGTTGGGTTTGTATTAATAATTCCTCATTTTCCTTGATCTAAAAAACCCTTCTATGCTCTTTTTGGGTGTATTGCATTAAATGCACTGCCATGTAATTATCTTGACCTAATGATATGAACTGTTATTCCTCATGAACTGATTGGTCTCCAACACTACCACTATTTTGATACTCGTTTTTCTTAAAAATACCTACTAAATATTCTATTGATATCTCTCCCCACATACTTTTGAAAACCTCTGACAATTAATGAACTACTTTAGACAGTTTTATAATAACTTCTCACACAATTTTAGGAGAAATAAAGTCAGTCCTCACAGCTGCACAAGGTACTGCATTTGATGTTGTTCACAGCACTCATGCCTATGTTTTGCTTCCACTTCCCTTTATTGTGACCACTCCCTTCTCTTTTTAGCTTTCTTAGAAATTGTTAAACAAAGTGTTCTGCCAGTATTTGAAAATGTGTCTGTATATATAGACAGAGAGTGAGTGAAAGAGATCACAGAAAAATATCTTAGTAAGCATTTCAGCCTTCTCCTTGGCATGTGTTATTTGCATTCTTTTCTTGGAAGGATAATGTGTTCATCTAGCAGAATATGATTGATTAACTGAGCAGAAGGGATATTTTGTGTGTTTCAGTACTTGGAAATGCCATAGTCTGTATCTATGCTCCTGCTAGTTCCTTTTCTCACATGGCTTAATGCAAAATGCCAGTCTTTGCAGGGCCCAGTTATATTCTCTCTAGTTTCATCATCATTCTGGACTATTACATTTATTTCATTGGTTGTTTATTTCATTTCAAATAGGATTGTTTTTATAACTCAAGGGAAAAAGATGTACATACAATTTGGTAAAATACCTCTCTATGAAAGGCCTTAAAATATTTTCTTATCAAGTTAGTATTCACTGGAAAAGTGAGATGAAGATGAAGCTGATTTATCAATCAAGAGAATCAGCATAGCACAGGTAGCAACAGTGAAAACTTCTTCAATTAAACCATGAACATTGATCAGTCTCTGCCTACAGACGTGCTTTCTTCAGGTTTTCTGAATTTTATTCTGAGTATTCTGTGAGAAATTTGCTACTAGTTGTCACTCAGTTTGACTGTCCATGTATAATTTCTTCAGAGTAACAGACTTGACAACAAAGTATAAGTATATATGGATTATGAGTGTGTTAATTCTGCTGTAAAAAAATTTCACCATCATTCTCATGAGGATATGTACTTAATCCCAATTTACCTCATTCTTTGATTGAATATACCAGTACTACTATTTATTTCCCTTTCCCAATTTCAACTTAAATAACTCCTGGTTTTAATATAGTCATGTCTAAACTAAAAATTATAAAATTATGTATTAGTTATTGTATCCACATTATGAGAAATAGTGTGGGCCTACCTGCTATCCAGAGTCAAACATGGCCTTTTCAATACAAAAAAAAAAAAAAAAAAAAAAAAAAAAAAGAAGAAGAATGGATAAATCAGATTTGTTGTTAGTACATCCACTTAAAAATATTTCTGGTTCTACAAAGTAAATAAAATCTTAAATATAAAAAATTTCTAACTCCTGTATTTCTTACTCATGTCTCTGAGAAAGCTTTTAGGATAGGCTTCTTTTCCTAGAGAAGTGAAAGGAACTCAGAATAAAATCTTAGGCAGTCAGCCACTTCTTCAGTGTCACAAACATTGATTGTCAGAATCACAAACTATTTATATAGTTCACACTATGGTTTTAATTTATTTCACATGCACAGCTTGAAAATATGATTCTGTACCATAATTGTTTGGCAAATTGCGGGGGAATTCACCTCACCTAATTTAAGACAATTGTCCAAGTAACCACTGTCCAAGTAACTTTCCCACTAAAGTCAATGGAGAAAAAAGGGTCTACCAGAGGTTGATTCATCCCATCTGTCTTTCTCACATATCTTAAGAGTGGGATGAAATCCTTTCCAATGTGCTTATCAGTCTTCCCTGGTCTGCTACAGCACTTGCTTACACAGTATGTCTTGTAGATCACAGAAACGGAGAGAAATTATTTTAACTTTCACTCCACATGCCAGAAAAACAATATTTATATTGTTGAATATTTATGTGCTTATGTTTTGAAACCTCAACCCTTCCTCTCTCTGCACTTGAGGAATAGGCATGGATGAAAACTAAAGCCAATGAATATGTCACATGAAACTCTTTGCTTGGATTTTGTGACATCTAGACTTTTTGTGTTCTGTCTCCACCAATTTTTGTTTTATCTTCCTGAACAGTCATAGAAACCAAGCAGCAATGATATGTTTTATATGGATAGGAATTGCTATTATGCCAAGGGACCATATTCCCAAAGTTCTTACAGCAACCCACTGATAGTACAGGATGCATCTGGTCCTTCATAATTTGGATCCTTTTAGCAATTAATTTTTTCAGTTGTTTAAAAAAATCCAACCCTAAATATTGAGTTATTTCTGTACATAGTACAAGATATTTACAGGCTGAATAAAGCTTATAAAACCCAAAGCCAGAGTGGTGGAAAATTCCTAAATTTGCTTTCCTTTCCATTTCTTTCTGATCCCAAGTAGGGTTTTTCACACGGCACTTGACTTAAAGGAGGATTCATCTTCCTGTTAGATTCAGTAGGAGGAGGTGGTGGTGAGGTATATCCAGTCACAGAGAAGAGATGAGCCCTTATCATCACGGCCAACTGTAACTAAGCAACAGCTCACATTCCTCCTGTCGATAGTTTTTCAGGTTGATGTGCTATTGAGACCTAAAGGAAACAAAAGTATATGCACACATCTAGTCTCAGAGAAAAGTCAAATAATTTCAACTAGAAAAATACAATTAACCATCTAATATCTTGTTAGGATTTTAAAAGATAATTCTGGATCTTTTTTTTTTTTTTTTTTTAATGAAAAAAAAGTTAGATTGCTGCAAACTTTGGATAACAAGAACAAAAAAAGCTTGGGACACAAAGGAAACAAATAAAAAAATACTGTCTTGTAACAAAAGAGTACAAAGCAAGTTTTAACCCATAGACAGAATATGCCACAGTCTGTTCCCTGAAGGTGTCCTGCAGGCAAATCTTCACTCAGGCACAGGTACTGATGTTACAGCCACAGATGTCTCTTTATAACTTGGTTATGAACCTCTCTTGTGTTAACAACTCACATATAAAACTGAAAAAATAGAATTGCCCGGTGTTCAATTCATAAACCCCTAAGTTTTACTTCTACTCTGATAATCAACTGCAATTTTTCTCAGCTCATTCTATGTTATTTGTTATCTCTATCAGTGACTTGGATTAGATTGGAAAAGCACTTTTTGGTAAAGAGTTGGAAATGACACAGAGGTCAAGGCTGTAAAAATAATGAAGATGATGGGTTACTGAAGAAGCAGGACTTTGGGATCAACAATTATATGTAATTTATTTAGTATAGGCAAATATATTTATTTATTTATTAAATATTTATTTAGTATAGGCTTTATTTAGTATAGGCAAGTAGGTAGTTTAAATTAAATTAATCACCTGCAAAACCATTTAATTTAAGGGATGGAAAACCATTCTGGAAAGAAAAGTCTTAGAGAACAATTTAAAAGCCCAGGGAACCCAGACTTGCTCATGATAAATTAGGACAACATTTTTGACTGAAAGAGAGAGTGAGCTCTCTGTAAAGCATAAGGCATTTTCCTTGATGCGGGTAACATTGGAAAAATATCAGATTTTACTCATTTCATGTGCAGCAAAAATTAGAAATTATTTTGTAAGAGACCAATGAGGTGCCAGTGTCTTCAGCTGAGACACTCAGACCTGCCTGAGATTGCACTGACAAGTTGTAATATGCAAGTTGTAGGAATGAATCTAGCAGATAATATAGCTGCTAGTTGTAGCAGAATAATATAGGTAGTGCTGGGCACCAAACATCTACACTACAAATGGATGACATTTTTATCTAATGGTACTTCCAGTCTGGTCCTGTTTTTTGCATGCTCATAAGTGAGAGAGTCAAATCAAAGAACTCCTGAAGCATGTATCATCCAGATTTGGATCAATCTAGAGTCCAGTTTGTGCAATTAAAGGCTGTGTCATGAGGAGAAGCCAGGAGTATTAAGTGGGGATGACAGCTGATTTCCTTCAAAACAGTACTTTGTGTAAATTAAAACACATTTGGTTTATTTAGAGAAACAAAAACATGAAATAGCTTGATGCCTTTGTAGCTGCCTTTGATGCCTTAAGTAGCTGCTTGTGGACAAATCATTTGAAAGCAGGGTTTTCTAATGTATGATTGACCAAGGTAATATGTCCAGTGGCTGGAAATAAATTATGCCTAATAAGGAAACAACTAGATAGAGACAAGATAGAAAGCTGTCCATGTCACCTGTGAGTATAAATTACATATGCACCAGTTGTAACAGCTTCTACAGTGGATTCTCTACCACTTAAAAAGATTTACCCAGGCTCTTCTTTAAAAATATTAATTTGGGTTGAGGTCTTATCTCCACAAATATAGAGGTGTTCAGAAAAACAATGACAAATAGGGTAATAATCACAACCAGGGCTGTCACAGGAGGGTGACCAGTGGACCCAGTGAACGAGGCCACTGCTGCCATCTGTGTTGGAGTGTTTCTCTAGGTCACGTGTGATGTATACATGTGTATGCCTGCTTCTGGGAATGCCAGCTCACCTTCACTGCTGGTTGGAGCATGGAGCCTCTTGTTTAAAGGCTGCCAGATTCAACAGTCCCTAACAATATAAGGCAGTTAAAAACCTCGAAAGAATACAAAATGAATTTAAAAATTCAGTATTGAATTTACCCACATTTTAGGGATATATGAAGAGGGTGCTTGTATTAATATCTTCACTCCAGTTCAGGCCTGATGCCACAGACTCAGTTAAAAAATCACTAAGTACCAGCTGCTCAGAAATGAAGGTGGGAATTAAGATACATAGCTTAGGGCTTCCAAAGGGAGCTCAGTGTGATGTGAGCTGATGATGTTTATGCAATCAAATAGTGTAAAAATCCTGTAAGTCCCTCATCCACCCTCCCTCCTTCCCTTCCTCCCTTCTCTCTTGCCCTCCCTCTCTTGGCCATAACCATATAATGAATGCATAAAGCATTACAGTTTGTTTTAAGAAGGATTACTTACCACAAACTCCTAGCTTGCACTTCTCTATTTTTCCTATTGTGTTCAGAACAGACACTTATTATTTATAGGTAATTTACACTAGTTTGTATAATAAACTAGTTTTGACTACATTTTATTTCTCAAGAAGGACTCAAAATATTTTTTTGTTCCTTTCTAAACTCCCCATGAACATTATGTGGCATTTTATTAAAAATCAGTGAAAGATTTTTTAATATTTTTCAAAAATCCAATGAAGTATAGAAGAATCTTGTGCATTTGTCAAAGACAAGAAATAGATTTCAGTACTCAGAGCCTCCAGCTTTCAAAATTCACACACCATGACATTTTTTAAAATCTAAAAAAACTCCAAAAACTCACCAAAAACAAACATACAAAAACCCCTCACCATCAAAACCTGAGAAAACCAGATTTTTACTTAAAGCTTTGTTATGCAGCTTTATGTCCTAAAAATATAATGGGGAGGGTTATTTTATTGATATCAAGTATCATTTCTATCAAAAGTATTTTGGTGAAGTTATTCCAACATTCTGTCACACCAGTTAGTCATATTCCATAATGCTCAATGCATTTGCAGTCACAATGTAGATATTAAATAAAGAATTTTACTTACTATTTTCATGCTTCCTTTGCAGTTTTGTAGTTTATTTTCCAAATCCAGAAGTCTGAGACACCACTTAACTTTGTTTCTACGTACATCATCATGGCAGAAAAAAACAGGGCGTAACAGACAGGAGAAAATCGGAGCAAATTAAAACTGAGAAATGAAATTAGAAAAAAGGAAATTAAAATTTTATCCAACATGTATCACCCAGTCTCAAAACTTCACCAGGGTACAGTAGAATGATAAACTTAAGAGTGATGAGCTTTGTACCCTGGCCCAATTAAACATGTCAAATAATAGACTGGTTAAATCTGACTATTGATATTCATATGGGTTTGAAGGAATATTGGGAAACTTCCAGAAATCCATTTTCCCAGTTTTCTTCTGATTTCTGTAGTCATTAATGTGGCTCTTTTTTTATCTGAATAGAAAGCTGCTGCACATTGGAATTTTACTGAATGTAATGTAGAGTGATTGCTTGTCAGGGTTGTTGTTGGATGGTGGCACATCTCAGTTATTACTGCCATGAGGTTTGTTTTCACATTCTTTTGAGAACTTGGAATTTTCCTCAAGAGAAAAAAAATGGGCCATTATCACAGCTTCTGTTATTGCATCTGGCACTATAACTACTGAAGCATCTCCATCAAGTTTCATCCAAAAATAGCAAAAAAGAAAGAATTATATCCAGTGGCTTTAGACAACTTTTTTTGTCCTATAGTTTAGGATAGAGAGCCTGAGCTGGCAATCCAGTGCTGAAGCATTGCACATCACCTCTTGTCCTGCCTTGGCCACCTGCTTTCTGGATGCAGCAGAGGAATGGTTGTAAAAACAATTCAGAGGAGACATCTTAAGAACAGCAGCATCCTTTTTTTTTTTTGCCATTTCCCAGCTTGGTGGCCTTTCCCTGCCGCTCCCTGCACGAACACAAGAAGAATGTATGAGGCTGGCTCTGGGAAGGAAACCTGTCATTTCTGCACACCAGATTTTCTGTACAGCAGTTGAATGCTGAACAGGCACTGCAAATCTGCTTCTTGAGGACTCTGGATGCACAAGGCTTGCTCTGGAGTTCTGTGTTATACATACATTAATCTTGCAGCATCTGTGAAAGTCATAGGAGTACTTTGCACTTCTTGAAAGCTATCTTACTGCATATGCACAGTGAATCCACTGTTTGGTAGGAAAAATATAGAATGTGCATCTCTTTCATGAGACAAACACAAGATATATGAAAGCAGACACTGGTGGTTGAAATTAATAGTGTTCAAAATAATAAACATATTGTCAAAGCTTAGAATTTTAGTAGGAACCAGAAAATTCTCATTTTGATGGAATTTTTTTTGTGATGGGTTTTTTTAAATCAATATACTCCAGAACACTGGAACCCATTCCATACTATGGCCAAAGTTGAAGTAGACTGTGAGGAAAAGTTCTGGGGAAGTTCTGACTATGATTCTGTGACAGTAAGGTTTCCTCCTTAAAAGGTATCCTGAATTGTTAGAGGTGATGTTCACAATTGTTGTGTTTGGAATTTGTTTTATCAGTTTGTTCACCTGATGTTGAATGTGGTTCTGCATTTGTTTTGGCTGAAGGGCTGCCAAGGTAGGAAGGAGCCCCCTTGTTCCGGCTGTTTCCCTGAGCCGTGCAGACCCTGCAGAGGGACGTGTGGATTGCATGTTCCAGGAGGAAAGCTTGGGAGATGAGACACCCAGGGTAGTCCTGCAGTGCAGAGAGGCAATTAGAGCAAACAGGGAATTTGGAGCATGAGAAGACAATGGGAGTTGCATGAGATGAAAAGATAAAACTTAATCTGTGCAAAGAACAATATGGAACTTTAATCCAGAAATAAACAGACAAACTTTTGAGGTGATTTACAGGGAGCAAGACTCAAGAGAGGAAGATACCTTGGGAGATGCAGTTGTCAGGGAATCATGAAATGCTCTTTAAGACCAGATGTATTCTCTCACCCAGAAAATCTGGGGAATTTTCTATTTGAAAATTATCTTTTTTAATAAAACTTAGCTTTGCTCTTGGGAAATATTTTTAAGAAAGAGATGCAAGCAGACTTCTCTCAATTCTCTTGGGTGCTATCACGACCACAGAAAAGAAAGTTCAACACAATGGAAAAGCTCAGGCTGTGATTTAGCACAGTTCCGTGAGCACAAGAGGTATTCACTTGACTTTCTATAAACCCACTTACGTGTCCCAAGAGGCATAGCATTACAGACATTATCCTGTGTGTTTGTGCCAGTGGAAAGTACAGCTGAGCAGAAGTTAACTTTCCTGAGCAGAAATGAATCCTAGAAAAAGACTTGGGCTAGGGTTTATTCATGTTTTGGATCAAGCAATTTTGAATCCTTAAAAAGAATCCATTTATTATTAAAAAAAACCCAAAGATACTGAAATTTTGTAAGCCAAGCGACATGTAGAAAATAATAAGATATAAGATTAGAACAAAGTCTTGAAATCCCTTATTGGATACAGAGAACTCAAACGGATCCAAACTAGACCTTTTTTTGCAAAGTGACAGGTATTAACACAGTGGCAGAAGGTTCTCAGATAAGCAACTCAATTATATCAGGATTATCATAAACCAGTCTTAATAAAACTAAAAATGAACTCATGTTAGCATAAACCTGACAAAAATGTCACTAAAGATCTTCCCAATGGCAGTTTAATTAATATGCCAGGAAGTAAAGTCAGACTAAAAAAAATTTGTGATCAATTTTACGAAGAAATAATTGCAGCTGTTCACATTTAATCCTTTGAGTTTCTAAAACAAGTAGGAGAGATTGAAAGGGTGGTGGTAGGATCTGTAACTGGTGGTAGACTTTTATTTACCAAGCAATGCATCCTTCATGAGTCGGCAGGCAGGTTTGATTCCAGGACAGTGAAGAAAACTTGTTCAAATGGGCTTGAATAATTTCTTCAGAGTGCTGAGGAAGCTGTGTGAGAAAATTACGGGATATCCCAAAGCAATGCAGCTAATGTGCTAACAGGTCCATCTTTCCTGGGAGCTGGCAAAAGGGGCTATCTCCTACTCATTCATAGGGAATGTGTTTTCCAGACTATAGAGTTGTCCTCCCCACTCCCTCTTCCAGAAAACAGATGAACCTGGCCACTACATCACTGAACTGAAACAGGTTTTTTTTTATTGATGGAGAGCCACAAGACTAGAAACATGGAATGTACCATATCTGTAAGACTAAGCATCTTCAGTCAGATATCATTAAAAAAATAAAGGAAAAAGCACAAATCTCAGTGAAGTCAGTGGCATGACTTATCCTTAAGTACTGTGAGCCTCTTAAAAACTTTCCCTGTGAATGTTCATGACCTACATTTCCGAAGTTATGTATGCAAGCTGAAGAAGGGAAGGTTTAGGGATTTTTTTGGAAACTAGGTAATATTTTGCAGTTTCAAGAACCTAACTGGAAATGTTATAATTTAATTTAAGTGAACAGAGAAAGACCCCATCTTCTTTGGTCAAACTCTACCAGACCAAGCAAGGCTTACCTGGGAGCGAATGTGTGATTTACATATGGATCGCAAAAGAGTACTTGGGATTTATTTGAGTGTTGCTTCTGACATGTTAAGTACAGAAGGATAAAATAAGTGGGGCAAACATCTTTTAAGATAGGATTTGGAGGACACCAATACCTGACAGTATTAAAACCTTACTAGAGGATAGTATATTTTATCTGCATTAAGTTCTCCTCGGAAAGGAAAAAGGAGGATGATAAAGTGCTATCCCAGAACAACTCTACTGAATTAATAAGGCTGGTAGCTATGTAATCTCTCACTGTAGTTGTTCAGTTAACACATAATGATAATGTTCCCAGAGAAGTGTGGGTTAAGAATCATAACCAAACTCCTCACAGAGGTGTTAGCTACTTCTTGAAAAACAGTTTTATTGTGGGGTGTCCCACAGACTGCTGACAACATCAAAATCCCCATGAATCTGGTACTGGCAGAAATAGATATTCCCCAGGAAGACTCAGGATTAAGAAAGATAAATGCAGGGAGGTGGGATGTTGCCCTGGTTTTTGCTAAACCTTCTGTTTTTAACCTTGAAGTCAAATTCTTCACACAGTTTCATGTAAATAATAGCCAATGTTTACTTAACAGTATTTTCTGTTTTTCATTCCTTTTGTGATAAAAGAACTTTGATGAGCATCTTTCTTCTCCAGTGGGATTGAGAAGGAAGTGACATGCTCTCCAATCCCTTGTGGAGTTGGGACGTGTATATGAATGCGAGATATGTTAATAATAAACATTATTATTTTCTCTTTTCTGCTGAACCTGGCAGGTGTGAGAGCCTTTTTCTTGTGTTTTCCCCAGACACATCTGGTGACGCCCAACGTTAGAACTAATATCTGGTGAACCCCGACTTTAGAACTGACAGTGGGAGACTTGTCTAATTCAAGACCTTTACTTGTCCCTTGTATTTTTCATTTATTCATTATTGGTAGAGAGATGCAAGATAGTGGGAGAAGTTTAAAAGAGTAGAAAAGAACCAGTGGATGGAAAAGAGGAATATCCAAGTGAAAAGCCTGAGACATTATCATAGAATCACAGACTCATAGAATCATTTGGATTGGGAGGGATTTCAGAGGTCATCTAGCCCATCCCCCTGCATTATGCCACCATTTTTTTCCATCTAGAATCAAATGGGAGAGCAGGGCACACATAACCAGTGACTTATCCATTGCTTTAGATATCTACAGAGTAAATTGCCCTAGGTACATCACTTGATGGCGGCCAAAGAATTGCACCCACATGAACTGTGGAGGGAGATAGTACAGGAAGGTTGAGTAAATTTTTTTCTAATATCTAATTTTGCTTGTTCTTGCTGGGAGTTGAGACTGGGAGTGTTTAATTTCATAATTCTTAAAGACTCATCTCTTGCTATACTTTCTTTTCAGCAGTAAATGTTTAAGTTTTTTTTTACTTCTATGAAAAGGGTCTCAGGACAGAGAGTTTCACAGGCTAGAAGTGTATTAGGGGAAATCCATATTTCTTATAGTTTTATGACATATTGCCTATTTATGAATAATTCTCACGTCCTTTGCTCTCAGTTTGACCACTTCTGAGTCAGTTCTTTTCTTTTTTGTTATAACTCTACCCTCATTGATTAATTTGCAAAATGACTCAGTAAGGAGTTGGGCAGTGGTGTGATGGGTTTTTACTTCAGTATGATAATTTATTTTCATGTGAGTGGCTTTAACTTAGCCATGAGAACTCTGCAGCTGACTCTCCTTTCCCTCCTTTGCAGCTGCAGCTCAGTATTTCTGATGCTATTGTGTACATCACCTCATTGCAGAATTGAAACTTTGTTATTTTAGGTGTGTTCAACACGCCAGTGAAACGTCTTCTCATGTTGTCTGTTTTCACAGATGAAGTTTAATCAATTTTCTATGTTCTGTAATGACCACATTAAACAGGTAGGTGTGGGGTCCCTCTGCAGAAATCCAATTGAGAACAAAATGGTAGAGTTTTCCATGGACAGCAGACATTCCATCTTGTTTCTACTAAGTGTTTAGTTTGGAAAAAATATTGCTGAACAGTTTTGTGTCTGCAGTTAGTAGGTTATAGCATATTGTGTTTCTCTTCACATGGGACAAATAAGTTTTCTCATTGATGTAAACCACATAATAATACTTTTGATGGCTGGTTGGTCTTAATTTTTAGAATAATCTAATATGAAACTTCTAGTTACAATAAATTCTTGGTCTGGAGTAATTCTACTAAATACACGGGAAAATGTAGGAAATTATGTATTTTTAGCATAAGCAATATTAATATTGGCTTGAAAAAGATAAAACAATTCTGAAAAGTCTTGACAGTTTTCCCTGCCTTTCATAGTGTCCTGGAGATTAAGGGGTTGATCCACTTTATTTAAAAATATTTCGAGGTTAGTGTAATTGAAAACATCTCTAAATGAAAAAAACCAGTTGTGGCTACAAAGATCATATTAGTAAATATTAGTAAATAAAACCAACTTTTCTTCAGGAAAAGCATCAAATAGTACCAGAATTACCATTGTTGCTACCAATTTTATTGATATTTCTGAGATATTAAATTAAAGATTTTGAAAGTCAGTGGCACTCACTACAGTTGGATGAAGCCAAGATGATCTGATATCCCTTTTAGGAAAACAGTCTTAAGGAACTCATGTTCACTTTTGTGTTAAAAAAGTAAAACATAAAATGTGTCACAATGTTTAAGCTTTGACCACCTCCTCCTCTTTTTTTTCACAGAATTATTTTATGCCTTTCTGTCTGTATGCATCACAAAGTCATTTGAGGGGTCATACAGGAGCTGTAGCATCATGTACGAGAAAGGCTTGCTCTGTCACTGTGCATTATTTTATGGTTACCTGGCGCTGACTTCTAAGGTTGCTTGTATTAAAAGAGCAACATTCTCTCATAAGAAAACAGAATAAAGAAATTATAAAATAATTGCTAAAGCAACCATATGTCACATCCTCTTCTGCTTCTCTTTCATTTTTTTCCCATCCAGAAGATTCATCTCCTGAAGCAAAATCTTCTGACCTTTAGGAAATTAAATAAAAATGAGGAATTTCCCTCCTCCCCCTTGGAGGATGAAAAATGTGCCTATAATATGAAGGAAAATAGATTCAAATCCTCCTTAATAAGTTATCAAAACCTCTAGAATGCTTCTGACAAAATCTCCTAAATGCCTTTTCCATCACTTGAGATTCTGTGCAATTAAGGAATACTAAAAAAAAATTAAAACTTAAAATAGATTTCTTAATGTATTACAGGCCAAATCCATCATTAATATAAACATCAAATTTTTTTCTTCACCACACACTGGTCTTTCTGACATAATTTGATGACACAAAAAATTTTGGTAATGCCACAAAAATAAATCAAACTGCATTTTAAAAATTGTTTTCTCTGGTTCCTGTGATCTGTGTCCTGTCAGAGCCAGGAGCAGTGTTGCTCCTCCTGTTTCAGGCTGGTTCTCCAGAGCACACCTGCCCTCCACCACTAAACCATTCACAACCCTCATGAAACATATTCATGTTTCATGTCCTTGCTTTACACAGACTGGATAAAAACAAGCTAATTAATGGGCTTGGTTATCCTTGTATGGATCTTATTTACGAGGATAATCTCATAACTTATTTTTCGAAGAGAATAGTAGAGACAATTTTGTCACTGTAACTTTTGGCCAATACTCGTGTGGGCTGTTTGTGGTGACAGATAAAAGCAAATACCTAATTAATAAAAGAGGGGTCTTCAAGTTCCTCGAAGAAAATTTAATGGGAGAAAAAATAAAAAAGAAAAAAAGAAGGGAGTATTAGTGGAAAATAAACTTCACATGCAAAAATATATGTCCAGTCTTTGACTGGCAGGAAGATGACCAGATTTTGAAGTAAGACAGCTCATGCCACACTCCATCATTAAAGTTCCTGCAAAAATTAGGAATTGAGACAGGAATATACTGCTGTATGTGAGAATGAAATCCCTCCTCTTTTCTTCTGTTGAATGACACCTAAAACCCATAGCCAAGATATTTTTTACCAGCATTAAATGATGTGGCTTTATGCTTTGAAATCAACAGGATCTGGAAACAGCACTGATTGTGTGTATTCGCTGCCACTTCACTTCTTTTTACTCCTAAAAAGCTGCAATGTGCAGAGAGAGGATTACTTACAGACATATATATGACATAACCCTTCATCTACACAGAGGGCTTCCTAAAAAGGAGCAAGTGAAAACAAACCAAAATTTTACTGCTGCCTAGGGAATTAACTAATGTGTCATATGTGAAACTAGCTCTCCTCAGAATGAAGCAATACAAGAAGCAGAGAGCCTGAAGTATCACACAAATGTCACCTTGTGCCTTGTGGAAGGCAGCTTGAACATATGCCAATATTCCGAGTGGGATGCCTACAGTTCATTCACATCCACTCTAAAAATATCATGCAGCATATTGCTGAGGAAGTAGTAGGAGAAGAGCAGGCAGAAGCAACATTCATATCCCTGCTCTGGGAACCGTGTTAAGAAGCTGGGAACTGAGAGGTGGTGATGAAAGTGGTGGTGTCACCTTCATCTGCTCTTGAGTAGATGAGCTTGGTGGTGGGTCCTTGTCCTGCACTGCTGCCACCTCCCCTTTCCACAGAGGTGAGAGTTACTACTGCAACTACTGGTGACCAAGTGATACCCTCAGGGGGACACATAGAGAGGGTCAGATGGATGACATTTGCTCTGTGTGTCCTTAGAAGACAAGGACTATAGCAACACTAACCTTGGGAACATGATGACATTAACCTTAAGCTCACAAAAATGTCATGTAAATCTCTTAAGCACAGTACTGGCAAGGAAGAATTTATTTCGTTTTTTTGGCAGCAGCATTGCAACAGGTGTGGTTAACTATGTTTGGTACAAGTGTGTTTCATAAACAAGAAAACACTGGGTCCAGGAAAAGAATCTTGGAGGATTTTTATTCTTTTTGCCCTCAAACAATATTTATCATTTCACAGGTAACAATGCTGAACTATGGCTTGCACTCCCCTGCCCCTTAACATTATCTTAAATCAATTTATATATGGCATTACACAGGAAAGCATTCAAATACTTTTGAATATTATCACTCTGCCTCCTGTGTTTGAATCTAGATCCAGAGTCACAAAAAGACAATGATTTTCCAGAACAAATGGTCTTACATCCAGCCTACAAAGAGTGGGAGAAGAATTATTGGCACTAGTTGGGACTGTATCTGCATCCCTTCTGAAGCATGTATTTTGCTGAAATAATTTGACACTTCTATGTTGCAGGCCTTCTGAAAGTGCTCCTATCTACAACTTCTCCTGAAGAAAACTTCAGATCTTATACTAAGGTGGGAGTCTCCAAATGTAAACCATGTATTTGTTACATCCAGTTTTCCGGAATATGACAAAGTTCTGATGCCCAGGAGTGCAACTGAATGTGCAGCCATTTCCACACATAGTGCAAAGAAATCTGTCACACAAAAAGGGACAGCATCCACAGATCAGATCAACTGCAAGCACCTTCAGGGTGGCTGAGGTATTTGATTTAGATGTATTTCTGTTATTTTCTTTCATGGACAAAGTGGAAAACAATACTGAACACCCCCAGTTGTCTTTGCCTTTCCTCTTGCTCTCTTCCAAAATATGATGTTCTGCATGACCCATTTGAAGTCCAAAACATAGGACAACACTTCTGCTTTAACCTGCTGGGAGGAGTTGCTGGGGCTTCCTTTGATCCTCAATTGGCCACGAGGCTGGTGCACCAGGGAATCTGCCACTAGCTCCTTAAAATTATTCTATCTCCCATAATTATTGAGCATCCTCAAAATGCCTCTATTTGACCTATTCATTGCTTTTTATTACTAACAATTACTGTAGATGCTTTAATATCTGTTGTGGGTTGTTTCCCTTGGCTCTCTGTTTCATCCTTTTTCATCCTAACATTCCTTTTTATATGGATAAATCAGCTACCAACAGACAGATAAGTTAAGCAGAATTTTTTTATTAGAAAAATTCATTTGACTTCTTGAATTGTGTTGCTTTTGCAGCTCTGATAAGGAAAAACACCCGCAGTGTGGTGAGAATGTGGGAAAAGCTTCATCATCTGCTATTTCTCACTGTTTTGCTGCATTTCAATTATGTAAGTCTGCTTCCACCTCAGTCTACTGCACCCTGCTTAGCAGCCTGCATGACTCTGCAGTTAATTCTTGCAGCTACTGTAATTCCCTCTTAAATTTTTTTGGCAGCTCACCCTGCTGAAAAGAGTATATCTGGAAATTGCCTTTTCTGCAGTTTCACAGTATCTGTGATTATCCGATTTAAGCCTGAGGATCACACTCGAATTGAATTTCCATACCTGACTACTAGCTCCTGTCTGCACTTCCATTTCTTGTGGGTTCTTCATGAAGCAGCAAGTTTTGGATACAAATTCTGAGAAGAGATCACTGAGAAATAGCTAAACTCAAATCAACACAAGTGCTGAGTGAAAAATGGACACGAACATTCACATCAAGTCTCATAAGGTAAAAATTTCTCATACAGTTCACTATCTTCTTCAGGAAGAGATTTGAATATTGGGGTTAAATTTTCTAGATAATTTTTCTGGCAAGCCATGTCAGGATACGCTTTCTCAAACCAGAGTTTGTGAGATACTGTGTGTGCAAACACATGCTACTTTCCTCATTCAGAAGGCAAAGAAACTGTCCAAAATCACCCCAGTGAAATCAGAGGGTTTCCCAAAGTTCAAAATAAGAAAGGACTGAATTTTAGAATATGTGAATTGCAGATCCTCCTGTTTGGGGGATTGTCACAAAGTATTGACAAATAATTTAACATTCCCAGATAGATACCACACACTTAATTATCAGGAAAAAGTTTGAATGTTGAAGAATTTTGCAGTATGGGAAGACAATAAGGCAGTTGTTCTTGTGCTACTCCAAACTGGTTTGTCCTTCCCTAACAGAGTGCTAGGTTTGCTATTGCAAGTTTTCCAAAGCATGTTACATTTACTGTCCTGGTAGTTGAGACAACTTCATAACAGCAGATTGGCATTTTTGTTGTCTTGGTTTTTTTATTTGCAAAGACTTTCAAGTCCTGCTGAAATGCATCAAAAGACTTGTATTGCTTTAGCATCATAAGGATTAATTATTATTGTCTTCTCTGAAAATACCCAGCCCATGACTCAAGACTACAGTTAGTTGTGACAATTTTTCTTTGATCTGGAATCATGATGAGGTATAAGAAAAAGAGATCCTAAAAGAATAACCAGGTTCTTTATTTTTTAACCCTGATCTTGCCTGAGATTCCATGTTCAAGCAGAAGGAAAGGAAGCACTTCTGGCAACTTTTTGCAGTAGCTGTGAAGAAAGAATTTACAATTAAGAATCATATGCTCTTATCTTGAAGGCTGCTGGGTACATCTTGCAATGTGCTAAGCACCTTCAGCTCCCACAGAAACTAACTGGGATCAAAGGACACCCAGCACCTCGCTGGCGCAGACTGTTGGCTGCCGACCAGGCTGGGTGTTAATGTGCAGGTGTGCCACACCACAAACTGCGCTCAGGAGAGCTGGAAGTTTTCCATCACATAGACAAGACTGAGGACTTTTCAAGGACACAGTGCTTTAAAACTTTTTGAAACCTTTAGGGCTGAAATAGCCTCTCAGACACATGTTCAGCTCACAATAAAATGATAAAGGAACAGTGCTGTTGGTGTGGGTACCTCTGCCACACTTACTAAAAGGAGCTCTCCTTTTTTGGAGAGACTTTTATTTGCAGCACTGTTTTACATACTAGCCACGAAGAACACTGCACCAATCTGCAGAGCTATCAGAATCACAGGGAATATTTTAGCACTATGAAGCCAGCAACAATAGCTGTGGGATGCAGACTTCCTTCAATCCATTCTAGTGTGGTTTCCCATATCATGCTGTTATAGGATAAAAAATATGGAGTTTAAAATCAAACAGAAAAACATCCCCAACCTCTAATCCCCACTTAGTAAGTATATCACAAATTATTCTAGCAATTTTTTCATACAAGGCCAAAGTATAGTGGTGCCAACAGAGAGTGGCTCAGAGAGTCCAGCTATCCCTCACATATTTATGCACACAGATGCACCCATTCTTGCTGTACTACTTGTTCTTTATTTGCTGTGGTGTAAGTTATCCAATCCATATTCATGCCCTCTTGGGAGTTTTCTGAATGTGATTTTTGAGGATGTTAAACACCAGTAACTCCCAGCCTTTCCAGTAGAAAGGCACTTTATAGCCCTTTAGGTGAGTTCTGATCACATCTAGACTACAGTATAGAGGCTCACAGCTGAATAAGTCACTATATAAATGAGGAGAAATAATGGGAAATTCATTCTACTGTGAAACTGCTATTAAAATCAGTGAGGAAAATTGTACAATAGAATAAAATCAAACCAAACAATAATAGAAGCAAACCAACCCCCCCCCCCCCCCGCCCAACAACAACAACAAAACAATCCAAAAGCCAAAAATACCCCAAAACCCCACCAAAACACCTCCTCATCCCCATTTCTTCACATTGAATACAAAAGGTATCCAAGTGGTCAACTAAGCCGTAGGTGAGTACCTACTGGTTTTCCTGAGATTACATCAACCCCACTTCACAGATGTCTGAGACAGGGTATCCAAAGCCAGCTGACACTTCATAGCATATACACACACTTGTCTGTGTGTATATGGCACGTTTTGGTGACCTGTGGGTGTGTTCCTCAGCAGGAGCTGCTGCCTCGTGAAAAAGCCGCGGGATTCCCCAAGGAAGGCAGCTCCTTCAGCCAGCGGGTGCCGCAGAGCCGCTGGCTCAGCAGCTGCTGCTCGCATGCAGGAAGGTGTTGGCTCTGTTACAGGCACCCTGCCCTGCAGCAAAAGAAGGGAGCTGC
The DNA here is from genome assembly GCA_013397175.1 of Platysteira castanea. Lineage (NCBI taxonomy): Eukaryota > Metazoa > Chordata > Aves > Passeriformes > Platysteira > Platysteira castanea. Next base: position 228,008 of record VYXC01007886.1, read on the forward strand.
TCTGTCTTAAGGAATATATGCTCTGTTTCCTCCTGTATGAGGTAAAAGGACCCAAACCTCACTCAGTTCTGCAAATGGGAGGAAGATGTTCTTTAGCATGGAGCAGCTTGTCTCTCTGTGAGGCAGGGGTTTCCAGTTCTCACATACTTCTCCTGCTGTGAGTGCTGTTTGTCTGCGTTGGCAGACCTCACACTGCTGCAAGAGCACTCTGATTTTACTTATAATACAGCCATGGAATAATTTAGGTTGAAAAGAACCCCCAGGAGTCACTTGTTTCAACCCACTGCTTGAAGCAGAGCTAACCAGATCAGTTTTCTCATGCCAATATTTCACTGGGTGCTGAACATTTCCCAGGGTGGTTCCCTCCACACATTCTCTGGGGTCCAGAATTTGACTCCTTTCATGGTAAAAATATTTTTCCTTCTGTCTAACCAGAATATAATGTGTCTTTTGTCCTCACAGCAGGTAGTTGCAGAGAGCAGTAAGGTCTCTCCTGAGCCTTCTCTTCTTCAGGGAGAACTGACCCAGCTCTTTCAGCCTCCCTTGTACACTGTGTGCTCTGTCCCTCTCCCTGGTCAGCACGGTGGCCTCCACTGCACTCACTGCAGAGTATCAATATCTTCTTTGTACTGGAGAGCCTAAATCTAAATTCAGCACTCCTGATCTGCCTCAGCACTGCCAAACAGAGAGGGGAAAGCTGACCTTCCTGGACCTGCTGGCTCCAGGATTTTTTATTTTGGTGTGTAATTGAAAGCCAACTCACTCTCTTCTTTACCAAAAAAGTGTCCCTTATAGCTTCAAGACAATGATAAAACAGCGATAGCGCTCACTTCCAGTGCTCACGTTGTTTTCAGCTTCAGGACCAGGGATTTCATACCTTGGCAGTAATCACAGAATCACCGAATGTGCTGAGTTGGAAGAAACCCACAAGGATCATTGAATCCAGCTCCTGGCCCTTCACAGCACCATCCCCAAGAGTCACACCACATGCTCAGCAAACAGATTTTTCTAATTCTTGCCCCTACCTTTGCTGTCATGCATCTAACTCTCACGGAGTTGAGATATCTTCCCTTCATTCTTTTTGTCTTATCCTCTTCCTTTTTCAGGATCCCTAAATCATTAGTTCCCTGAATCATGCAGCACATCAGCCTCAATAAAATAAATAAATACAGTGGAATAGCTGTATTTTAATAGCCAAGTTTTATGAGATTTTTCTTTTTTTTCATGTTGGTTTCATGAATGAAATTCAACTTTAATTAAAAAATGTTTCTGTATTTTCCTTTGTTCTAAACTTGAGGACAGGTTTGAACTTGTTACTGAAATAAATCTAAGCAAACTGTCTTTGTAATCAGTGAAGCCCTAACCCTCTGATAGCCTTTCTTAAAACATCATTTTCATTCTTTTGACTGACATCTCAGCCATCAAGTAAGGACACACTTTATAAATATGCATTTCATTTTAAAAAAAGCCTAGAAACCTATGAGAGTCTAGCAACATAGCCATGGTGACATTTGTGAATTGGTCCCAGAACAAAGAATGGTCTCCTATATCACCTAATGTAGGAGAACAGAAGCAGCGGTGAGTCCCTAAAGAGAAGGAAGTGCAATATAATCCAAGTGGGAACAAGAAGAATCATTTTTCTAGGACTTTTCTGCACCTCAAAATAGCCAGACAAACAATCACACAGAAAACAAATTAGGTTTACATAAACTGTGATGAAATGGTTTTACTTATAGGGCAGCTTACTCTGAATGTGTTTCCACTAATTCTACAATCAGCCTTGGTATTTGTTCGCAACTCCCTAATAAGAAAAATCCCCCAACTCTGCTGTTTCACCTGCTGGTACTGTTTGTCTTTTCCCCTAAATGAGTAAGTTTCCAAGACTGTTCTGAGAGCTCCCCTCCCCTTTCTTTTCTATTTCAGATGATTTCAATGATGAGTCAAAGGGTCTTTTCTGAGTTCATCATTCCCAACTGAAAGCAGAATTTGCCTGACAGAACTTGTGATTTTAAAGTAATTATTATAATTATTGGGTCACATTTCATAATCATCTATTTAAATTATCTTCAGTTTCACTACCACCTCTGAATTTTTACTGGTTATTATCAGAGAATCGTAGAATAGTTGGGTTGCAAGGGATGTTTAAAGGTCACCAACCCACCCGGCAATGAGCAGGGACATCTCCAGCTAGATCAGATTACTCAGAGCCCAACATGGCCTGGAATGATCTCAGAAATGGAGCACCTACAACCTCTCTGGCCTACCTTTTGCAGTCTTTCGCCACCCTCACTGCACAAAATTTCTTCCATTGTCTCACCTGAATCTAACCTCTCTAAGTCTAAAACCATTATCCCTTGCCCTATGGTCAAAAATTGGTTTTGTGTACATTGGTTCATAGTTCAAAAAGAAACTTATGAGAAAGTAGCTGGTAGGAGACAAAGAAATAAATTTGTTTATCGGAAGCAAAATGCAGCAATTCTTACCTAGTAACATGGTCTGTTCGGCCTGTTCTGAAGATGGTCACATATATGAAATATATAAAGAAATTTACATGAGATACATTTCCTTACAGAAAAAAAAAATGTAATTCCTAGTGTTAACAAGAGAGTGCAACTATAATATTCAACTGGAGGTCATTCAAGTAGGAATTGATAGACCAGTTCATTACCCACACAGGAGACAAAATTCAGCACAAGAATGAGGTGAAACAAAGGTCACAGCAAGCACTTACAGAATAACCTGTCCAAAGGCAAGTTTCCTTTTAATCAGTACCATTGATTAAATCTCCAAAACAAAAATGTTTTCACTTCTTTGTAAGATGTGCCTTTCTATTTTAATTGTGCATGTGCTCATTGCCAGTCTAAATGCAATAGCCATTCTGTTAAGCTGTTACCTCAGTGGTACTCAGCAACAATATTTACATAATTACTTACTGTGGTTTTTTCTATTTGGCTTATTTTTTTATTGAGAAAGACAAAAAAGATACACTGAGTAAATTTTGTTTATTGCATGCGTGGTCTAGCGCAGTATTATCATATTGGTTCTCACTAATTTTAAAGAGAGGACTAAGAATACTTGCTGACCATCTCTGAACTGTTCATTTTTATTTTTATCTGGAAGTGAATTCTTATCTAGATGTGAACTCTTTGACCATTTTCTTGAGAAGCAGCTATATTTACTTTTAGGTCTTCAGTCCTGTGAAGTAATTCACAGCTACTAGAGAGCAGTCATGGAATATCAATTTTCAAGTGTGATTACTTAAAAGGTAAAATTTGACAGTTTCATAGGTACCAATCTGACCTCCACAGCTACTTTCTAGAGAAACTGACCTGCATGTGAAGCCAGATTTAAAAATAAAACTACTAGTGAGACTGAAAGCCAAGAATTTAGCCTCTGGAATGGGCAGCTGCCAAGTTTAACTCTTTACTGCAGCTGCTGTTAGAGACAGAACAGGAAGAGAAAAGGGCACTAAAGCATAGCCTGCCAAACTGATGAGAGATGGCAACAGCACAAACAGAGAAAAATATATCTGAGCTCTGGGTAAAACCCAAGAATTACCAGTGCTTTATGCTACACAGCAGACTGTACAAATAGAGAGAGTGCAAATGTTAATGGAATATGTGATGAAGCAATTAATGAAGATGTCAATCCTTTTTAAAAGTGAAATCTCTACCCCTTGCATATTTACACATTCTTCGTTATTATTTTTTTTAATTTGCATTTCTTTTCACAGTATCAGAATTGTTTTATCTCTCCAAAACATATAGCTTAGTTAAAATAAGACAGACAGATGCAAACACTAAATGACAACACAAAAACATTATGGAACCATTCTTTGTCTTTTTTTTTTTTTTTGGCTTAGCTTCTTTTGTATTTCCCATTTAGTTTATGCACAATGGAATCTTTTTAATACCTTAAAGATTTTATTGTTTACATAAAAGACCAAGTGAAATACTCCTCATGAGGGGAGTGAAAATTCTCCATTGAGGATTCTCACTTCATTGGAGGCATCAACTCAACATTTGCATCCATCACATGCTATTCTGAGGGTATAGCATGATAAACAGATTGGTATTTATCATTAGAGCATCCTTAGTGCACGTCTACCCAAGCCACATCAATTTCCCTGAGCACTTTATGGTGACAGCTTCATGAACAAGGTCTGCCTATAGGAAGACACTTCAGTCCAACAGGCTAAAGGATTTGAGGAGATAGGGAGGCAGAAGCCAGCCCAAAGGAGCAAAGCTTACTGTCTATCTTTTCTGATAGCCAGGGTTAACAGCTGATAAAGCAAAAAAGCCTCAGTTCAGAAGTGTTGAATCTGTGAAAGGAATGACAAGTGAAAAATTTATTTCTGAATTGCCCAAGCAGAACAACAGTGGCACACCCATAAGTAACAAAGAATAGAAGTGCAGAAGTTCTACAGGTAGGTATGGAAGCACCTGTTCTCTTAGAAGACTCTCTCTTGAGTATTCCCATCACCTAACTTTAGAAAGATGCTGGCATCCTTAAACAAATAATTAAGATAGAATGGAATGACTCATTCTGGATCTCATGGTCACCAGTCTAAATGAGCTAATGGGGAACATCAAAGTTAGGGACAGCCTGGGCTGCAGGGATCACGTATTGGTGGAGTTTGCAGTCCGGAAGGATAACACTCAGGTAACGAGCAAAGTTAGGCCCCTGGATGTTAGGAAAGCAAACTTCCAGCTCTTCAAAGGTCTCTTTGGAAACTGTCTTTGGGGACAAGAGAGTGGAACAGAGCTGGTAGATCCTTAAGGAAGTCTTCCATGGAGCAGAGCTAGCAATTCCCAGGAGCAAGAAATTGGGTGAGGAACGCAAGAGACCATTATGGCTGAGTAGGGGACTGCTGGTCAAATGAAAAGGAAAGAAGTAAAGCACGGGCAGTGGAAAAAAGGACAGATGACCTGGGAAGAGTATACAGATGAGTTTCTGTTTTGTAGGAAGCGGTGAAGAAGGCTAAGGCAAAGCTGGAACTGGCAATGGACACAAAGAATAACAAAAAGGGATTCTCCAGGTATATTAACCAGAATAGGAAGGTCAAAGAAGGTGTACTCCCCTTCCCCAATAAATAATGCTGGAAAATTGACAATGATAGATGAGGAGAAGGGTGAGGTACCCAACAACTCTTTTGCCTCAGTCTTCAATGGAAACCTCTCTTCCCATGTCTTTGGAATGGATGGACAGCAGGATGGGGATTGGGGGAGTAAAGTCCCTCCCACTGTAATTAAAGATCAGGTTCACGGCCACCTGAGGAACCTGAATGTACTTCAGTCTATGGGGCCAAATGAGATCCATCCCAGAATCCTGAAGGAACTGGCTGATGTAGTTGCCAAGACACTCCTCACTATATTTCAGACATCATGGCAGTCAAGTGAAGTCATGTAACTGGAAATTGGGAAACAGTGTATCCATCTTTAAAAAAAGGTAGGAAGGAAGACCCTTGGACATTCTGACCAGAGGTCATCCTCACCTCTGTGATGGAAGGGCCATGGAACAGATCAATGGAGAAGCTGTGCTAAGGCATGTGGAGGACAGGGAAGTGATTCAAGAGAGCCTGCAGGGCTTCACCAAGGGCAAGTCCAGCCTGACCAACCCAGTGCTCTTCTGTGATGAAGTGAGTTCCTGAATGGACAAGGGAAGGGCTACAGAGGTCATTCATCTGTCTCAGAGTCCTGATCCACAACAGTGCCAAGCAGTGTCCCCCAGGGGTCTGTACTGGGACCAGTGCTACTTAATAGCTTCCTTAATATCATATACAAAGGCATCTAGTGCACGCTCAGCAAATTTGCAGATGACACCAAGCTGAGTGGTGGGGTGCCAGGATGCCATCCACAAGGACCTGACAAGCTCGAGGATTGGACCCGTAAGAATGTCATAAAGTTTAACAAGATCAAATGCAAGGTGCTGCACAGGGTCGGGGCAACCCCCAATATCAGTCCAGGCTGGGGGATGAACAGATCCAGAGCAGCGCTGAGGAGAAGGACTTGGGGATGCTGGTGGATAAGAGGCTGGACATGACCCGGCCATGGGCCCTTGCAGCCCAGAATGCCAGTTGTGTCCTGGGCTGCATCCAAAGCAGCGTGGGCAGCAGGGGAGGGAGGGGATTCTGCCCCTCTGCTCTGCTCAGACCCCACCTGCAGTGCTGCATCCAGCCCTGGGGTCCCCAGCACAGGAAGGGCATGGACCTGTTGGAGCGAGTCCAGACTAGGGCCACACATATAATTAGAGGGATGGAGCACCTTCACTGTGAGGAAAGGCTGAGAAAATTGGGATTGCTCAGCCTGGAGAAGAGAAGCCTTCAGGGCTCCTTGTTACAGCCTTCTACAGAGCCCACAAGAAAGATGGTAGAAGACTCTTTACAAGTGTGTGTAGTGACAGGACAAGAGAGGATGTTTTGAGGTGAAAGAGTGTAGGTTTAGATTAGATATTAGGAAGAAATATGAGAGTGGTCAGACACTGGAAGAGGTTGTCCAGGGAAATTGCGGATGCTCTGTCTCTGGGAGTGTTCCAGGCCAGGTTAGATAGGGCTTTAAGTAACTTGTTCTAGTGAAAGGTGTTCCTGTCAGTGGCAGGGGAGTTGGAACTGGAGGATCTTTAAACTCCTTGCCAACCCAAGCCATTCTATGATTCTATGTCCTTTGAAGACACCTGTCTGTGTCCATAACCTATATGAGCAACCCAGACAGATAACTTACTCTTGGCCTCTAAGTAAGCTGCTGAAGTTAGGCGAGACTGATTTACCTTTTTAACTCTGTTCCAAAGGAATTAAGCTCATTTTCAGCTCAAATCATTTTCAAAGCACTTTTTATTTGGAGAGAATCTGACCCACCCCTCTGAACATTAGATCTTTTTAAACATAATTGACTGTCATCTTTTTATTTGTAGCTGCCATCTTATGAATTTAAAAAACACACATTCTTCCTAGCCTAATTAGTTTGAATAGCCTACTTAATTTCACTACAGCATCATGTTCCCTAGCAACCTATTCTAAGTTTGCCAGGCATGCTGCCTTACCAAAGAGTATGTGGAGGAAATTTAGTCAGCATCAGTGATGCTGCTCCAAGTTTTATCCCAAGCAATGTTCTGTCTTTCAAACCAATCTGCAAAATGGTTTCACAGCTCCTTAACTGTCTTCATCAAAAGGTGTATTACCACATAATACGCAATTAGATAGCATGCACTTAGGTAGGAATCACCTATAGCTGAGCCATAGTCTAGAAAGACCAATTCCAGTGTATCTAATCATAATCAATGTATCCTTGTATGCCTTTTGGAGAAATTTAAATATTTTGGTGGCATGCTCAATTGGCCTAACATCATGAAAAAGTATTTCATAACAATTCAGGATGGTAATTTTTCAGAAACCTTGGGTGTGCCCATATTTATCATTTGGTGTCCTGAAAGTGTAGAGCTGAGGTATGATTTTTGTGCTTAGTCTTGTGGTGTGGCTTTTCTGTCTTGGTCAAACTACAGATTAACTCATGCATGGAAGTCCTGTCAAGGGCTTCTCATTTTCACTGGCACTGCAACCCCTTGCAAACAGTTCCCTTTCCTGAGGACTGGAAAGAATTTCATTGCTGGCAAAGACACATCCACAATGCAGATAGCAACATGGATCACGACAAACTGAAGGCTTCTCCTCACATCCCGGTGCCCCACCAGTTGGTGTAGGCACACATACTGTGTTTCATGATCAAGTGAAATGGAGGGAAACATCACCTATACTCAAAATCAAAAACTGGAAACTAGAAACTATACTTTCCCCCATGCTTGTTCAAAAGTTTTGGAGGCTTTTATAAATGTCGTCCTCCTTTTTTCTTACGATTAAAAAAAAGATCCATCATTAAGATGAGAATTGAATGTGAGGAACAGCCTCAACTCAAATGACATTTCATTTTAACATTTACTGGAGGCATTCTACTTTTGTTCAGAAAACATGAAGAAAAAAATCATTGTAATAAATATTTCTTTAGGAATACCCTTCTGCAATGAATATTTTCTCCTTGTAAGATGATTTCTCGTGTCATAGAAACTGTTATTCTGCCCTCACTTTCCTTTGCCTGGCATTAACAGGGAATAAAAGTACACTTCATTTCTAGACTGACTCATTGAGACAGGGAGAGCCTTGAGGTGTTGCACCACTGAGGATTCACCACCAGACAGGCAGCACAGGCTGTACCCACACCTGCTCCAGAGGCTGCCCTTCTAGGGACTACAGACAGGCATGGAATTCAGTGGGAAATGCACTGCTGAGACATGGTTAGCAGTTGATCCCAGTGTGTTGTACAAAATCCTGATGGAAACCTTTATGTGCTAACAAATGGGTAAACAAATTCAGCCTATAATTAGTTTGAGGAAAGGCTACAGAGTTCTAATTATATTCATGTTTTAGTTGTTGCGGTGGCTAAGGCCACACTACACCCCCCGTGTTGCTATNCAAAGCGTCTCCATGAGGGACCCTGTGGGAAAAACGCGGCATTGGTCCATCAACACCACGCACCGCAATGTTTAGTTTCTTCTCAAAATACAAATTTATCAACAAATTTTCATTGTTTGTGATTTCCCAACACCAGGGTGGCTTTAAATTAAATAATTAATTTTGTGATATAATTGTTGTCTCAGCAATCATCAATGACACTTCCAGTCATTTGATTTAGTTTGGAGGATAGTCTTTGCAGTGCAAGTCAAACATAAACATTTCTGCTGTGAGTGCAATAATGCAAAGATGAGCTGGCTTTAGGATTTAACAGATTATTTTCAATTATATATTGAATATTTTTCATTTTATTGTCATTTCCCTAGCAAATTAAAGGTAGTGGACACAGAGCTAAACTGGAGCAGTTGCATTTGAATTTTTCTTTAATTGTTGCAAAGTGTAGTTAGCACCCAGAGTTTTAAGTCAGGCTTATCCTTCTGTTCTCAGGAGGGTCTGATGGACAATAAACTTTCTATGAATGTGGTTATTTTTAACAAATAACATTTTGAAATAAATTAAAGTAAAATATTACACTTCATAATGACTCTTTTTACTTCTTAAAAAAAGAAACATTGCAATAGATAGATGAAGACGGCAATATTTTCAACTTCATGTTAAATATTTTCATATACAAACAACTATAAATAATGTCAAGTGCTAGGAATGTTTCTGCCTCTGAAAAGTTGTGTTTAACTCAAAATTAATTTTCTGTGTAAGAGGTAATATTTAATTAGCCTTTGTTAACTTGCCATGCAATAGCAGTGGCTTTCCTGCGATCCTTCCCATGCCACTGTGGCACAGTTTTTGGCCTTTCAGTTGCTGACCCAGATTTGGGCTTAGCTTGATAGATCAAACCTTGAAGCAGTTTACATAGATATTGCTCTGTCTTACAGTCTTAGTATATCAAAGTAACTGTTCTTCTGATGATTAATAATCTTTCTAGGTTTTCCTATGTAGGAGGGATTTGTGATAGAAAGTAAGCCAAAACCGTACAGCAGGGGGAGTTTCTGAATGGGATTTGTAGACCCCAAACCTCATTAGCTTTCAGACATCTGCAATAGCAACCAAACATTCAGCAGTGCCTAATGAAATCACTCTGGAACTGGGATTTTGAAGGATCATGTCATTTTTCAGACATTTAATATACTCTAATGCTAATTTGGGAAATAAAAGATTTCTGTAAATGTTAAGGGATTTAAGCATCCAAATTTCATCAGAATTTGAAGTGATCTAAACAGCAACATATTTATCCAAAAATTTCAACCTAATTATAAGTTTGAATACTTTTAAAGACTGTCATATGTCTTTGTTCACATAACAGAAGGAAGTCAGGCTTTTATATGTTTTTAATGCTTCAATATTGAAACAAATCTTCCTGCTGAAGCCTGTCCTCTGAGACTTGAAGGCAGCATCAGGTTGGTTATGTGGCCCCTAGCCCAAGTGCACATTCTAATGGATGGGAGGACACTTGACTTTATATTACCTCTTGGGTCATTAACCTCAAATTATACCTCCAATGGTGCTTATATGAGACTTTCCTTCCTAGATCACATCAGCACATCAACTTCTGGATAGGCTGTTTTCTCTGGTTTTCCAGTGAGAAATCACCTCATACCCCAGGAGTCTGAATCCTTTCAGAGAACTGCTGCAAATTTGGCACATGTACCCTCTTTCTGACAGGATAAATAATTCAATAGAATATTCTCTGCATTATGCATTCAAGAGAGTTCAAGTCATATCTATTATTCATTGGGTGCTATTTAACCAGCTCTATCATTGGCTAACTTACATTCTGTCACTTACCTTAACATTTATTTCAGCACTTAATTTATTCCTTAATGGTTATCCCATAATTACATTAACTAAAGCTGTTATATAAAGCAATGATTGCAATATTTTGCTTTTCTGCTGTTCCTTCCACCATCAGTCCATTTTAAAATGTTCTTCTACAATTTTCTAGGCCATGCAGGTGCTCTTAAAAGTTCAAAAATGACAGGAGAGTCATCAACATTTCAACAGAGAGAAAATGCCTGGAAAATTATCATTTCAAATAAGCAGAAGTTATTTACAAAATTAGATTTAAAAATTACAGCAAAAGTGACATTGAAAAGGGCAGTAACTAAATTTCATTATTTGAATTCTTCTTCCACATTTTGAGATGTAATTTTTCATGTTACAATAGCCTAAGTGGAAATATAGAAAAATAACTAAACTGCTTTGAAGATAGCTTGAAAATGAAAGAACAACAGATGAAGTTTAATGGGGGTTATTTTATGAAACTTCATGAAGATAATACAATCTTTTCTAAAAGTAACTGTTTACCAGCTCATTACCAAAATTTTTTCAAAGGAAGGAATCCAGAATATTTAATCCTATTAACATTTGAGAAATTGTTTCATGGGATAAGGTAAAACAGTCATCTTCAAAAGTCAAATTTTAGTTGCGTTCTTCCTCTGGTATTTTCAATAACACAACTTTTGCCAAGAGTAGACTTGTGATACCTGTGGGCTGATACAAGTTTTTGCATGGCAACTACTTCATTAGTCTTAATCAGAAGTCAGACAAGAGTCTCCAGATCTTACCCAAGCACCACTGAATTTTTGCTACCTTGTCTTAGACCATGGCCCTGTCTCGTTGGCAGCACAACACTCCAGTGACATCCAGCAATCTTCAGTATGGAAAAGTGTCCTCCCCCTAATCACCAGACAATTAACTGTTCTGACTCAGTGTACAGACAAAACCTCCTGAGAGACAATCCTTGCTATCTGATGACAGACTTCTCTGGAGGATGAGTTATTCACTGAAGATGTTCTCTCTTTTCCATAAACTACAGAGAAAACTTAGGTTGACAACTTAAAAGACACCTTATTTTAATTACTCATTCTTGCAGAGGACTGCACAGCACAAATTCAGCTCTTCTGAGGTTCTGCCCTAGTGACATCATGGCTCTCTCTCATCTTAGAGGAAATCTCTCAGTTAAGACACAAAGATTTCCTTTTGAAAAATTTTTATTTTAGTGATAATCAAGATAGTTGTTTAAATCATAAATAGGATATTCAGTCATGGTGGAAAATATTAGTGACCACTAAATTTCAGCTTATGAAATTTGTAATGTTAATCAATTTATACAAGCACTGAACCTTTGGTCATGCCAAAACCTCCCTGAGATAGTCTGATCATTCAGTTTTCAGTGTCAGTGCGGAAGTTTTCAGTGCCTTATTAGCTCATCAGTGCTAGTCAGTGGTTGTGAATGCTAACTTTTAGTTGACCTGCATCATATAAATACATCTAAAGGGATAAAATACACCATTAAATGACTGCAAAAATCATAAGCTTCAAACATGCTAAACCAGCTTCTTTGCTGTTCAACTCAAGTATAGTTTTTATATATCCCTTTTTATGTTATGCTTGTATTTTTTCCCCAATTGGTTTATAATTTATTCAAAAATATGTTCAGCATTTTTGTATTGTTAAGTAACTATATAGAACAGCTAAGCAGAAAAATCACACCTACAGCTCAACTGACAAATAATTTTCCCCTACTTATCATATTACTGTGAAAGGATGTTCATTTTTATTTACTTGAAGTGAATTTTGCCATTTGCTTAGAAGACAAAGCTGTCCTACAACAAGAACTCTGTGCCACTTGGGTGAGCAAAGGGTTCAGAAAAAGGTCAGTAGTGAAGTTCAAAGCTATACTATTCAGGAATTTAATAATTTGTTGGAACCTGCGGGATGAGAATCAGACTTTCCTCACAGTCAGTATTACAGCTATAGCATGTACTAAAATACTAATTCTTAGAGTCAAAAAAGTGAGGCTTAAAAAAAAAAATAGTTATTTTGACACTATATTACCTGTGCCTGTATCTGATGGTTCTGTGATGTGTAGCAGGTAAGTACCACTCTTGAAACAGCACCTGTTCTTTAAAGCATGCAGAGATTAATTTTGATGATTTATTAGATCAAGAAGTGTTGAAAATTGTATAGTCCCTTGTTTTGAGACTGAGGGTGTGGAAGATAGTCAGTGGGCAGAGATGTAGAAATAAGACTCTGTTCAGTTGCTTAAATATTGATATCTAATATTATTTGGGGGATCATGATTGGACTGACCCAGGGAAATATTTCCAGATACTGTGGTCACATGTGGGTGCTTCGTAAGTCCCGGGATATCTCACCTTTCACATGTGGACAACTAAGCCTCTACACAGTAACTTCTTCCACTTATTTTGACACTTTAAAAGCAGGTCCCACCTCCTGCTGTAGTTCTTAGAAGAATCTTATTGGTTAGTTGGAGTTAAATGATTCAGGTTAGGTGAGAAAAACCATATCTAAAGTGATGTAGAACAAGAGGATCTTTCAGTGCAATCTTGAGGCATCTATCATCATTAAAAAACAGGAGAAATTATAAGGACAGAATACCTTCATTAATTTTTATGAATTAAAACTGTTAATACTTATGCATGTGAATAATTATGTGTTATAAAAATTTTGGTAGTACAACGTAAGATTAATCTACAAGGACAGAACTTCAAGACCAACATTTCCACAGCACTGGTCCTTGGATTCAAATAATAAAATCACCGAAAGGCAAACACCGCACTGAAGATTCCCTCTTCATTTCCATTAGGTGTAAATTTCTGTGGTCTTCCTTGTATCCTTGTTTACTCCCTGCAAATATTCTTGGAATTTAGATTAGCTGTCATGAAAATGAACAGGAATTTCAAATTTCCACAGTCAAAATCTGTCTTTATGCACAGAATTAGCCCAGTGGTCTTTGGAAAGAGAAGATTCGCTATGTAGATCCATCCTCTTCAACTGTGAGGTAGGTATGAAAAACAGATCTCTGATCATGCCTCTCAGTTTATCAGCTACCCAGTATATCAGACAGAGAAGCAGGAGAGCAAAGCACAACATCCTAGATCTCAATTTGGGATTCAAGTCTCTCCAAAATTTCCAGCATTTCAGATTTGGAGGATGACGCTGTTTCTCTCCATGGAAAAATAGCATGTTCTGTTAAAAAAAAAAAAAAGAGAGAGATTGAAAAAAAGAGGGAGAGTGAAGGAAAAAGGAAAAGAAAGCGATTAGCAAAACTCCAACAAGGGACTTAGCAACACAAATCCAGCATCAAAGCTCTAGACATGTTTGATGCCAGTGGCTTATCTTCCACACTAATTTATTAATTTTGAATGCTGTGCATGTTATACAATGATTTGTTCTGTAGGGAAGCTATCAAAGCTTAGACACAGATCAAAGGAAGTCTTTAATGTAAAGGAGAATCAGCAATGTGCTGTTTCTCTGAATGTTTATGTCTGTTCTCCAGTTTATAATGACATTAATGTAAAGGACTCTTTAAGGGCACAAAGAGGTATTTTCTTTAGGTCACCTCCTATGTCAAGTTCTTGTTGTGCCATTATTAAGAGCTCATCTTCAGAGGAAAAGCAAAGAGGTCATTTTTACAGGTAACTGACATTGTGCTTCTTTAAAGCTTTGTTATCTCAAAAACATGATCATTTTCTCCAATATTGCATGTCTTGATCCACTTCACCTTTGGATAAAAGTTTTAAGCAGACACATTATTGTCATAACTTAATAGGTCTAGTCATGCAGGTTTGTTTTTTTTTTTTTTTTTTTAACAGGAATTATATTCTGACCTTGATAAGAAAGAAATGGAAATTACTGTAAAATCAGGGAATTTTATTCTGAACTAAATCCCTTTATGAATTACTGTAAGTTTTCTATTGCGGCAAATTGTTATAAAATGTTCTATATTCAAAAATTTCCATTTCCTAGCCAAAAGTAGTCATCTCAGAGAAAAAAAAGATTATCCTCAAATTTATTTTTAATGTATATCACTTAAGAAAAATGCTGATTTAAGGGCATTGTTTGATACTGCAAACAATGCTAAATGCTAATGCTAAACACACTTTTCCTCTTATAGAGATTGTAGTTATGGTTAATGAGGACTGCAAAGCATCTAACTCAGTCTAACATGTTATTATCTGGCTGTTTTCTAGACTTCTGGATCTGCACAAAGGAAAACTACCATTACTTTCAGTTCAAAATGTGTCTTGTAAGTCCACACCAGGGCCTTCCTTTTCTCTCCTGGAGCTTTCTGCTGGCTCTAATGGTACAATTAAGCACCTAAATTAAGCAGCTAAAAGTTCCCTTCTGAAATAGATCAAGAGTTAAGCAGCTAAATATATGTTTCCCCTCTGAATATCCTGAATCTTTTGCCTCCACTTCGAGCTCAGCTTCATTTAGTTTTCTGTGAGTAATGGCATGCAGCACTGCTGAGAGCTCTCTCTAGACCTGCACTGCAGAATGCTTGTGGTGTGTGAGAGGTGAGAGCTGTACTAAGCACAGGCAGGCTCCTCCTGCAAGAGCTCTATGATGAAATAATTCATCACTTCTTTTGGGTTTCTCCCATTATTTTTGATGAGGGTGAATGAACTGGTGTCTGTCAACAAGGAATCCAAAATCCCTGTTGCATCTCTGTGTTTTTCCTGTTCATGTCCAGACTCTATTCCTGCCTGACAGGTTTAGTGTAAAGTTTATTTTAATCCAACAAATACAATCCAGTATGACAACATTTTAGACTAAAGGTGCCCTCTTTACAATACTGGCAACTAATCTTCTCTGTAATTTTTTATTAGTATTAATTTTTTTCACTATGTATAAATATATTCTTAAAGAAGATAAAAGAAAGGAAGTGAGGACATTCAGGTCTCACTCACAGATCTGCTACTGCAGTGACCTTTCTATACTTTATTTCTTCACTTTTTGCCCTACAAATAAGCATCCTCTGT
Source organism: Platysteira castanea (assembly GCA_013397175.1). NCBI lineage: Eukaryota > Metazoa > Chordata > Aves > Passeriformes > Platysteira > Platysteira castanea. Next base: position 243,314 of record VYXC01007886.1, read on the forward strand.
AAAGACCCATGATAACAATAAACAGTAATCACTATCTACATTAGACATCCCACCTGCATTCTAGACATTTTGACTAAAACGAATGACTAAAATTAAACTAAAAACCTTCTCCCCAGAATCCCTCCTTCCCAGACTCAACTTCCCTCCTAATGCTTTTGCCTCTTTCCCTCTAAGCAGCTCAGACAGCTGGGGAACAGGTGTTGTGGTCACTCTAGCACTTCATGTCTGCTGCTCCTTCCTCCTCACACTTTTCCTCCATTCCATTAGTGGGTGCTGTCCACGACTCCCAGTCCTTTGCAAACTTCTCCAATGAAGGTGCTTCCCATGGGCTTCACTTCTTCAAGAACTGCTCCGGCATGGACCCTTTCCATGGGGTACAGTCCATCAGGAGGAGGCTGCTCCACTGTGGGTTCCCAAAGGGCCACAGGTTCTGCCAGAAAACCTGTTCCTGTGTAGGCTCCTATCCACAGGACAGAGCTCTGCCAGGAGCTGCAGCTTCCATCAGGGCATATTCACCTTCTGCAATGTGGGGTCCTCCACGGGTTGCAGTATGGATACTCCAGTGCTCCAGTGTGGCCCCTCATGGGAGGATCCAGCTGGAACTGATTCTGTCTGACATAGGGGAAGCCCTGGTGTCTCCTCAGAGAGGCCACTTGTGCAGCCCCTGCCTCTGCTCCCAAAACCTTGTCCTGTAAGCCCAATACAGAGGTTCACTGGGAACAGGCAAATTCTGAAGCAGCAACAGATGAAACCCTCAGACTCTCAGACTGGTACTTTAACACAAGCCCAGACAATCTTTTTGTGTATTCTGAGTGACTGCAACTTGGATAGGACTACAAGAGATCAATTTATGCTGTGCTTTAAAAGCTACTTAGTTGTACCATACATTTACACTGAAGCTATATGTAGCTATAGGTAAACACAATTAAACTATTATGAGTTTGAAACTTGTTACAGTTTATCATCAATAAACATCTCTTAATGCATAGCTATCTCTTTACAGGTAAGTAAAATGTTTGTGCCTTGATTATCAGGAGAGAACAGATGACTTTTTCAGATATAGACCTCTAGTTAGAAAGATTAATTACCATGTTTGAATCAGGTTGATAGCCACTACTGTAGGGAATAAGCATGAACTCGTGGATATGTGAAGGCCCATTTGGGACTTGGACTATCTGTATAAATGTTTCTGAAATGTACCTGGCCTTTAGCAGCTGGTACTCAGCTGTAAATTCCCTTTAAAATCATGACAGGAGGAATTTTCTTTGGTTAGGGTTTGATTGTCAGCTGTATACAAATGTATCAAATTGTATCAAAGACAGTTTTCCATAGGAAACTGCTGCTGATAGTACAGCATCACTCAGTTTTGAACGGGGAGAGCTAACATAAATGCTCTCTTGCACAGTTAGCACTTTCAAGAAGAGACCTTCCAAAGTGTAAACAAAACACTCATCCTGTATGATTAGCAATCTCCCAACAAGCCATTTATGTTTTTCCTTGGTTCAACAGTATCTCAAAGAGCTATTGTTATGGATGTTTGTCTTTAATCCCTGAGAATGCCAAGATCTAAAGCACTATTCCAATTTATTTTCACACTTCCTCAGCAAGTACAAGATTTGTGTGGAATCAATGTCTCTTACTGTAAAATGGTTCAGTTTCTCCCAGTGGAGCAGGAAGACGTATGGGGGCTCATTGAGCGTGTTTTCTTTTGGCAGATTTGCAAAGCCACGGAGATTGTTTTCACTGGTTGTTTTGTTTGTCTTTGCTGAAGCTCTCAAACATACCAGAGCAAAGGCAATTATAGCTGTGAAGCTCTGGTGAGTTGTATCTGTCTTTTGTTTAATCAAACAAGTGAATTTCTGCAGTTCGCAGAGAGAACTGTATTGGAAAATAATCCCTCTGGCTACTTAATTTCCTGCCACACCTGCCAGCTCCTGACACTTTGCCTTGTCCAGATTGTTCAGTGGTTATCCAAAAAATGGACTTAATTCGCTTTCCTAGATATGATATGTCATTTCTGTGAGGCATCTTGTACCTCTGACATTTCAATTAGAGGGATGAAACTTCAACATCCAACCTTTACTCCGGAAAAATGGAAAACTCTGATTCTCATGTTCTGCTTTTTATGCTTTGCCTTTCCACATAAAAAACCCCTTCTATAATATTCACAGACATTTCCAGAAGCAAGAGTAACACCATAAATGGGATTTTGCAACCCAAACTTTGCAGTCCTTGTTTTTCAAGGTGACCTAGGCTATATGGAGCAGTTTATGGGGCGTGACACAAAACCTACAGGAGGTGCCTGCCTTATGAAGGTAATGGGAGGACAGGAAGCTATCCTACAGCAACTCAGGTAATGATAAAACTAGAAACTCCCACTATTGACCAACTACAGGCCTATGATATGCCTTTACACTATTATCAGATCTAATTTTCTCTCTCCAGCTATCAAAACATTTAGTCTCCACTGGTCTATTCCACATATATTGTCCTCACACTGGAAGAGTCCTTAACTGACTTATCTAAAGCTGCTCAGAATAAATAATACACAGAGCTAACATTTGCTGAAGGTGGAGCAAGAACAGAACTCCCCACTTGCTGCTCTGAGCTCCAGGAGGGCTTGATTCCTAGGGAGAACAAGGGATAGGAACTTTCCAGTGCCAGCACCTGAGGGAAATTCCTGCATTGAATACAGCCCATTGCAATGGGTGAAGGACAGTTTTAAAAGCACCTATAAGAGAAAACATCCACTCACAACTAGGTATTGGTTTGTTACTGTAAATTTGAAAACATTATTTGTCACTGGTAATGTTACAGAAAACCTCCAGTACCAAATAATAACAGCATTCTGAGGCTGCACATGTAAAATTTCTACCTGAAATGTGAATGAAACAGAAATTTTTCTATCTCTATAAAATAGGGTACCAGAATTTCAGATATGTTTGGTGCATGAGGATGACTTTTGTAATTAAATAATAGCTCACAGAGATGAAAGCCCAGCTAATTCCAGTGAACATCCCAGGCATATTGTTCTGTCTATCCTGTACAATAAGAATGAAACATTCATTCTCATATTTTTCTTTAAAATATTACAAGTTTTTTTCCTTGTTGATAGCATCATTTGAACATAATACTCTTTACAGTTTGAGAAACCGAATACATTTCCTTCAAGCACCAGCATCTCTCCCTGTTGCATTCCTCATTTAATTTACTATGCCGTGCATCTAGTGGGTTACCTTGGATGATCTTTGCATATTTGCACACTGCAGTTCCAAAACAGATAAAGATGTATAGTGGCCTGTATGTAAAGAACACAAAACATAGCAGGCAGGGATCATTTATGAAATCCAATTTAACAGAGAGCTGGTTAATGTTTGGATGCTGCCTGACTATGCTGCTCATTGCAGTCTGCTATTTTTCATGAATTACTTGCTTAGGATCTGCAATGCAGTAAGAGTCATTTTCACTTAACCGTAATTTTCTTGACATTTGTTTTAAATCCCAACACATTTCTCTCTGTATATATGGAGAAAATGTTTCTAACAGCCTCTCGAGAGTACAGTTTAGAGGTGTTAATTGTCAATAAATAATGTATCTAGGGATATTAAAAATGTTAGTAAATGGATCTAAATGGATCAGAGAATTGGTTTTGACAGAAAGAATCCACTGAAGATACAGAGCAGTTTTGAGGTTCATATTATTCATATAATGCCCTTGAATGAACCATTGTAATGAGTTTTCTGATGGCACAGCATGCAAAGTAGTTCTTGCCCCCAAATGATGTGAAGTTGTTTCCACAGTGTGGAAACCCCACCAGTCTGTTGTACTGTCTAAATGTAAATGATTTACAAACATAAATAATGAAAGTCTCACTGTTTTGTGAATTTTTGGAATATGCTGACTCAGATTAAAATAGCACTATGGTAAAAGATGATAGATTGTTTCTTTCCTGAGAATGTAATCCTTTCCATTGCTTTAGAAAAAAAGAAAAACACAAGTCCATGCATTTTTTCCAACTAACTTGTACTCTAAGAGCTAAATAATAAGAACAAGATACCAGAATGAAGTAATTCAATGAAGCAATTATTTCTGTTTACATACATCAAATGAAGCCTCTAGAGTCCTTTAAGCTTGCAATCCAGCTGAGGATTCAGTGACATTCAGCAGAGGAATGTGCTGGAGAATGAGACATCATTTTGCACCTAGGGGAGGCATTAGAAGAGCAGTTAATTTAAGATACCTCTCAACAAACTATATTTCACTTTTAACAGATGCTCAACTGCCCACTAAACAATGTGATTCTTTTGGCCATAGGACACTTCAATAAAATTAGTGTCATATTCTATCACCATGATGTGAGTGTGGCAAGCACAGAGATTAAGGGAGAGCGCCAGATCCCCTTCTGCAATCAACCAACCTGGATGATGCAGTGAACCAAAAATAGGTATCCAGGCTAGTGGGGTGATTCAAAGTGAATTACCTAACTGACCATTTAAGTTTCCTGCTCAATCCTTGGAGAGATTTTGGTTTCAGACTGATAATCTCAAACTTTAAAAGCAGTGCTTAAAGCCTGACGATGAGATATATAGCAATGTGTCACGTCACTTCCTCCCTTTGAACAGAGAAAAAAATGGCCCCATACCAATTTGCCTTCTTCCACTGAGGCTTCAGTGTCAGGTCCTCTTCAAAAAGCACATGCATGCACAGACAGGGAGCAGCAGAAGAGCTTGTGACAGAGCTCAAGGCCAACTGCACTCACCTACTCTGGATGAAACACATCTGCAATCAAAAGAAATTCAAATCCCTATTCACCTATTCTTCAAAGCCTGTTATACAAAGGTGGAAGGGACAGGAAAGCTAGTCTTCATCCTTCTCTCTAAGCCTAAGGGACTCTGCAACCACAAATGCAAGAGAAAAGCAAATAAGAAACAGTGGACACAACCTAGTAGCTAGGGCAATGAGCCAGAAAGCAGAGGATATGAAAAAATTTAAGGAAGGCTTTTATTGACTTTGTTTTGCCTATGTACTCCCCAATAGAAATTATTTCAATAAAATTCCTTAATTTATTCCCATAAACCCTGACACCACTTCCAAATAGGACGCCGTACCCTTCAGTAGGGATTTGTCAGTGTAGCTTCTTTTCACATTTCACACTGTAGGATTACACTTGTTTCCTGCAAATGTGACTTATTATTGTGCAAAAGGGTGAATGAACAGATGGGGGAATAATACATGGAGAAGCAGAGAGGATTCCGTTAGAAACAAGAGATCTTGAGGGATTATTTGTGGAGGTAATTTATTTTCCACAATAAAGGAGGATGATTAAGCAGGATAATGAGAGTTAGAGCATTAGAGATTTAGTTCACTTGAAATCAAGTGGAAATTAAATTTGAAACTGAATTTAAAATTACACTATGAGGTGAAAATTGAAAGAATGTTCAGTATCGTATCACCCAACTCCTATTGTTTCATCCATGCCAATTTGCTATAAGTTTGAGAAATACAACTTATAAGTGACTGTATGACGTAACTCTACACCTCACCTGATATTGACCCTAATTATTTCTAAAACTTATTTATTAAATATGTAAATATGACAAACTCAAGTGAACACATAACAAGTGCTGCAGTGTTCAAAGCAGGCAAAAAATGTGTTGTTTGTTCTGTATAAGAAAGAATTTATTTATTTCCTGAGTGTACTTCTAAAGTATTCAGAGGAAAAAAATGCTTTAATGTGGGATATTTGTATAGACACATGATCCTGATGGCAAGGTAAAACAAAAAACTCTAAATTCAGTGATTCTAATTCACCATAAAGACAAAAAAATGTGGGAAATACTACAACAGCTCCAAAGTACTATTGGGCTAATGACAGAAGCAATTGAACAGCAAATGATATATAAACTGTTAAAGGGTGGACAAAGAAAATGTTGTAACAGGCAAAATACTAAAAGAAATAATGTACAGCTATGAAAAATGCAACTTTTTTTTTCTTTCTTTGGTAGCTTCAACAGCATTTGCAACATGAGCTGATAGTCCAATTTTAATTAAAAATCTTAACTACAGTAGTCAATTTTCTGAAGTCAAATAAATCTACTAATGTCCAGAATCCTGCGCAAGTACAGCATGTGGAGAGCTTTGGAAAGTCAAACATCATTCCATAGTTCTTCACTAACTTCACCTTAAACAATAAAGTGGCAAAGTTTTACTCTCTAAGCTGAGTATTCTGTAAAACACACAAATGTGAAACAGAGAGAAGAGAAATAAAATAGGAAGAGAATTTTTCAGGTAAAAATTTTTCAGGTAAAAAAAATCTTTTCTTCTTTAAATCTCAGAAGTAATATTTAATGAAATTATGGAAATTTTCAAAACTCAATATACACTCTAGACAGTCATAGAAGGGAAAGGATTGTGCAGGAAATGATATAGTAGTAGCCAAAATAATAGAAATAACAGAACATCTAGAAAAGTACCTTGTTCCTGGCACTTGACAAGTAGCAGATGCTGAGAAGGATTACAACCAAGAAAGCACCACATGAGACTTCCTCGTACATTCTCCCACCATGCAGCAGACTGTGCCTCAAGAGCTGCCCAATCCTCAGCTATTGTATTTTTATTTAATGCCCTCTCATGTCTTTTTCCTCTATGATTCAAAAATATGGTTTGAACCTATATGTGTCTGGGAAAACACAATAAAGAGGCTCTCACACCTGCCGGGTTCAGCAGAAAGGAGGGGAAAGCCTTTTATTATTTACATATATCACGTCTTATACCATTCCCAACCCCACAAGGGATTGGAGGACATGTCACTTCCTTCTCAATCCCACTGGAGAAGAAAGATGCTCATCGAAGTTCTCTTATCACAAAAGGAATGAAAAACAGAAAATACTTAAATAAAGTAAACACTGGCTATTATTTACATGAAACTGTGAGAAAGAATCTGACTCCAAGGTTAAAAACAAAAGGCTTTAGCAAAAACCAGGACAACACCTATATTAACCTTTAAACTTCTGCACATTAAAGGGAAGTCTTGCAGTGTAAGCATGTCTGTGAGAAGTTTTTCTTTCTGCTTGTTTTGGGTATCAAAGTCTTTCTCAGATATCTCATTCTAGCTGAAGTGTCCTAGTCCACTTAGTGTTGGGTCAGGGTAAGACCTAGCCTCACTTTTGATGCTCCACGCCATCATTCTAGTTGGGTTGAGTTTCCTCTCAGAAACAGGGATCATACCTGCTTCCAAATGTAGGCGCGCCATGGAGTTATACACCACTGCTGGGACACTTTCTGATGTGCTGTCTAAACTTTTCCTATTAATTAATGGTTTATTTTGATTTTTGACTATTGCTGAGTATTGAGATGATTTTTCTATGCAATGATGATTTCTGATTCAAACATCTCACCTCTGGGCATTATAGTTAACTCAGAACTCATTCCTGAAAATAAAAAAAATAATAAAAAAAAAAAAGCGCTTTTATTTTTCCATTGTGATTTATTATATTTGAGTTTTGTCAACAATCTGTTGCCCACTGAATCAATATTGCAAACATTTTCAGTTCTCCACCATTAACAATCAGGTTTTTTATCGCAATTAATTGAATCTTATAAGCAAATTTTTTCACCTCATTGCTAATATTCATAAATATGTTGAACAGCACACAGATCAGAGGTCAGACCTCCATGGAGTCTGTGAGCTACTTCCCTGCACAGTAAACACTTTGGAAGTCTGTTAAAACTTGAGATTTTTCAGATTATCACAAGTTTTTGAACACACTGGTAAGAGACAATCTGAAGTTAACCATCTAATCTCAGAATCATTTTTGAGGGAACAATTTAACTCATTCAAAGAGAAGTGCCTAAATTGTCTCCAGTCATCTCTACAGATCCAAAGGAAGTGTCTGACCCTCTTTACAGACTTCAGAGAACCTGGATGTTTATCCTGAATCAGAAGTAACAATGCAATAAACGCAATGAGTTGCTTCTATTAGCCACACATAGACAGTGATTTTAGTTTCCAGAAGACAAGTGAGAATATTTCTATTGCAAAGTAGGAGATTGGAAGAAACTTCTACGAAAAGAAAAAAAAAAAAGTGTCTCTTTCTACCAGGTATGGAGAATTGAGAAAGTTGTTCGGGTTTTTTTTTACTAATTACTCATAACTGAATGCACACAATGTGCATGAGAATTAAAATATTGCAGATAAGCATAATTCAATATAGATTTCCAATGGCTTTCTTGCTAACAAATATATTATTATAGAGGTGTTTGGGAATCAAGTAAGGAAACAAAACAGCCAATGCATAAAATATCCCAATGCAAACTAGAAAGTCTAATAGTTATTATGTAATTATACTGTCTCTCAATATATTAGCCTTCACCTGCTCTTCTTGCACCAAGGATGGAAGTATGGATTACGTTTACATTAGGAGCAGGTGAATCTGTATTTCAGATCTCCATCCCTGGTTATTTAGATAATGTCTATCTGGATGAGGACAAACCTTACTTTGACACTTTAAGCTGTGTATGGATCTTTATCAGATCACCAGAGCAAAATACAAAATAGAAGCCCAGGGAGCAGGAATTTTCTCTTCCCAAGTGTCCAAATCCTCTGTGTGCACCCTGCCTTCCTGCTGGTCCTGCTGTTCATCCTCAAGGGAGCAGTTTTGAGTGGTTCAGACCCAGTGTTATTTTGCTTCTCTTATCTGTCCCTGCATTTAAGTTAACTTGATAACTCAAACTCCCATAACCCTCATTAAGCTGAAAGATTTTTGTTAACCATTAACATTGGCAGAGAAGAAATATGGGAAAAATATTTGTAAGCAGAAAGCTCCTCAAAATATAAAAGAGTTTCTGCAGGAGTGAAATCAGGAAATCAGTGTGGCTGTCCTCCTACCCACTCTTTTTTTGAATTTTTTGTATATTCCATCACTTGCAGCATCTGAGTATAACATCTTTTTTTCCAGATGTCAGCCTTCTTCAGAGCAGCACTAGAACAGATCATCGCTCAAAAATGTGTGAAGCCACAGCCTTATCGTTTGAAAACACTATGTCTCAGAGACTGGAAAAGACCTTTAGAAGGGGCATCTTACCTTCAAGCCATCACATCAAGGTCTTAAAGGCAAAGGAATTCTGTATTTTAGAAATTTTAAGGTTACATCAAAAAATTGAGTGAGCAATTAAGCTGGAAGAATAGGGAGTATGGGAACTTTGGGCCAAGAAGCAATTAAAATGACTGTGGTGAGGTTTCAAATGCTGTTAAAGAAAGGATTAAACAAGGGATGGAGTAAGTTTCACTTCAGCCTAAGCTTCTAGTGGGATAACAATTTTTAAAGGTACAGGAACCAAGTATGACTGTCCTTCATCCAGAACCAAGATTCAAACAAGCAATATAAGGGGCAAATTACTTATTGGGTACCAGGTCTCAAGAGGCTCACTTCAACCAGAAAACAAAGCTGAGCACCAGGTTGCTGGGTTTGGGGTTTTTATGTGTCAATCCAAATTCATGACACCTTTGAGTTAGGATTTTTTTAAGACTTGAGTCCGTAGCAATTTTAAAACATGTTAGGGGAAGTTGTGAGCAGTGAGCACCTATTAAAGAACTGATCTGCAGGAAGAGAAAATTAAATTAAGAGAAAATTTAGTTGAAAAAAGTATTGCAGACAGCATTTGGAAATGTTGACCTCAGCTTGGCACCCACGAGCTTTACATGAGTTTACGTTAAACTTAAACCCCTGCGAAGACTCAAAGAGAAGACATAGAAGAGTAAAACATAAATGAGAATAAAGAAAAAAAGAAGCAAAAGAGGAATAAGATACCAGTTAAGAGAGAAATTTTATTAACAATGAGTTGCACCAAATGTCTTTGCCCCTCTCTGAGAGCTGTCATTTCAGGACAGATTATAAACATGAAAAAAAATTGCAATGTCAGCTTCTCCTGTTTCTTTCACTTAGATTCTCACAAAATAAAGGGTTTCCAATACAAGTTTCTTCATACCACCCTGAAATTTCTTCAGCCTGAGGAGGAATTTTTTTTTTTTTTGAAGATGTTAGTTTATTTTCACTCTGAGGTATAGAAAAGTCAGTGTGGAGTGGCGGTTCTCAAATTCACTAAGGAAAGCAGAATTGCAACTCCAAACTAATACATTGGCTTAAGGTACAGTCATCTGAAACTAAGATGTACCTCTATTCTAATACATCATCAGAAAACAAAAATATCAAAGATTCGCTCATAACCTGCAGGTTTTTTATTCAGATAGAAACAATGCTGAAGAACTGTATGTTCTCAAAACAGCATTTATTATATGCAACAGACTCTAATTTTTGCAGGTCTTTTCCTGCATTTCCTCTTAAAAATTCAACACAGAAAATTCCTTACAGTGTTCAGTTGAATTCTTGCTCATCTCAGAATCTGCTTGTTTTACCTCAGAAAATTCTGACCAGTTTTTTAAAAAGTAATTCCCATCTGATGATTTATTCTCTGCTCTACTGCCACTACATAAGAAAGAAAAATGACAGTGATATTTTCATGCATGGAGATTTTCAGCTTTGTTGACTAAGCGATTGTCCTAACTCTTTTTGAAGGTACCTGAACATTAGCACCTGATATGAAATGGGATTCTCTCCAAGTTTTAGTTGTCTGGATTCCAGCCTTTGCTCCAATACTTTTATTTTGTGTACCTATCTTCCAAGCACATTTCAGAGTCCCAGGAAGCCAACACTCATAAAGAAAATTCTTAAGTTTGTTTGAAATTACTGGCTATATGTCAGAATTTATTCCAAAAGCTGGTTTTGTTTAACTGAATTTAGGGACTTATTTTGGATGGGAAGATCACCGAAGGAGAACTTCTCACTGGCTGTACTGGTCTGTACTGTTCTGATGCCTTAGGATTCAGCTTTTATATTTTTCAGATCCTGTACTGCTTTAGTGTGTAACTCTAAAACTCCTTATAGCCTGTTAGCTACTGTTCTCCCACTCTGGTTAGACATAACAAATCCTCTCTAGGCCTGGACTCAAGGACCTTGTCATTCCAGGCCCCGAAATATGTAAACTAAACCTCTAGAAAGGGGGAACAAACTTGGGGTAATGACATAATTACCTGAAATTGCAACTGGAGAATCAAACCTGATATGCAAATGGACAAACTTAGAAAAGTGTGAAAAATCCATGACCTCTCATCCATTCCGGGTGTAGCCCTAGGCCATAGTGTACCTCATTGAAGGCCCTTCAGTAAATATCTGCTGTTATTCTCCTAATTTTGTCTAGCTTCTATTTCCAGGTAGGCCCAACAAGGCATCAGCTCTAGCTCAACAAAACTTGGCAGTGAGTTGGAGTCTTTATAAAGTGTGCTGACTCCTATCCCTGTATTTTTATGAAAACCAATCTATTGCTGTTGAATTTCAGTGAAAATTAAAATAAAAAAGATGAAAACAAACCGATTAAGCTGAGAGCACTTTAGTGCATTCTGCATAATTGCTAAACATTTGTAGAGTTAAGCCTATCTGTTAGGAATGCATTAGCATTTAATAAATAAAGATGCAGCACTCTTTTTCATTTTGAAGAACCTTGAGCCATAAAAGCACATTGTGAAGCAGAAATGTAATTACAGTACACCCAGCAGCAAAGTCACTACACATTTCATTTCTTGTTCATAATTGTCTATCTGAAATACAGTGAAGTTCTGACATGCCAAGTACTTTCCATTTCAATCGCTTGATTTTTTGGTGAGATAATATTTAAGACAGAGTATGCATGTCTTCTTGTTGCCATGGATACAAGAATACTGAATTTGAGCAAAACAACAGTTTGAAAACCTGAAATCAAAATGAAGTTAGAAATGTGTTCAGTTAGACCACATAACTTGAGCTCAGAATATACAACAATGGACAATGTATAATAAAACAGAGCAAGATACATGTAGCTATTGGTTAATTATTTTCTTACAAAATCTACTGGTAAGAAAATTACAAGACCACTAAGTTAGCAAAAGCTTGCATTGAAACAAAATGCAAAAAATGACAAAAATCTTTCTGTTTTGTAAACAGGATTCATATTCTGCGAATTTGGGCTTTTCTTTTGTTTGTAATACCATAAAATAAGCTTAGAACTTACATATTTAGTATATGTTTCCTCAAAGACTACTTGCAAACAAATGTTTTCCTTTTGCTTTCATATTAAATATTGCTAGATTGCATATTGAATCATCTAAACATAGATTCAAAGACTGTTTTCTTTGAAAAGGGGTTGCATGGAAGGTTCTCTTGTCATCTTCTGTAGCTACATCCACATCAGAAACACTTGTCCGTGGAAGAAAGATATTTCTTTTTTTGAGATGCTGCCATTTTTCTATTTTTCAGGAACTGAATTTGCATGCTCAGTTTGCCAGATGGAGAAGAATATGCCTGCATGATTTCAGCTGCCAGGAAGACATCCCCCAGCCCCTTCCCACTACTGTTTGAAAATAGAAGGATAACAACTTTCCATCTCTTTCAACACAGCTAATTTTTCCTTTTCTAAATTATTATGCTTCTAACCTGTGTTTTTGTTTCAGAGGACAGGTGGCTTTGTGGTGGATTGTCCATGTGAGACTGCAAAGGCATCATGCTGTCTCGGATTGCCTATGACAATGACAAACTACTTGACCTCAAGTTCCTGCAATTCTGACAGACCTTTATTGCCCATGCTACCTCTGACAGTCATCTCACCTAAACGTCTATGGAATGTAAGCTCTTACGACCATATTTCTCTAGTCTTTTTATACCTTAAATAAACAGTGAGGGTGAAAATTTACCTTGAGAAAAACACTAAGATATTTAGTAGCCTATGTTTTTAAATCTCCAGTGCAATCAACTGGCATTGAATGCCTGTAGTCCAAGGTGTCCAAAGGACTCAAACCCACTACATATGAAGGCAAAATTCAGGTTTCCAAGGGAGAAATAATAAATAATGTCCTTCTAAGGAAGGAGACTATTGCCATTTGACACATCCTAAAGAACCCAGGACACTTCCAGGGAGCTTAGAAAATTGGCCAAGTGGAGGCCCAGCCAAAGCTGATGTGTCAGGCACTTCCACTTTTTTTGTTAATAGTAATAACAATAATAACAATGTCATAATTTGGATCTGGAACTGGTTTTACATTTCAAATGAATCTGCAATCCATTGCTTGAGCCCTAGTCTATAGCTGCCTTAATGGAGGAAGGACAGAAACCATCATCTCTGCAATAGTCCACATTACAAAATTAAATTATTCTTATTTAATGTTTAGCAACTCAAAGTATGTCTATTTTTCCTTTGACCTGGAGCAGTTCACTGGACAGGAAGGGCAATGTAAAATACAACACACAAGTAGGAGTCAAAAGTTCCAGTGCCATGCTGAAAACTGCTGATTTATCAAACACATACTTTTGCTTTTAAGAAGACTGTGTTTTAGCACTGTATGTGGGTGACTGATAAGCTCAACAGTTCTGCCTCTGTGAAGGTATTGGTTTGGCACAGCCTGGTTTTGGGTAGCAGGGGGGCTGCAAAGGTGGCTCCTGTGAGAAGCTGCTGGGAGCTTCCCACCATGTCCGGCAGAGCCAGTGGCTGATGGCTCTGTAGATGGACATGCTGCTGGCCAGAACTGGGCTGATGAGAGAGGCTGGTAATGCCTCTGTGATGACATATTTAAGAAGAAAATCAAAACAAAGTCACGGGTTTCTGCTGCTAGGCAGAGAAGAGGAGGAAGTGAGAACATGTGAGGGAAAACAACAGGTGACACCAAGGTCAGTGGAGAAGGAGGGGGAGGAGGTGCTCCAGGTGCTGGAGCCGAGGTTCCTCTGCAGGCCGTGGTGCAGACCATGGTGAAGCAGCTGTGCCCCTGCAGCCCATGGGCCCACGGGGAATGCAGAGATCCACCCGCAGCCTGTGGGGATCCACGGGGAATGCAGAGATCCACCC
>VYXC01007886.1:257304-276389 GCA_013397175.1 Platysteira castanea
CCGCAGCAGTTTTGGGAGGACTGTGTGCCCGTGGGAGGGACTCACACTGCAGCAGGTGTGATTTGGCTGCTGCTCATGAGAGGGGACTCACACTGGGAAGTTCACAGAGAACTGTCTCCTGTGGGAGGGACCCCACGGCCTCACAGGGAAGGACTTTTCTCCCAGAGCAGTGGAAGAAAATCCTGGTGATGGACTGACCAAAACCCCCCTGCCCTGCCTCCCTGTGCTGTCGGTGGGAAGGAGGGAGGGCCTGGGGGAGTGAAGGTGTTTTAAGGGCTTATTTTACCTCTCATTACCCTCCTCTGATTTTGTTAGTAATAAACTTCACTTAGCAACCAAGGTTGAGCCTGTTTTGCCCTTGAAATACTTCTTCTGCTCTCTTTCTCTCACTCATGAAGCCTCCATTAACCCTTTCCTCTTTGCCCTCCTTTTGCCCAGCTGTGGTAGGGGAGGGTGAGTGAGAGACTTTAGTGGATGCCTGGTGTTGGGCCAGTGTCAAACCATGACAGTGAACAGTAGAGGCTTACATGTTTGGTGCAGAACAGATCGCTGAAGACATCTATGTCACCCTAATCATTTTGCTTATATCAGTTCACCTGGAAGACAGACACTTCAAGTATTCAGTCTGTTATTCTCAGTTAACATAAACGAAGAAAAAATTCCATGGACTGATAGAGTTCAGGAAAGAAAACCCCAAAGAATGAAAAACCAAAATAATATGAAGGTCTCCTGAGTATTTTACATACTTGTAAAAATATAGTTAAATTTTAGTACTTCAAAAAAGATTTTTAAATACTTTTTAGCCAAAACCAAAGTGCTCTAGGAGCATTTGGTATACATACCCACTGGTAAACATTACAGTTTCTCTACTTCCACGTTCATATAATTATTTATTCTGCTCTTCAGGAACTCCTGATTTTAAAGTAACTCCATTTGTAGCTGTGGCAAATGAAATAATTTCTTCCTAAATGTCATTAACTGAATAATGGCATTATTAGGACTACACACACTAGATGGCAAGGCTTACTTAAGACAACCGATGCGAAGCAGCAGACAAATGTAAGAATTACTGTTATCTGAAATTTCACATTGCTGAATAGATGCAAATATTTTGCTTGATCATGATTTTACATAAGGAAAGCCATTGCAATTTCCATACTCAAACAGATATATTGTCTTCTTATGATTGTGAATTCAGCAATCATTCCTTTTGGGAATGTCAATAAGGAATTGCTGAAGCAGACCATATATGACAAAAACTGTAATTTGGTTTGTTTTGCACTGTTCAGAATAAATCAAATAACTCTCATACTGCAGTGCCTATGCAATGGAAATATCTGAATGTGCCCTTGGTAGTAATAATAATAATATACACCATATAGTAATTAACAACCTTCACAATGGTTTGCAGAGCTTGAAAGCTGCTAGTACAAAATGAAATGCTGAGTCCTGCATTTATCCATTCATGCATGTTCAGCAAAGGAAGGTTTACAGGGTTGAGGAGAAGGCTGTAGGTTTCTCATTAGTGTTCGTTCTCAGAGAACAATTTCTGCTGTATGACAGGAAGAAAAAGGGCTGGATCATTGCAGGTTGGTGGTGCCAATAGAAATAAAAATCCTATAAGAGAAAAAAAATCATCAGTGAAACCATATTCTGGCAAGAATTCACCCTACAGAAGTTTTGGCAGGAAAATTAACCACCTTCTCTCCTTAACCTTATCATATTCCCAGGATACCCATACGTGGCAGTCCCATCTTACAGTGCCATTGCGGGAAGCACCTCTCACGTATTTGTTGTGCCATAACTGCCAACCTCTGCATTTGGTACCTCTGGTTAAGCAGCCCTGAGCAGTTTAGGTAACTGCACAGCCTGAGGAAACTGAATAATTTATTAGGCTGTTGGTCAGATGAATCATCTCCTAAATCCACTGCTACCACAGTTATGGGGTTTTTTTGGTAAAGAGTGTAGACATCTATAATCTAACAAAGCTACATACAGGTATCAAAATGCAGGTATCTTAACCTTCAGCTGAGTCCTGCCTCTAAATATAGGTGAAATAAATACAATCATCAGAGAAAACCCCCATCCCTTCTTTGTAAACGTTGAAGTCAGTCTTTCTGATGCCTTTTAAGTCCTGTGGTGGGGCTGTGCTGGGAAATTTGGGGGCAGAAAAGTATGTTTATAAAAATAGATTGATCTTGAACATAATTTTTACATTATTTAAAAGTTATATCCTTAGTTTCAGGTTTGGGTATGACTCAGACATTGAAACTACATGTTTGTCAGCAGGTACTGACTTATTTTAAATTTACATTTAACAAGGTACAACAAGCAAAGCATTCACAAGCCCAGTGGGAAGCACAGTCTTGTTAGTTTGGCTTTTAAAGAGTATATTTTTCTTTCTTTTCTTTTTTGTACTAAAGGACCATTGACCTGTGGGAGAGTCCCACAAATTTCCAAGAAATATTACCCAGCTGATGTCAATTGCCAGTTACAAGAATAAAACTCTCTTGTGTTTCTGCCTTTTTTACTGTGAAGTCTCTTCTTGGAAAGGAAGCTAATCCTCATATTAACAAGGCACTCAAAATATGGGCAGCCTGGTAAAGACAGTTTTAAACTAGGAACAGTGCAGGAGAGACATGATGACCCAAAGTCAGGTGAGGAAGACCAGGTTGGCAAGCAAAGAACACGAGGTGATGCAGAGAGGGGAGATGTTGAAACCACAAAGCAGGGTTGAAGGAAACCAGCCCTGGGAAGCAGATGGAATAAATTACCCTGAAAACAATTTCAAAACATATGAAAGACAGACAAGAAGGTGATTTGGAGTAGTCAGAATGGATTTACAAAGGAGAATAATTTTTGACCAACCAAATAGCCCTCTAAAACAAGATGAATGACTTGGTGAGTTAATGGAGAACAGTAAATATTGTTTATCTCAAGTTTAGCAAGGCTTTTGAGACTGTCTCTCTCACAGAAACACCGAGAAGTACAAATTAAATGAATGGACATCTGCAACAATGTGCACCCTCAGCAATTTTATAGATGACAGAAAACTGGGAGGTGTTGTTGATATACTATATGCCATTGTATATCATGTACATGCCACTTGAATGTGCCTCAACAGATTGAAGAAAAGATTTAATAAGAATTTCATGAAATTCAATAAAGGGCAATGCAAAGTCCTGTATCTGGGCAGGAATAGTCCCATGTACTTGCCCAAGCTGGGGATCAACCAGGGACCTAGACAGAGAATGACCTGATGGTCAAGAATGTGAACAGGAGCCTGCTGTGCACCCCCTGGGGGGGAACAAAAAAAAAAAAAACAAAAAAAAAACAAACCACCAATAAAAAACCCCAACTGTCCTGGGTTGAAGTATATTCTGTTACCATCTTTGTGAGCTGTTGGAACCAGGTGGAGCAGTGTTTTCCCTGCCTTCTCCCTCTGCACTATCTCCTGTTAATGGGCCATCAATGCCTCACCCCATGACTCAGAGATAACTCCCCCTTGGACCATCTCCTGTTAATGGCCCATCAGTGCCTTATCACAGGACTCACCATCCCATTGTGAGATGCTCTGCCCAGAGGGAGGAGCCAACTATCCCATCCTGGATATAAGCCGGGATTCTGAACACCACAGGAGGGTTTTTGCCTGCTGGACTCCCAGAGGACAAGACCTACTGCTGGACTTTCAGACCCTTCTTTCTACAGGATCACCGCTTCAACTGAACTGCTTCGCTTGGACTGCCACCACCATAGAGTGTCAGGTTGTATTCTGATTTTTGTCAGTATTCCTTGTACTACTGCATTTATTTATTTTAATTTTCTCCTATTAAAAATTATAATTCTGACTTGCGATCTCCCACTGGTTTGATTTCAAACTAGCACACCAACCAAACAAAAAAAAAAAACAAACCAGAAAAAAGGAATCAGTCCTGGACTTCATTAAGTAGAGTGTCATCAGCAGATTAGGGGATGAGATCCTTCCCCTCTGCCCATCACAGGTGAGACACACCTGGAGTCGAGTACAGGAGAGACACTGAAGTGAGTCCAGCTAGGAGCCATGAGAGTGAGCTACAAATTGAAGCACCCATCACATGATGACAGGCTGAAGAGTCACAGCTTCCAGCTGTAGAAGTGATGGCTCAAATAGAATCCTATCAATCTATATGCATACTAGATGGGAGGAAATGAGGAAGACAGGGTCTAGACTCTTCTCAGTGACGCCCAGTGGCAGGACAACAGCCAGTGGGCACAAACTAAAACAGGAGACATTCCATTTACACATAGAAACTTATTGTGGGGGTTGTCAGACACTGAAACAGGTTCTCTGGGAGATTGTGAAGCCTCCATTCTGGTTGCTACTCAAAACACAACTGAACACAAGCCTGAGTAGAAATGAAGATCCATTTCATTATGAGGACTTTATTGGAAAGAAGTATTCCTAAAGGTACAACTAAAGATAAAGATTTTTAAGAGCAAAAATTCAAGACAGACCAAAATTGAGTAAAAGCTGAATTCCTGATATTGATCACCAGTGGGACAGAACTGGGGGGAAGAGTCCACATCTTATATGGTCAGAAATTACTGAAGGTTTCCCTAAAATTATGTTAGCTTACATGAGAAGACTTGCAAGTGGATCCCATGTGATAACATTTGAAAGCCAGCAAGGTTAAAAGTTTAAAGGCAGAGTGATTCAATTGTAGGAATGTTTTTTGGGAGGATGAAAATGCCAAGGTGTCCAAACTTAAAAAGAGATTTTTAAAAAAATATTTCAGGTTCTTTATTTATTACCTAATCTTTTCCATAGCTTTTCTAAACTTTGAACTAACTTTTAAGCTATGCTTGAAATATCTGTTCAAAATGTCAGCACTGTAAGAATTCAAATTTAATTCAATTACATTTTGGGTTTATTTTGGCACTAATCCTAAAGCCATCAAAATGCCTAAATAGGGTATTTATGCCAATCTAAATAGAGGAAAGGTCAGCAAAGTCTTTTCCGTGTTAACACAGTTATATTTTCACTGAAGTGATATTCTAAAATGATAATTCATGATTATAAATCTCTGAGGATATCTAATTGTTGTCTGGGCCCTCTGTTGCTTATTTCCTAACAGGGGATTTTGCTTATTTATTTCACTTATCTAAATCTCTAATCATGACAGGAATGGTCTTCCATCTCCTGCTCTTGGATAGCCAGCTTTGTGGGTATTACACTTCTGCGTACAATATGTGGTGTCTTTCCATGCTATGGGAGTGGGCCCACACACACCAGAATTCAATCTCAAGGCATGGTTCAGCTGGCTCCATTGTACTAATTAGATCACTACTGAGTGCCACAGAATCACAGAATGGGTAATAAGGCTGGAAGGGACCACAGGAACTCATCTAGTCCAGCCTCCCTGCTAAACAACGTCCTCCTGAGCACCCTCACTATCCCGTTCATTGATCACCTTTATCAAGAAATTGTGTTACTGTATTTCACACATCTTCTGCATTGTTTGTGCTCAGACTTTTTTTCTCTTCCAGCAGGTGTTGGTGTGGTTAAAAATGCCAATAACTATCAAGGTCTGGGCTTATGAGGTTTTCTTCAGCTACTTCAAAAAGCTTCAGCTACCTTGTATTCCTGATAATCCACCTCAATCTAGTTTTTAAACTCTCTCTGGAGTTGTCATTAGAAATGACAATTTATTCTGCTTGCAATGGATATATATGTTAGAATGGCATGATAAATCACCTGGAGGTGCTTCTATTT
This sequence comes from Platysteira castanea, assembly GCA_013397175.1. Lineage (NCBI taxonomy): Eukaryota > Metazoa > Chordata > Aves > Passeriformes > Platysteira > Platysteira castanea. The sequence goes on from VYXC01007886.1 coordinate 263,057, forward strand.
CAACAGTGACTCTCAGTTGGGTCTACATACATACTTTATCTTAGAAGTTTCTAACTTCTAGTCAGGTAAATTTTAGCTTTGGTGAAGTTAAATGTGATAAATTTAACCATGAGCACAGCAGGATAGATTATGGTACATTATGCTAAAAATGTACAGCTGTTAATCATTTATAAGCTTTATTCTTCATATTGATTTTCCATTATAGAATTGTAGAATCTTTAAGATCAGAAAATACCTCCAAGATCAAATCCAAGCTTCAACCAAAATCACAGAAAAATATGCCACAGAAAAGGCTTATATCTAGGCTAAAGGTTGGGTTGATATGGTTTATTTTCTTTATATTGAAAAAGGTTAAAACAAAAAGACACTTGAAGTGGGATTCATCTACTCCCAGTTAGGTATCAAAAAACAAGTTTGAACCCCAAGATTTTGAGTCTGATTTAACCACATTTTGATTCATTTGTAGGCACAGGAGAGAACAGGTACCTTCAGAATGCAGTTCATGTCACCATGACATATATCAAGGACAGCTGAGATGAACCACTCTCAGGAGCTCCCAGCTCTTTCCATTGATGACAGGAGGAGCTAAGGGCTTAATGTAAATGTACAATTTTTAGCTATTTTATGTTAAGTAAGATGAATCTCAACCTTCCAGCATAATCTCTGCATGTTACCACAGATACCTTTATCTGATGTCAGTTCTGCCATGCCTAAAGCAAGTGTAAAGAGTTTTAATTTAAAGAGCAGTTGGGATCTTTTGTATTCTAATGAACATACTAATAGTCTTGGTAGGGGTAAAGAAAATCCTTTTCTTATGAAACAGCCTAGGTCCACAGCTTGTTTCTTTAGTGGGATATTCACCAACTTCAAAACATCCTTTAGTTGACAGAACCAGACACCATTGCTATGCAGTTCCTCCGCTTCTAACAGAAATCAACACCTGACATTGAATCAAGTGAATCAGTTGGAAATGGCTTGTTACCTAGGGCTTTAGAGAAGTTTCAAAACTGTTAAGTGATCTTAAAATACTCTATTTAAAACTGAACTGCCTAACGGCAAACAGTAGCACAGATCTGAATGAAGAACTGTGGTCCTGCTACAGTCCTGCAGAATCACTTACAAGTGATGCCCCTTTCTGTAGCTTTTTCCTACCACTAGATCCTGTAGAATCTACGGCATCTATAACACAATTGAGGTAGTGCTTTATAATGGAGAAATAACATCAACATTTTTGCAGTGCTTTTCACCAACCACTGTGCCTTAATTTCTAGGAAGGATTCTTTACACGTTGTTCTGGACACTGGCCATCTGCACAAGGTTGTCTTCCTTGGAGATGAGGCGCTTTTTTTAGCATTTTTAGCATTTTAAAGCAGATGTACTTTTTCCTCAGAAAAATGGTTTAATAAAACTAAATCTTGGTATTAAAAACTAGAAAGCTAAATCATATGGGAAAACACTGGTTTTCTAAACAATCTCATTAAAAATATTGTGGATTTCAAATATTCCAAGAAATTGTTTTGTTACAGGTTTTATAAATCAATCCCATAGAAATGCTTTCCCAACTCTTCTTTATAACCTGAAATATTCAGTTCATAACATGTAACTATAATTTTAAAAATCCAACAAATTTCCACAGCATTTTTATTGGAAAATACATCATTGCTGAGATAAACGAAATCAAAAGCTGAGGTTTCAGCAGTATAATAGTGAATATTTATTACTGAAACAAAAAGAAAAGACAGCGCTGGGCGCTTAGCATATTGTTAGAGGCGCACTTTCATTCATTCTACTGAGGACTTAAGTACCTTCTCAAACTGTTACATATTCCTTAAGCTCAGAAAGTGATTTAAACTTTAGTTTCTTCCCTTCTTGATCTCTGCCCCCTTCCACCAGCGCTTCGTCTCCTTAGAGTCCCCTGGATTTTCTCAGAGAGTAGACATCCTACCTTAGTGCAGTTGACAGTTTCTTTAGGGAGGTGTGAACTCTGCCAGATAACAGGCTTCCTGGGATGCTTGTGGCTTATCTCCTTTATCTCTCTAACATGTCTTGCTCTTCAGCTCTGTGGTTGATCAATTTAAGACATTTATTACCATGTACTTATTACTACATTTTCTGTATTACAACTACTTTGAGATTACAATACATTCTAACTTTATTCATATTTAACTATATTTTAACACTATTTTTCATAATACATATTCACTAGTGAATATTGAATTAATATTTTTGAAAGTCAACATTTATCATTCACTCATTTATCACAATTAAAATATGTCCCTTAAAATTTTAGTTTCTCTGGCAACTTAATAAGGAAGTGAAGTAACTATAGAAGCAAAATAATTTCTTTCTTGACATGGCAAAAATATAAAAGAAAAAAATTTAACACTCAGTATGAGGAACTTTTCATTTCACTTTGATTTTTGGTACCTTTATGCCCATTTCTCACATATTTATTTCTACTCTGCACTTTCCCACAAAGCAGATAGATTCACTTAGATGAGCACAGCTGAAATGGTACACAGAAAGTGTGTTAAGTAAAAATCTATCTAGTAAGGAGTTATTTTGCTTGGCTTTCTATGAATTGTCCTAAACTACCTCTGTTTTCTCAACTCGGCAAGGATAATTGAAATTTGACGCCTTGAGGATGAAGTCTGGACTCTTCTTACAGTAAGAGGAGAAGAAAGAGTAATTATTGCTTCTGAGACATTATTTACACCTGTGGCAGAGGTTATTGTGAGACCCACACTTCCCTCCTGGCACAGCAAGCCAGGTTTCCTGGGACTTTCACACAGCAAGGACATCACCAAGACAAAGATGTTCTTTCTACCCCTTGTCACAGCAACTTGATTGTTTTCTGCATAGAGGACAGGGTCAGACAAAATTATCACGGAGACCCTTCTGCTGAGTCACGAGACTCAGAAAGTACCCTGTTTTCCAGCCTCCTTTCCAAGGGGGCTTTAGGTGTGGCTGGATCCAGAATTAGTCCCAGGCTTGGTTAACAGCTTATATCTGAAGGATTATGTGTGCACAACCAATCCTTTAAACTACCTTGCTGTTTCAATGTTAATGTGCTATTGGGCACTTACTGAGAATCTGCCATGGCAAGGAACCTCTCGTCCTCGAGGAGTAACTGGAGAGGCCTCCCTGCCCAAGGGGAGATCCTGGTGTGCAAAACGCTGCCGTGCAGGGGGGCTCAAGAAGCCCTGTGCTGGCCACTGTTTACTGAGTAAGGCGATTGACTTATTTTGAGTTGGCACATGCTCAGTGAGCCCTTAGCTGCTGACCAAGACTCTTAACTCTCACATTGTTATCTATAAGCCTGGTGCAGCCATCGTGACCACCACTGGTGACTCTTGCTCAAGTAGAAAAGGGAGAAAGGGATCACACGGGCACAGTCTCTTCCAACTGAAATAGTACACACTTCTAGAAAACCTTGTTCCAGGGGATACAAGGGCAACTAAACTCAGCTAAACACAGCTGAGCACAGTAATTTATAAAACCCTGTTATGACTGCCTAAGGAAGTGAGGGAAAATATCCATAGAATGTGTGTATTGACTGTCATGCTAGAGCAATATCCCTTTGGAAAATTAGAGAAGAAAATAAAAACTATATTAAAAAACTGGTGTTCATTTTACTTTGTGGATTGCCTCATTTGTAACATATACCCAAATGTACACAAAAGGCTGGCAGATTTGTCAAACTACTTCTAAGAATCATAAAGTCATTTAGGTTGGAAAAGACCCTAAAGATCACTGATCCCAACCATCAATCCAGCACTGCTATGCCAGTCCAGCACTAAACCGTGGCCCTATGCACCACGTCTACACATCTTTTCAATACCTTCATGGGTGGTGACTTAACCACCTCCCTGGGCATCCTGTTTCAATGCTTGACAACCTTCTCAGTTAAGAATTTTTTCCTAATATCCAATCTAAACTTCCCCTGGCACAGCTTGAGGCTGTTTCCTCTCATCATACCAGTTGTTACTTGGAAAGAAAGACTCATGTCTTTCTACAACCACCCTTCAGGTAGCTGTAGGGAGTGATAAGGTCTCTCCTGAGTCTTCTTTGCTCCAGACCACACTATCCCAGTTCCCTCAGTTGCTTCTCATAAGATATGTTCTCTTGATCCTTCACTGCTTCATCACCCTTCTTGGTGACATGCTTCAGCACTTTGTTGTCCCAAGAAATCCATGTGTTTCCCAAATGGGAGCTGGAGGCAGGGTAAATTACACTAGTGTCATGGGTTAACCCAGCTTGAAGTTTTAGTTGAGAAGAGAGAGCAGACTTTCGTAGCCTGATTCAAGGTCACAGCTACTCTGTGTTCTGCTGCTGCTTTTCAGGGCTTTTTCCTTTCCTCCGGCACCGTTTCTTTGGAGAGAAACGGAGCTAAGGAAGTGATGCTTTTTGCACAGGGGTGTTGTAACTTCCTTCAGAACTTGACAGAGCCAATCAATTAACTAATTTGGATATTGACACCTCTATTGAGCCTCTCAGAGAATGGTTTATGCCCCTGTGAAATACAGCATTTAAAAGACAAACAAGGCGGGAATATCTCTCTTGCTTTTTCCAGTCGGCACAGGTAACAGAGGGGCCGCTCAGCCTGGTTGGGCCCTGCTGGTGGGAACCTGTGGGGAAGGCCGGGCCACAGTTCACGGCACAGCTTGGCAAGATTTCAGCCTCTCCTGCTCTGTTAAAGCAGCCTCCTCCAGTGCGGTCCGTGCGGCCCGGCGGGGGCCAGGCTGGGCTATGACCCTGCTCCATCGCGGCTTGGCCAGATCGGGCCCAGGAGCAGCAGCACAGGGCTGGGCCGGTCAGGAAACAACCACCCCGGAGCAGCAGCAGCAGCAGCACGGCCGAAACTGCCCCCCTGACTGAGGCTGGGATCATGCAGAGACTCTATCCAGCTGCCCCCCAGCTGAGCTCAGGTGACCATCAGAAGCAGATAAGCTTCAGCTGCCAGCAGCACGGGAAGATTAATCCCTCCAGTACTGTTCCTTCCTCAGAGAAGTGAAACCTGCAAACACCAACATTTCCCAGGTTAGAGGGAAAGGGAAAGGCAAAGACACATGAATAAACAATATGATTAGTGACACCTAAGTCACTGAAGAATAAAAGGCTGAGGCCTAGAGAGAACAGATGGAGGAGATGCTTAGAAGCTGAAATTCTTTTGTAAGCTGTGGTGAATGGACTCAGATATTAGAGTTTCCCTTGTAATTTCATGATAAGCTTGGGGGGAAAAAGAGCTTTCCAACTGTCTGTGCTAAAATGGATAGATGAGGTGAACCAGAAGACCCCTGTTCCGTGTGGATAGATGAGGTGCAGAAGGATACCTCTGCTCCTAGAAATGAAGATGATTTTGGATTTTGTTCCTTTCTCTTCTTCTTTCCTGGACTGCTTCACACTGAGGTGAACAAGGCCCAGCGAGGAAGGCCCACCTCGCCCCCCTGCTCCAAGGGAAGAAATTGCCTATGGAAGGACTTTAGATTTTGTTTTCCCAGGTTTTCTCCCTGTAGTGAGGTGGGGGGGGTGGTGGTTTACCCCAGAGATGGATGAAGAGAACTCTTGTTTTCCCAGAATTGCTCGTCCTTAAACTTGTACCCCGGTGGCTGGGCGTGAACCCTCAAGACCAAGCTGTCATCGAGGGAAAGGGACTCACACCCGCCAACAGTAACCCACCCCAGGCGGCTGTTGATGCCATGAGAAGATTGTCCTTGTGGTAAAGTTCCATAGCAAGAGCAGAAGAGACTCCTCTCCTTACCTGAACTTATGAAAAATTGTTATAGAGTGGTACACTGGCTGAAATGGTTCTCAGTTTGTGTCTTTATGTTGGATAAATTGGGGGAGGCGCTGGAGAGAACAAGGGGGTTTTTGTTTTAATTTCTTGTTATTCTCTTTTCACTTTTAGTTTTAGCAATAAACTTCTTTATAGTCTTTGAAGTGTGGTGCCTGCTTTGCAATTCCTCGCTATTCTCACCTCACAGAAGGGACAAATGCGAACCAACCCACTACACTAAAATGGTGTTTCTGCTCGGTTATCAAACTAAACCCGCTACAACTAGGGAACAGAAAATCACCTGGAGACGTGCTTAGTTAACTAGATCCCATCCTTACTCAATATACTTGATTCAGTTATCTACACATTAATGTCAACTCTTATTTGCTATTTGTGGAGTTTCACAGGATTGAAAAGGTGGCAGATACTACATAGGTCACAGGTCTGATACCTACTTGGAGAGATCATAGAATGTTTTGGGTGGGAAGAGACCTTAAAGATTACCTTGTTCCAATCCCCCTGCCATGGAGTGGGACACCTTCCACTAGGCCAGGTTGTTTGGAGCCCCATCCAACCTGGCCTTGAACACTGCCAGGGATGGGACACCCACAACTTCATGTTCGCATTGTTCCACTGACTCCTTTAAGTTGTATTAAACTTCTCTATAACAACAGCCATTTCAAAGAGATTGATAAATCAAAATATGGTTCATCACTTTAAAAGGCAGACATCTAGACCAGATGAGATAAAGATCATCCCTGGAGACTGGCAGGACTACCTCTAATGTGGACATCTGCACATCTGAATAACGCAAGTTACCTGTCTAGCATTTAGCCCTCCCTTATCATTACTGACTAAATTCCCTGCATCAAACTGGGGGTTTGTTCTCCTCTCCGTCTCTAGAAATATCCTCTGAAATTACTTTTCACCCTCAAATGTGACACAGTGACTTCACACCACTGAACAGTAGTCACTCCAAAACAATATCACCATTCAGACAAGGGGGCTTATCTAGACAAGAGATTTGTTAAGAAAATATTCATATAAATTTTATCACTTTGCTGTATTTTTGAAAATTCAATTGACAATCAAGAAAAATAAGGTAAAATACAATTCAATTTTCTTTTAAAGAAGACAGTTTGTTTGTGTATTTTTTTATTTTTATTTTTTTAAGATGACAAAAGAGCAACAGTGCAGCCAAAAAGCCAATGTTTTCATCTGTCCTACTTTTTTCCAACCAATTTGGTTGTTCTACTGCTAAGTCAGCCTTTCATTTGAATGCACAAATGCAGCACATATAACTTTGGAAAGTTCTCACAAATTCAGAGGGGTTTTTTTGGAAGGAATTAGGTTAATGTTTAAAAACTTGTTAATGAGTCTTGGCTTATTCTTTTCTTCTGACAGCATGATATCATTAATGCCAGGATTTGGTCTGCCAGTTCCAACACATATGGAAATAGGATGTTGCACATTTTGAGATACTAAGGGCTGTAGGTAAATCTTGCATCACTTATAGTTTGTGACTCAAAAGTCTGCATAATTTCAAGAAAATATGTAGCCAACAAAAAACTGATTTAAATTGCATGAACTTGAATTCATCCATTGGGATCCAAACATAAATTTGGGTCAAATTATGTTTTATGATAAAGGCCTACCAGAGAGGAAAAAATTGGGTATTGAACAACATCGGGAAGAAAACTCCAATTAATTTCGCTTCTTAATACAAGGGAAGAAGAAAAGAAAAAAGGTATAAAATTAATAAGTAAATGGTTAAGGAAAATATAATATATGGTTACTCTTTGAGTTTAACTGAATCAACTGGAATTTGTTACTGATGACTGGTGTGGGTACATCCTTGTTTTCCTGTTGATGTTTTCAACAAAGCTGTCAGCTAGACTTCATTTCACTGGCCTGTAAGAGTTTATTAGTAGGAATAAAGCTCAAACAATTTCTTAGAAATATTTGGAAAAAACAGAAATACATAATTTTAGCTGATCAGCACTTTATATGAAGATTTTTTTCCTAATTTATATGTATAGGACATACATAGGAAAAGTGTACCTGAAATGTAACAGCTTTGTGAAATTCAGTTCACCCTTTACTGAGTCCTTCATTGAGCTCTACAAGAGTTCATGTGACATTTTCAGAAGGGATGAATCATTCAAATTTATTCTATACAGTATAGATTCAGTCTTTAACTGTTAAAAAAACCTGAAAATGCACAGAACATCAATCATTTTTTCTGAGCCAAGATGCATTTCCATTTCAGATGGTCTCATTTCTGAAGTGTGTTCCTGGTAGGACAGTGAAGGTATGCTGGAAAACTTGCACATTTCTAAATATGGAAGCTTCTTACTTGATAAAGCTCACACAGTTTTTCAGGTTAGAAGTTATTGCACTTAGGACTACTTTTTTTTGTTTGGATTTTATTTTGGTTTCTTTTAAAATAACTGCTGTTTTTTATGAGACTTTCACAATTAAGTTTTTCTTCTATGCTTTCAAACTTCACTGAACACACTTACTGGTGGACGTAGTCCCCTGCCAGTGAAACTGGGTTTTCTTGAGTTCAGCAAAAATAAAAGAAACATTTTTGGGTTTGCATCTATTTTTGTTCCCCCCACATATACCAGGTCCATCAGGTGATCTACTCGATGTTCTCTTTGTGCAAACCTTCCCTCTCTTGTGGTCTTTGTCCATCACAGTCACAATGCAACTATTACAAACCAAGCAATACTTTGTCTGGAAGTATCAGAATATTGTAACAGTCCTCTTCAGGCAGTGACTGTCGTGGCCTCAGTGGCAATAACCCAAATGGCTGCAGCCTTTTCTTCAGAAGCTCACTGTGGTCCTGTAGAACACTCTAGGCACTTCTTGAACACTTGTTTTAGAGGAAAAAAGAGGAAGAGCAGCTTTTGTAAGGATCTTCATCCTCAGCGATAATCAAAAGTCAATTTCACAATTCCCTGGGCAACCTGATCTAACTTTAAAGCTTGATCTAACTGCAAATTTGGCACTGCTTTCATCAGAGACTTGGACCAGATAACCTTTAAAGGTCCTTTCCAAACTAGATTTTTATTTGATAATAAATATCAGCTGGATACTTTCTGTTCTATTCCTTAATTTTAAAAGGGAAAAGTATACAAAAGAAATCAGATATTATTGTCTAAATTTATTCTTCACAATAACACAATCAAACCTCTCTTTTCCAATGTTACCTAACCAGTCAACATCTACCTCTGGCGACTGGTTTTTCTATATCTCCATTATAACCTTTCCCTAATAAAATAGTGAATAAAGGATATCTGAAGAGTCAGAGATATGTAAGAAAGACTGCATATGACTTAAGTCTGGGAGAAGTAGAATAAAAGCAAGACTTCCAAGGTTTCCTAGTCTCCAGTATACATTTATAAAATAATTTCAACTCATTTTGGCTCATCAGCTGCTTCTTTCTCACAGCTTAACTTTCTCACCTCATCCCTGAATACGAGACTAATTAAATTTAAATTACTCTGTGGGAATGGTCCCTGGTCCATGCTATCCCCATCAGCTTGAGCCTTGTCTAGCAGCAGTTAAAATCTCATCAAGAACCATGCTGACAAACTTACAGCTCGGATAAATCTACCAATGCTCAAACCTGTGCACATGCCTTGTTTAATTTACTAACATATTATAGTTTAGTAGTTCCAGTTATGATATTTAAAGCGTAACTAGACAAAAGCAAAACTAGGAAGAATATATTTGAAAATACGATACCAAATGATCTGCTTATTGATTCCTCTGAGTTCATGTTCTCTGCTATTGTTACTAAATCTCAAGAACTGGCCAAGAGGGAAGGCTAAACATGATCCCCTCCTGCCTTCCACTGTTTCCAAGCTGAGGAGTTAATGCCTACAATTCTGATCAGCTAATTAGAACACAAATGAGCAGTCTGAAGGGGTTAGACTTGCATTCAAAGAAAATAAGCTATCCTCATTAATAGCTTATTTTACATACACATATAAACTGACCTGAAAAACTAAAAACTTTTATGTAAGGAGCAAGTGCAGTATTTTATTCTAGATGAAAAATTTATTGAGCTGTAAAATCAGTGGGTTCCTTTTCTTTCTTCCTGTTCAAGGCCTAGTCATCCCGAACATCAATAATACTTATTTTTCTATTATAAATGTCACATATTATTCTTTTGGTGGTAAGTCTGCAAGAAGCAAGATTTCCAAAATTCCTTTATTCTTGAACTTAAAAAAGATGCAAAAAGGCACTTAGAGTACTTTCTTTTAAAGTAATAAAAAATCCTTAATTTTTAAATTTAAATTTTTAAAAAATCCTCCCTTATGTGCTCAAAGAAAAAAAAATAGACAATTCCCAAAAATTGACCATGTAGTATTGCTATTTCTGGACCTACTTTACCTATCCACTTTAGAGGTTTCAGACTAGTTTGCGTATCCAGCTAAGGTTTAGAAACACCTTTTTCAAGGTCATCTAAACAAGCACATTAAGTTCTCTCACTTTATATAAAATCTGTTTGAAAGTCACCACACCACAGTACACTGTCTATAATGACACTAATATTTCAGTGTCACTGTAGTCATGCATTCCAATATTGTCACAAGGTTTTCTGCTTTGTTATACTTCAGAACTCAGAACCTGTCAACAAGTGAAAATTTCAGTCGTTTTAAGTACAGTTTTGATGTCAAAAATGTCTATATAAACCTGGCACCTGTGAACTTGGACAGAATCTCCTCAGAATGCATAGAGACTGACATTTGTTACATCCAAGAATCAGAGGGAAAAATCCTCTTTATTCAAATAGAGTTGGTAAAATACAGCTACATTAAAAAACATCCTAGTATTTTAGTTGGTGAGGAATTCTTTGAAAAGTTCTTTGTCAGTTAATGTAAATTTTTCCAGGAGTGAGAAAATCTAGAATAAGCACTGAAACATTTCATTTGTATTCTGTAGCAGCTTGCCCTGCAAGCGGTCCTGATGGCAATGACCCTTAATGAACCAAGACTTGCATTCTACATTAGGGATCCTTTGGTGTAATGAGAAAAGGTAGTATCATTGGAGCTCATTTTCTTCTTTTAAATAAAGAGGTAAAGAGGCGCATAACCAAGATGAAATATGTGCTTAGCCAAGCACACACAATGTTACTGTAGTACTTTTGTTACTTCATGAAAAACAGAACAACATAAAGCATCAAAACCATCTGCTGATTTTGCTCGTGAAGCTAAATCACGCAAATAGGTGATAATCACAGCTTGACTTTGCTACAAGATGCAGAGCAATTTGAATACCTACAGTGAATCCAGTTAAATGTTTCCTCTACATTCTATTGTTATCATGCATTATTTGTTTGTTTTTGTTATTTGCCCTCTTCACTTAACACAGACTAAACACTGATGTAAGATAGTAAGATTTACATTCAGACAAAACAGCACTTTCTGAAAAAAACTTTAGCCCAGAAGAATCAAATACCTAATGTGAAGACAGATTTCTCAAAGCAAGCAGGATGCTGTTAAATGTGCTGTCCCAATAAATCCTCACACTTCACACCCTCATAGGGGAAGTTGTTGCTTTCTTAAAACTGAAAAAAAAATCAAGAGTTTGACTTGATCCTTGATTTTTGATCTTCATTGTTGTGGTTGTTCCTTTTCCAGAATTTGGCAGAAAAAGCTTGGCTGGATCTCAGAAACTTACAGGATGTATTATTAGATTAGAATTTTATATCATGTTTTTCTGTGACATTTTGTTCATCTCTTTTTTTCACTGCATAGTCCTTTCTATAAAACAAACAAAACCAAAACCAACCAAACAAAATCCACCCACAAATACCAAAACTGAGATATGAATGCTGTCAGATAGTGTCAGTGTTGAAAGCATTTGTTTTGACTCAATCATAACCGAAATTATGGTTTTGCATAACTGGGAGATTCAATATTCAATATTCAGTATTCAATTTGTTGTGGCTCACCTCTGCAACAGAAAATCTCTAGATCCTAATTTATGAAATTAATACCACTGGCAAAAGCTTGCTTTTACAAAATTTCCAACCCTCCTGACCACTCAAGGAGTCTGTGTTCATAACAGGAATCTATATTACATAACAGGTATAAACTTCTGCAATCAGCAGAATCAGCAAAAATAGTAAACGTTAAAAAAAAGGTGGTGACCTAATCAACAACATTATATACATGCATATATTCTCCTTATTGTATCTCCAGAAAGTACAGAGATGGAAAACTAGTATAAATTCACGACTTTGCCCAGTGGGCTTTACTATAAATCCCCTTACTGGGTTTGTATTTCATGAACATCACTTGTTCTTCTAATTAGTTAACTTGTCTCAAGTTCTCATCAAGTCTGTACTTTGCTTTTCATATCAACATTCCCTACTCACTGAATTTTCAAGGAAATTTTTCCATGACAATCTTTATGTTCAGGTGGAATTTCTAACTCACCATAAAAACAATACACATATTCCCTAAATGCCACTTCCCTCTTGTATTTCCAAAAGCTTGACAGAAATAAGATTGCAAGTACATTTACCCCAAAATTTTCATCTAATATTATTGTTTTGTTCCCTTATCTTCCCCCATTTGCACTTTGTCATCACCTGCCTTTTTTTATATATGTAGATTGAGTCTGCAGTGCAATATGACAACAGAATTTGCTCTTTGTCACCTCAGCTTTCCACATATTCATAAACTTGTTTGTTTCTCAGCAACAAATCCCAGCTTTTCTATTACCAAAATAAAGCCAATTTCCTGAGTAATAAAAGTACACAACTATCATATTTCTCCCAGCATCGGTGCTGTTTCACTTGTTCTTATACAATAGTCTCCAAAAGTTGTTTTGTCTTTGATATTGACTGATCTTCCACAATGGAGTCCCACTTCACATCATCACAGTCATCAGAAGTCCTCCTTGCTCAAAACCGAGCATGTTTTGGCCAACATGATCGATTATCCCTGTATTTAGGCTGATAGGCAAGACTCAACAAAAATAAAGCTAAAAATAAGATCCCTGTAGCAGCATGAATTAGAATCTATTCCTGTAACTTTTTGTTCTGCATGGAGCATCAAGTTCTAAAAAGCAGTCAAGGAGTAACAAGAGTTTGAATCATATGAAGAAACCAATTCAAGACAACTGAATCTTTTCCTCTCACTTTTGCTGGAATACACTGTCACATGAAAAGAAGATTTCTTCAACCCGCAGTGTTTGATTTGCCTGTCAGTGACCCAGGAAAGCCAAGACCCTTGTGTCCCACCAGTCTGTCAGTGTCCCATTATGGGGACCCTTCACTGAACAGTCCTGCTGAATGGGAAGGTGGCTCGACTGACTTGCTCAGGAACACACCCCAACAGCATAAGGGAGACTCCTTCAGCAGGTCCCCTCAACTTTATGACCACTCAGTTAACGCGGTGCGTGGCATTGATGGACCAATGCCATGTTTTTCCCACAGGGTCCCTCGTGGAGATGCTTTGGCGGTGCCCCGCCAGCCCCCACACGTGCACACAGCCTCAGCCTCGCAGGTGGGCACGAGCAGCCACTCACACACAC
>VYXC01007886.1:276810-289199 GCA_013397175.1 Platysteira castanea
TGGCCTTAGGCACCGCAACACTCAGTGGTCTGTCTTTTCATTTGAATATGTTCCCTTCTGCTGGCAACTCCAGGACTCACACCAACAGTTTATGGATAACACTCTTTATTAACACAAAATTATGACAGGTTAAGGTTCAAGGACTGTTGTTGATAGTAGCTGACTGCAAAAACATATTGAAAGGAACATATAGACAAGCTGTAATCCCCAGTAAAAGCATTCAGCACACACAGAGTGGGGTTCTTACCCAATAGGTGTCTCTATGGGGGAGAAGACAGGTTCAGCCCCTTGACTGATTCCAGCAGTTAGAATGGAGTCTTCCCTAAATTCTCCCCATTCTCTACTTACTTTCATATTATTTCTTTGTGTTTAGGTGGTGCTTGTGTGACTGTAGTCATGCATACCTTTGCTACTGACTGGCATTAAAATTCTCTTGCGTTGCTTTTAAAGATACAGTCAATAAAATCTAGAGCATAGCCCAGTGAGGGGTGGCTGTACCTCAGAGGGAGTATCTTTGCGATGAAAATGTGTGTTAATATTATGATTAGGTTGTAATGAACCAAGATCACTTGAGGAGAGCTGTTGGGGGACACAAGATCACCACAGCTGTTGGCTCAGCAGCAGGACATCTCCTCCTCTCTCCCCTGGCTCACAGGTGCTATGCAGTTTTTCAGCTGCAAAGTACCATTGAATTCCCCTCCCTGGGAGGATTTCAGCAGAGCCTGGTCGTGGTGTCTCCACTCCACTCCACCCTCAGTTCCATCCCCTTAGCAGGTGATATGGATGCAGATTGTGGGTGTGGGGAATCATCCTGGAATACATTTCCAGCATGCTGACCACATTCCGTTCAGGGACTATCAACTGTATCTTACTACAAAATTTCTGTACCATTACAACTTCTATTATGGTGTGAATGTAACTTCTCAGATTTTTTACCCCCAGCCATCCTTCCACATTCACAATTTAGAAACTGTAAAATGCAAATCCTGAGGTTAGAGATTTCTTACAAAATCTGTTAGAATTCAAGTACTGTGTGTTGGTACTTTCAATTGTCTTCTATTTGAGATGGAAATTATCTTTTCAAACTGTATTTTAATACAAGCTACTGTAATGGTAGTCTGGTTTGTAAAATAGAGCACTAGGCAATGTATGTAAACCTAAATAAATAAAGATGTGGTTTTTAGTGGGTCCAACATCCAGAAGGCATTGTCTTAACAAATGAATGATTGAAATACAATTTTTATGGTAATTTAAATGGTATGGAAAACACTAATTATCTGGAATGTAGTAAGTTAAATGCCATAAAAAATCTGTGAAGGGACTCCATGTTCCTGAATTTCAATTCATAATCAGTTCAGCAGAAGCACTTAAAAATATTCTGTAGCACAAATGTCAGTACATTTGTAGCCATAAATGTACCATGGTTAATCGCATTTGGCCTCCAAGATTAAACCTGTATGTAGGACTACTTTAAATACGTGTCAAAATAGGAATGAGACTGCTCTGTTACTGCTTTTTGATACACAGGAATTCAGCTCAGCTCCCTGCTGCCGTGAACATCTTTAGAATTCATAACTTTTTGAATTCCAAACAGTTTTATTATTCTGCCTTTAAAATGTAGAAAACTGTTGTGAAATAGCTCATTTAAAATACGATTTTGCCAAATATTTGTAATATCAGCAACACAGAGAAAGGAAGAGTAATTTCTACTGTACTGGGGGAAATCTCCATTTTTTAATTTGATTCTTCAAGAAATGTCATCTAAATACTTATCCCTTGGAATTTGCGAAGCCAGAAATTAATGGAGATTGATTTAATCAGACAGCGTCTTCCTTTTACTATATACGGTGTTTCTGTAAATATATGAGAACTTCATTAATATCTACAAGATTAAGAATAATGTAAAAAAGTAAAACTGGAAGGAATCTCACACTCAAAACTAGTAAATAAACATAATTATTAGCAAAAAGTATCAGTTTGTAATTCTGGCCAGTCTAGTATTGGCAGAAGTTTGAGTATGATAGCTCAGGAAAATCTCCAGATTATGAATAAATATTTTATAGTGCTGGGCATTTAACAACCCCCTTTCCATTTGTATTCTATCACAATTCATTCTGAACACCAACTACTAAAAAAAAACTAAAGCAACTTAAAATTAAAATAAACTGCAAAGGGCAGAAAAGATATAATACTTTCATATTCTGGAGCCCTTGGCAATAATGATCAATGACTTGAGTTCTTATTTCTGAAGCAGAATCTGACCCTGCATGAGAAATCTGTCTGACACTGACCCCAGAGCTTAAAGTTATTTCCCACAGGATAAACCTCACTGTTGTCTATTTTAAATAAAATTATGCAGTTCCAAATAATCCAACACAAGGCAGTATTTTTGTGTTTCTAAAAGTCATAGGTGAACAACGGAATCAGAAGAATAAAAATACATGGAAGAGTTCCAGTTCCACTTCTTATAATGGATAGGGAGTGGACAAATACCATGAGGATAGTAACAACCTCTACTCTCTTTTCAAGAGACCTCTCCTGTGGTGCTGTGTCCAGTCTGTGGCCCTCAGCATAAGAAATACATGAACTTGCTGGAACAAGTCCTCGTGGATGTTGATGATGATCAGATCTACTGGTGCAGACAGGCTGAAAGGGTTGGGGCTGTTCAGTCTGGAGAAGGCTCCAGGGAGGCCTCATAGCACCTTCCAGTACGGAAAGGGTTACAAGAGAGCTGGAGAAGGTCTTCTTATAAGGACATGGAGTGATAGGACAAGCAGCAATGGCTATAAACTGAGTTGATCAATTTACATTAGGTATGAGGAAGAAATTATTTACAGTCAGAATGGTGAGACAAAGGAACAGGTTTCCAGAGAAACTGTGGATGCCCTGTCCCTGGAGCTCTTCAAGTCCAGGTTGGATGGGGCTCTGACCAACCTGGTCTAGTGGAAGGTGTCCCTGCCTGTGGCAGGGGGTTGTAACTGATAATCTTTAAGGGCTCTTCCACTCCAAACCATTCTATGATTCTATGAGATTGAGCCAAAAGACAGAAAAACAGAATGAAAAAAATGCTGGTGGGAAAAAATATCATTATTATAAAAATACTGTGGGTTACTTGCAGAGTATGGCTAGGAAAAAGATTCATATCCACATATCTGCCTTATTATTATGAGTTTTCACACTCATCAAGGACTTGATGCTCCAAAATAATATTTTGGCCTAAATCTGTCACTCATGTGAAGAACTTGCAATGCCTTTTAGCACATCTTCAAATAGCTTTCAATAACGTTTTCACTTTCTGTCAGAAGCCATGAAAAGCACAGTTATTTTGGAGGGTACTGTGGGCATTATGCAGCCAGTGTTTTGGGTTAAGTACTGTGCCATGGCAGTCAGTTTTCCAGCTATAGCTGCTATTGGACAAAATAAAATAGATACAATTCTCTGGTGGTGAGGCTTGCTGGCATGAAACAGTACAGTCAGCCCTACAGACACAAAGCTCTGCATCCTGGAAAGGTGCCTGGGCCTGGACTAAGTCCTCTCACATCAGTATCATCCATGTTCTCTTTATTTCTCACAGATCCTATAGGGTTTTTTTGAAGTGCTTGGAGTTAGGAAAGTGGTTGCTTAGGAGGCTGACTTTAATGGTCTTTTGCATGAAGCTGTTAGGATGTGCAGAAATTCACACTGTGTGAAAACTAAGGGTTACTGCCCAGAAGAAGACTGACCACTTTCTTTAGAGTTTCTGAAGAGCACATGGTACTAAAAGTAAAATAAGTCATGCTGGTACACTCAAGAAAAGAATACAGTAATTCACTTCTTTGAAAATGTGAAGAAGCAGTCCAAGTTGACTTTGTACTTTATTTCACAACTCTAAATAATAAAAAGAGTGAAAAAATCTTCATTAAGTATTTAGTTGTTTTCAATTTACTTCTGTTAATTCAGGACATGGTTTAGAAATGGTATTAGAGACATTTGAACACTGGTTGTCTACGAGTGAATATGACAGTTGTGAGAAAAATTGTTTCTTCTGTTTTTTGGGTTTTTTGGGGTTTTTTTCCCTAAAGGTTAAAAAGAGAGAAGATAGAAAAGACCACAAAATGTCTGGTATTGAAATGCTTATAATATCAATTTTGCAGTTTGGTAGGACTTACTGAGTCCTTGATTGTTATGATTGTTAGCAATGAAACAAGTAACTGAGTCTTTAAAAATAGATGAAATAACAATCACTAGGGGAAAGAGCATGTAAGGAAGGAACAAGGATCAGAATGGCTCATTTAGGCTGATAATGGCTTTTTTTAAAGCAAGAATTCTCCAGTCATATGTGACCTCAGATCTCTTGATGGAAATGTTGTAACTGAGATTTGCAAAGAGAACTTAAAAATAGAGACACAGAATATACAATTAACAAAAAAATAAAAAACTCAACAACCAAAAGAGCAAACTTAGAACTTCTTTAGCAGAAAAATTAGTAAGTGATGCTCAAAAGGAAAAAGGCAACTGTCTGACACTATGAATGTTATGAAACATCTGTAGATTTATAATTTTTTAAGATGAAAAATAAATATATTCACTGTCAGTTTGAAAACAACAACAAATATCACAACTCAGTTTGATTCCTGGCATTGGAAAATGCTGTAAGAACCCAATGGATACAACACTTTGCAGGAGCCAACATAGCATACACAGCAGGGATGGAGAAGGTGGTAACAGCATCTCTGGATTGGATGAGTTCCTTATGAAATCATTGGACAATATTTCAGGAGAAGGTGAACAGAGCATCAGCCTGAAGCAAATAGGATATTTAATTGTTTTTCAGTCAGGCAAAATTAGGTAAGCAAGTGTGAATAAGAAGTAAAAAAAAAATGAAAGAAAAGCAATAGAAAATCAGGATGAAACAAGGAACTGTAGCTTACGTTGGCTAGCTCGGAGACTTTCCTGCTGGGCTGAAATACTGTTTGTTTTGTGACTTGTAACACATAAAAGGTAATTCAGAAAATCAGGCTGTTCGTATTTGTTCCTAATTGGGATTAATACAAAAAAGTCTAGACATTATTTTCAATTTATAATTTCTTTGTCTCTCAATTACTTCCAAATGTTAGAAAAAGAAAAAAGAAAGGAATTTATTTCAGCATAGCAATGCAGTCACTTTGACTGATCACCCACCTTGCCAGAAACACTTTCTGATCAGTTTTCCACCGGTTATATTTAACCCACACACCTTTGGGAGTGTAGCATTCTCAATGCTATTTTTCACCCTCTTTTACAAGATGGTGCATTGTTTGCCAGAAGCTCCTGTTTCACAAATGCTATTTCATGTTATTCCACAGGGACATTGAAAAACTAGCCAACAAATACTAAAAATTACTTGCATTCAAACTAGAGACAAATAAATTCATCTTTTCTACTACTGTAACTACTAGTATACAATTTTCTCTTACTGTCACCAACATAAATTGTTTGTGGCTCTATTGAATTCAGTTTAATCCCTCTGGAATTACATCAATGCAACAGAAAACCTGTTATCCTCCACTTAACACATCCTGCAGTTTGATTTCTGTGAAGTACAACATTTTTAGCTCTCTCAGAAACCTTAGGGAGTCCATTTATTTAGGTACTTGCTGCTTGTGAAAAACTAAAAATCCTGAGCATCACAACAAGGTAACCAGTGAGTGCAGGGCTGCATCCTGCAGTCAGCTCAAGACCAAAGATCCCAAAGTCTTAAAACATATAACAGGATTCTTACAGATTGAGGAAAGGAAGATCTGCCTTTGGAAGGCCATAACTTTCTTTTAAGCCATAATCACTTCTGTACTCACTTCTGCTCCACTACAATTATGAATTAGTTATCCTCATTTTATTGAAACGTGAGCTGCCTTGGCATGCCAGTAGCTTTACACTAACTAAACTCCCTTGTTTCCTGACCCCTTGCTTGAGTACTCAATCCCTCAGTTAGCACATGGTTACACAACTTTTTGTGAGCATGTCAGGAGCCCTGCTGGAGAGGCAGTTTAGCTTTAGACACATGATGCTGCTCAAACAGCTCTGCTCCATGTTCCTGTCTGCAGTACAGTACTGAGCAACACACACTTGAGACACACCCTGGGCTGACTGTGTATTGGCCTTGTGCTGGTGCTCAGTCAATCCCTTTGTTGTCAGAAGGAAGAGAAATCAAGCAGCACTCAGGAAAGCAAGTGTGCATTCTGCATTGATTTTTAAATGCCCAAAGTTTTGTTTGGATGAGAGGATAACCACAGTTTGTACATCCCACCAATCAATAGTATCAGAGAAGGTGCTGACAAATACAAATCTGTATGTTTAAGCTCTGAGAAGCCTTGGGAGACAGTCTCACCTTTGGCAGAGATACAGTGAGCTGGAACTCAAAGGCTAGTTATTTTCCATTTGCCCTTGATTTGATGAATTACAATGTCATTTAGCAGCATAGAGATTTATGAATTGTTGCTTGACTCACTCATCTAATGCTATTAATTTGTGTTGATAAGTGAAATGTTCATGTACCTCTCAGCCCTAGAACAGAGAACCTTGAAATGATAATTATACCTCAGACTACACTTTATTGAGAGCTGGAGATGAGGTGTCCATCCTTGTCTTTGCTTACTGTCTTGTATAAATCCAGTGTAACTACAAGGGTGCCTTAGCAACATCAGGTTCTCTCCTGTTCTCTGCAGACAGAAACATCCTGGGAAGTGAGACAGGTAGCAAAGCAGGAGAGCTTAGAGCAGGCTGGCTGAGTGGTGTCCCATGACTCATGTGAACTGATGCTAGCTCTGAAGTGTGTTCTCAGCTTTCTTTCAAGAGGACAATTATATGCTGATGCTGACCTCACAATTAGCTGGTATCCCTTGTTTGCATTATCATAAATCTACAAATCCAGGTGCAGAATTTTCTCTGAAACACTTCATTCCTTCCTTCCTTCCTCTCAGTACCTCCCTTTCCCACTCCATCCCACCATTCCTGGTTACCTCTAATTGGAGCTCTCCTGAGGTATTGTTTCCATCTGCACTGACAGGCAGTCCCCTGCGGCCAGAAACCTTTCAGCCATTTTTTTTCTCTTTCAGCTTTTAATTTCATGTTGTTATCACTACATCACCCAGCAAAACACCTGTTTTTCCAAGATTGACATTGCCTAAGAAGGTCCCCACCAGATACACATTGGCATGCACTGCTTTGTACTTAGAAATTTAGTTTCTTAATACTGTGAAAAAGTTCTGGAGTTAGATGACAAAGGATAAACCTACAATGTGCTACAGGAGACAGGTTCATGGATTGTGCAGGAACAATAATCTGTGGAGTAATCAAGCATCAGATACTGTGAGAACTTCTCATCCTGCCATCACCTGTGGTTTGGCAGCTACAACTCAGAACAAACCATATTTGCTTCTCAGAATTGATCACATTTTCCCATCTTACCTCTCTCAAAGAAAATATTGTCACAGAGAAAAGTGAAAGTATGAT
Organism: Platysteira castanea; assembly: GCA_013397175.1. NCBI lineage: Eukaryota > Metazoa > Chordata > Aves > Passeriformes > Platysteira > Platysteira castanea. The sequence goes on from VYXC01007886.1 coordinate 284,281, forward strand.
GTGACAAAATAGAGATCGGACGGAGTTAGTCACTGGTTAAGTCTTAAGGAACTAGCATGACTCTGCAAAACCATTTCTGTTTCTTCTGTGTGGTGATTCTTACCTCTGTATTGCTTTATTCTGGTCACTTAAATGTACCAAAATTATGTACAAAATGGTTTTACTATGAAGAGGAAAATTCTAGATGAATTTACTATACCTTTTGTCACCTCACTTTTCAGTTCCACACTCTGGAAAATTTTAAGGAAAAGGTTTATGGGCACTTTTAGAATGAAGTATAAAATACTGGAGAATGTAAACTTTCAAAATAACATTTGTCATTGTAACCTAATACTTACTAGTATTATATGAAAAAATTAAAAGCTATCTCTGATCTGAAAAAGCTAACACTCATGAGCTAGAATTCTCAAAAGCAAAGCGTATCCCATGGGACATCCTCAGATCAAAAATAATTATTTCTTTTGAATCATGAGGAAAAACAGAAGCCAGAATTTCTTAGCGAAAAATTATATTCCAGAAAAAATCATATGTATTAAAAAAATGTTATTTAATTTGAAGTAGTTTCTCAAAATTTTATTTTGGTGTAAGGCCAAAGATTTTTGCCCCATTTCATGTATCACAAATCTGCTGTTTACATCCTGTTAATATAGAATATGGCATGATTAAGTATTCTACTTAGAGTACTGAAGATACAGATAAAAATTTCCTGGGTTTTTTATTATTATTTTTATTGACTATGGTAACTGCTAGCATGTTTTCAGAGATTACAACTCCTACATAAAAATACAGAAAAACTTACAATTTAAACACTATTAGACATAAGTAATAGAATGCTTTTAACTTTAAAATTAAATCTGCCAATTTTTCTTTCATATTCTAGAAATATCCATAACAAAAAGCAATTAGAACAACGTGGGGTGTAGTAAAAAAGCAATTTTTGAGGTAGGGTCCAGGATTGTGGTAACATTCTGAATAACAAAAAGAGAAGAGTTTTCCGGACCAGCTGCAGGATAACATATGCTCAGCCTGCAGCGGCTCCCGCACAAGGTGGTGCAAATCCTGCAGTCTCCCCCGAGGAAGGGGCCACTCATCCCCCTGCCCCCCCAGGTGTTTTCTCCAGCACAGCATCGGCTCACGAGGGTCCGCAGGCCACAGGAGCGCGGAGGGGACCCCGCACGTCCGGTCTCTGGGTGCTGCACGGCTTTTCGGTGGACCGAGGCTGCCTGGTGTTATAAATGCATTTTATAATATTGGCTTTTCGAAAATAATTAAGTACATGCTTTATAATGTTAAAGTAGCTTTGCTATAAGGATATAGATTTTTTTTTTAACAATAACTAATGCCTTTATTTCTGTAGTAGAATAGCTGATATAGTTATGCTTGTGGTAACGGAACTGTCTGCTTGGTTGGATAACACCCAGTGAAAGACTCCTGCTACTGTTATAAACAGAGTCAGAAACCTTTTTGAGAAAGGTTAACTCAATTATTAAAAACAGCAGCTGGANCGGTAACTGGTTTACAAAGTGAAATCCCTTATAACACTACTGACTTGCCAGTTATCAGCAAAAACCGTCTGTGAACATCATGGGCCAAGGCCCAAACTGGAGGTGATAATAAAAACGGACCAAAACCACAGACAAGAAATGCACATGCTCTAAAAAGGCAGACCCAAGGAGGAGTCATGCAAAACAGTTCCTAGAAAATGAAAACTAGTTTGGGGAAAAGTTTCAATATGTATAATTGCTGATGAATATGCATTAATAGTAGAGGTATGTAAAGGGTGTCTCCGAAATAGCAGATGTGCCTTTGGCTCAGAGCCAAGGGTACCCAGCGCTGTAACTTTTGCTTTATTGTTTCTCTCCCTTTTAGTAAACTTTTAAATTCTCACAGAAGAGTGAAGCTCGTTTTTCACACTGGTGCAGTGCGGTACCACACCCCGCCCCAGTCTCCATAGCGTGGGAACCGGGAGCAGGCTGGTTCTCACGGGCAGAGTTGCCAATGGAAGGGGCAGAGATGCAGGAAGGAGAGGAGGGGTCTGCGGCAAGGAAGGGATTCCCAATAGAAGGGAAGGGGCCCAATGCAGGTACACCCATTGACACAGGACAGGAGGGGTCGGGCGCGATGACATGCGCAGGAAAGGGGGGAGGGGGACCGTGCACCGAAATGTGGTCGGCGCCATTTTGTGTGGCCGCTGCCAACACGTGGCCAGCGCCATCTTGTGTGTTTGGGGCAGGGGCGGGAAAACCCATAGCAGAGCAAGAAGACAAAATGGCGGAGCTGACCACACAGCCGGCCACGTGGTCAGCCCCATGTTTAACAAGAGCTGGGGATGGAGAAACTTGGTACACAGGCACAGGTAAGAGAGTTAGGGGAGAGCCCAGAACAGCATGGCTGGTGCCATCCTGAGGGGGAAACAGAGGAGATTGGAACCCTTCAGGGAGCTGGTAGCAACCTTCCGCCTGTAGCCAGGCTGTGTCCCGCGCTCTCCTGTGGCAGGGAGAAGGGGTTAGGAGCATAAGGGGAGGACCGTAGGGAAAGGTTTTCCAAACTGGGGTTAGCTTTTCCCAAACTTTTACCAGTACTTTTAACATATTTTATGATAACAGCAGCTAGCGCAGATAAAATTAAATCTCGTGAAATATTAGGAAAACATTTTAACAACCAGGGGACAAACTGCTTCAGTCCCCCTTTCAACAAATGAAATTTTATAAGGGCATTTAGAACTTTGATATAAGCTTCCTGCAGGGGGTGGGTAAACCCCATCTCCCACTCTTCCCAGCACCCGAGGTAAAAGGCTTAATAAAAGAAACAGAAAAGACCCAATATTACCACACCTGGGGTCAGAGAAAAGCCTTGGGACGGTCTGTCAGCTCTGTCCTTTCTTCTCTCAAGAGGATTGTCGGTCCATCCCTTTAGATAGCCCTGAATAAAACTCAGAGTTTTCTCTGGGGGAGTGGCTGCTCTGAATGTGATTTACTTTCCAGCAGTGAAAGACCACTGGAGACACTTTTCAGGGACACACAGTTCGTGTCTCTGTTCTGGGCGCCACTTGTCAGATCCGGGGGGTGTTCTGGTGGGGTGCTGCGACCTCCCAAACTGACTCCCAGCGGAAAGTCGCTCGGCAGCCACTGCACTCACACACACACGCACGTTCCGGATAGCTTCTTGACAGATCAACAGCAAAGAGGCAGGAAGGGTCCTTGTGTGGAATTTCCACGGCACAGGTTTATTTGAGCCATGTGCGTGAAGAGCATCAGGGACAAAAGACCCCAAACAATGCTGAGTCCAGGGTTACATACAGGGGTGGGGAAAGCACCAGGGCCAGGGGTGGTACATGGGCAGGACTGGGGTACGGGAGCCAATGGGAAAATCTGAGGGAGTGGCGAGGAACAAGGTCCAATGGGAGAGCGGGGAAGGGAGAATTTTCTAATGAAGGAGCAGATAAGGTATAAGGGGGCAGGGAGGCCAACTGGCATGCAGGACTGGGATACATTTCCATAACAGAACAGGGCATTCTAGGGGAGGCCTTTTTAGTCACCTTAACCTGGGGAGCATTTCTTCACTTAGGGCACCATTTCTCCAGGGGATTCTTACAATCCCTGGTGCCATGGGCTCACTGGCCACCACAAAATACTTAAAAAACCCCCATATTTTATTTTAATTTAGGAGTGCTGGACTGTCTTCAGATTAGAGAGGGGGCAGAATGAATTTCACACTGAAACAATTAAGCTCCTCTGGAGCATTTGAAATGTTTCAAAGGAGAGATTAGCTAAAGAAGCAAATGTCTGATAACAAAAAGGAATAAAATAAGATCGCAATGCCAAACCTGAACACATCTGGAAGTGTACTCCGAGGTCTGCTGATAAGCAGAGTGTAACAGAGCCCTCTCCTACAGGTATGTTCTGTGACAAAGCCTTCAGGCCTAAGCACAAAGCACAGATCCCATCTACCATGAAATCAGGAGACACCTCTGCAGGACAAGGAAGTAGGGAGACAAGGGGGTTTTCTGCAGGCACTTGAGCATGATGAGGTTAGATGTTGGGTTTGTTTCATTTGCCACACTATCCACACTATTTTTGACCTTATTTTCTTAAGAAGTTTTAAATTATGTATAATTCAAGTTCTCCAGACAACACAGTATTTCCCACAAAATAGTGTAGTGGCTCTATAAATTGATGCTCTCGGACACCTTCACAGGCTGTCATCTACTGGAAAAACTAAAGAATGCCCAAAGGATACAGAGGATGCAGTCTGAGCTGCATAAATCTGTTGAAGAATGGAAAAGCTTGTCAGTAGATGGAGAAATAACTCCTGGGGACTACTGGGGACACCAGAGGTGATATTTGTGGTGTGACATCCTGAATTTCCAGGCTGGCAATGTCCCTAATCCAGAAATTAGAGGAAAGAACTATTTAAATAACACTGCAATTTTATTTCTCTGGGATCTATATATTCAGCTCAGAGATCCGAGGCATAGCCAGAGCTAAGGCTAGACAAGAAAAAACCTAGACATTTTTGTGACTGGTGAGTGAATGATGTGTTGGCCTATTACAAACAGTTTGAGTGTTAATTAGTGAAAGAACAATCAAAATAATCCCATTTCCATGCAAATTATTCAGACTGGTTACCATTCATTTTATGTTTTGTGTAGTAATTCCTATGACAGATGAAATTATGAGAGTATCCTTCAGGGAAATGAACTGGTCAGTTTTGTTATTTTGAATGGTACAAACAAAGTTACTATTTTAAACTAAAATCTGAAATTATGTAAAGAGGAAGGGAGGTGAGAAAGAAAATATTTGGAATTTATGCAAACTTCCAATACTGCAGGTAAATTTGAAGAAGTAAATGTAAAACACATATGTAAAATATCCCTAAAATATAAAAAAGAAAAATAAAAACCAAATGAAAATAAATAT
>VYXC01007886.1:297784-314345 GCA_013397175.1 Platysteira castanea
CTTTGGCCCATGGAAGAACCAGGGACACGATATTTCATAGGTGTTCATTTGATCTTTATTTCTCCTCTAGGCAGCATGGCCGGCCACCAGGTACAGACGGAGACCTCTGGGAAAACCCCCGCAGTTTCCCGGCCTGGGCCACACAAAATATCCAACAGCGAACGGAGCCCGAGAACGTGTGACCTGAGAGCAGTGGACCAAGAGGCCCTGTGCCCTGCCATGCGTCCATCCCAGGCCCCCCTCTCCCCAGGGGGAGTGGGGGGGGCGAGCCCCAACACCACAGCAGTATGAGCAGTAGTGGGAAGACAAAAGCTGCACACCTGCAGGATCAGTACTATAAAATAGAGGATTAAAGCAGATGGAAAGCTACAAACATGGGGGGTAGAGGTATCCAAATAAAGCATCTTCACATTTTGAAGGTGCAAGTGACTTTTTTAGAGACTGTATCCTGTGAACTCCTTTACTGAAAGGCCTTTTACATGACTCAAAGGATTTGAGTATGTTTAGCAGTATCTTCTTCTGCATTATACTGTATTTGTTTAGTTATGGTCCACCAGAAGCAACAACATTCATTCCTCTGACCTCAGGAGGTTCAGAGAGGATCTAAGTAATGGTTTTTAATAAAAGAATGTAGATGGAGTTAAATAATTTGCAGTGTATACAGACTCTCCTTCTTATTAAACTGCTTTATACTAAATTATTTTATTGTTTCCTGAAATTTAAAGGCATGAGAGATGTTGTACATAAAACATACAAACCAGCTTTAGGCTGAAAATATCAAGGTGAAAAATAACTGAAAATACTTGAAAAATATCTCCTAGAAATTACACATACATTTACAGCACAATTTCTTTTAATGCCACTGGGAAATTGTCCTGTGATAAGAGTCAGAGATCTGCAGTTTTGCTACAAGATATGATTGATCTTTAATGAAGGTATTTGTGGCACAGAAATACAAGTTTCCCAAGAGTTGCAGACAGAAGACTCGCTATTCATTTGCCTGCTGAGCAAAATGAGTTTTTTCAGGCCTGTTTCTACAACTCTTACTTGGTATTGTGTAGGTCTTCAGCTCAAGTGAATCATCTCTGCGTACAGTGAATCATCCTCTGTGAGAGCTGAAGAAGAGATTCTTAGTTGTTCACTCCCTATCTTGAGAAAGACATGAATAATTGCCAAGAGATGTCCAAAAAACCATCATGTGCCCTGAGCCCCCCCGAGGGTTTCTTTGGCACTGTACTTTGTATTGGGTTTGCTTGGCCTGGTTTTGGTAGCGGTGGGGATACAAGGGCAGTTTCTGTGAGAAGCTGCCAGAAACTTCCTCCATGTCTGGCAAAATCAATGCCAGGCACCTCCAAAGACAGACATGCCCCTGGCCAAGGCTGGGCCAGTTAGAAATCCTGGTAATGCCTCTGTGGTAACATACTGAAGAAGAAGAAAAGTTATTGTGCTGTTGTAACTGTGGCCAGGGAGGAGTGGAGTGAGAACATGCAAGAGGAACAGCTCTGCAAAAACCAAGGTCAGTGCAGAGAGAGGGACAGGAGGTGGTCTGAGTGCTGAAGCAGAGATTCCCCTGCAGGCTGTGGTGAAGACCATGGTGAAGCAGCTGTGTCCCTGCAGGCCATGGAGATCCATGGGGATGCAGAGATTCACCTGCAGCCTGTGGAGGAGACCCAGGCTGGAGCATGTGGATGCCTCAGAGGAGGCTGTGACCCCGTGGGAGACCTGTGGAGAGAGGGGCCCTGCTCCCATGCTGGAGCAGCCTGTCCTTGAAGGACACCACCCTATGGAAGAGTGACCCACGCTGCAGCACTCTGGGGAGGACTGTTGCCCATGGGATGGACTGACATTGGGGAAGTCCATGCAGAACTGTCTCCCATGGGAGGGAACCCACGGTGCAGCAGGGGAGTGATTCCTCTCTCTGAGCAGCAGGAGAAACAGTGGGTGATGAACTGACCATAGCCCCCATTCTGTGTCTCCTTGCCCCACTGGGGTAGGAGGTGGAGCTGGGAAGGATGGAAAGGTGGGGAGAAGGTGGATTTTTTTGAGGTCTTCTTTTTTTTCTCATTACCCTGCTCTGATTTTGTTAGTAATAAATTAAATTCATATCTCTAATTAGAGCCTGTTTTGCCCGTGACAGTATTTGGTGAGTGATCTCTCCCTGTCCTTATCTCAACCCATGAACCCTTCACTGTATTTTCTCTCCCCTGTCCAGCTGTGGAGGAGTGTGATAGAGAGGCTTTGGTGGATGCCTGGCATCCAGACAGGGTGAACCCACTACAACATATTCAACAGAATCTGTCTCTGAATTTCCAAGTTCAGTGACACCTCAGGGCAATCCTTGCCTCCTTTTGATTAACTGGACATATAATAAGCACAGTATGCATTTGTCAGCAGGTGTACAATTTACATACATAATTTTCAAATTGACATTCAGGTTTGTGAAGACATAGAGTATGGTACTTTGAGTTTTACTGCACAGGTTTATGAGCAGTAATACCCTAAGTTTAACAGCAAAATTGATCTCTGACTGGAATCAGTTCCTTAGACAGGCTAAGGCTCTGGAAGAGGGTTTAGCTTCTCAACTAAGACACTATTTGCATAGTGGTTTTTAGTCCCTCTGGTCTAAGAAATATTATATGATTTTAAAAAACCCCAAACAGCTCCACTCAATTCCCAGTCCCTGCTTAACACACTAAAACATACTTCAATCTTCCTAAACAGCATGAAAAACTTTTATTTTAACCTCAAGTGGATGTCCTCATTAGACAAACTATAAAATACAATGGAATACCTTAGAGGCTTTCTTATTTTCATCGGAATTGTTAGAAGTTCCTCAGAGAATAAGGAATCTAACAGTCAAACTCACTTCATTTAGCTTTAACCACCTAAAAAATTAGGTGTCTGGTTTAAGATACGTTTCATCTGGCTGCTTTGGAAGATGGAACTTGTACATAGCGGTTCATCCTACCTCTCTTGAAAAACCCTGGTTCACGCTTTTAAAGTCCCCTCATCGTTTCATAGACAACAGGTCACAGAATTATAGAATGGGCTGGGTTAGAATGGCCTGGGTTGGAAGGGACCTTAAAGATCATCTAGTTCCAACTTCCCTGCTGTGGACAGGGACACCTTTCATGAGACCTTTCACTAGACATGCTCAGAGATCCATGAGTTCGCAATTGTCTGTGAAACATAGGTAACAACCTTAGTCTAGCCATGCAATTTTAAGACAGAAAAAGTTAACAGAGATTAACTGACACAGTTCCATTTAAGGAAACTCTTACTCCTATTCCAATATCAAACACTACAGAGATGATCTACAAGTCTCCAGAACCTAAACAGGCCCTAAGGTCTTTCTTGAAGGCAGGTACAAGATGTTATACCCAGGACCATGTCTATTTCTAGTAGTATTCACAGATTATTCAGGTGTGTGGCATAGTCAGATGATTTGTTCTTCTTCAATATTTCATTTAATCCAGAGCATCTTTTCTTTCTGGGAAAGTAGTCAATTCCTGAAAGAAAAAATATCTAATAATCCAAGGTTTAAGACAACTAGCAGAATTTAATGAAATTACACCTATAAAGGAAGTATATTCAGTGTATTCAACACAAGTTTAAAGCTGCTGAAAATTAATAGGCATTTGGGTAAGATACCTGTATAGAAAACTATGTACAGTCTGTGTTTGGGATACAAGTGTCAGAGCAAAAATCTGGTCTACATTTCCAGCTGGAAGAGTCTACATGTCTCCATAGTGAAGTGTAAAGAGACAAAAGGGATATACATAAACCAATAAACAAATCTCTACTGTTTATTATTTCATCTATACTTCAGAGGCATATTTGAAAAAATCAAACAACAAAATAAGCAAACTAACCAACCAAACCAAACCAAACCAAACCAAACCAAACCAAACCAACAACAACAAAAAAAACCCCACAACGTGAAAAAAAAAACAAAACAAACCACCAAACCAAAAAAACTTTCTCTTGAAGGGATGAAGTGTTCATATCTTGCTGATAGGGTTTCTTTAAATTAGTCAGAGACTATTATATTATTGAGTCCATTGCTGTTCTGCATTGCAGAACTGAAAACCAGCTGCCTGCTGGTGCCTTAAAATAGACCCATGAGCCTCATTAACATTGTTCCCAAGTAATATGCAAAATATATCACAAATAAAGTAATGAATTTTTGAATCAAAATCATTAAGAAAATCAGTGCATATTAAAAAGACAGAATTGAAAGCAGTATCTCTTAAAAAGAAAGCTTTGTTTATGCTCTGTAGCATCTTCACACATGAAAGTTAGTTGATATATCTAATATAAACCTCGCTTCAACACTCTGCCCTGTTAGCTTTGGAAAACTTGTCTTATTATTGTAAAATTAATTCTGCAGTTCTCTTTACCATTTGTACATTCTCTGCTGAAAATCTGTTTTTCCTTTATTCTGCTGTCATAATGACCAATTTGCAAACCATCACAATCCCAATAATCCAATGGTATCTGACCACTCTAGTTTATACTTACAGTAGTAGTGCTGGAGGATGTAACAACCTTTTCTCTTTGGCTGGAGTTTTTTTTCTTAGCAGCTGCCAAGCTAAAACCAAAAGAACAAATGTTTAATACATCCTTTGCTTTAGAGGGTTGCCTTTTAATTTTTTTGCTTTCCATATCTCACAGCCATTTTTTCGCAAATGAAGTTTAACTGTGATACTTTTACATGCCATGGGGTTTGCTTAGTTTTAATTTACTATACTTAATTACATCCAAATATATAAGAATTTGGGAACATATGTATTCAGTCTGGGATTTCATATAATCAAGCTGGGAATGCTGAATACTCTGATCTGGATTCTGTACATAATATATTCATAATGAAAGCAAACAAGCTCAAATAAGATTAATGTTGAACCACAGTACCCTTTCTATCTGTGTTTTTCAGCCTGTGTGTTTCTGAGATTCCTTCAGGATCACCACTCATTATTTAGAACATGATTATTAGAATGGCCAGATTCAGACTAAAGGTCTATCCTGATTCCAAAAGTTCTGAGGCATACTCATGCTGAGTATAAATACGAAGCAAGTACACAAGGTACTTTTCCCTGACATGTTCCTAGTCTCTGCTTTTATAGCACAGGGATTTTAACAAAATGGAGGTGGTTTCTATGCATTTAGTAAACACAATTAATTTTCTGGAACTCCAGGAAATTACTTCATCTCCTCTAGAAAACATAAAAACTGTTGAAATGTATCCTTAGTTATAGTTGTAAAATCTGGACTACATTTTATCTTATCTCAGGTCCTTTAGAGAGAAACATTGAAAACTATCAAGCAAACTAAGAAGAGTTTCATCCTCCTCTTCCAACTCTGTGTTTATTGGAGATTTGGATATATTGCACCATGTCAATTATAAGGTCAGACCAGCTTGTTCCAGGTTTCATCCCTATTTCAAAGGTACAAAGATGCCAAAACCCCTTTGGGCAACCTGCTCCACTACTTGACACTTCTCCAGGGCAAAAAGTTTTCATTTTTGACTTTACTTTAAAAGCATGAGCCCTTCCTGGTTCAAATTACGCCCATTGTTTCTCAATCTCCATTTGACATCTATTCCTGAAAGTGTATTATATTCTTTAGATTCACAGCATAATCTTTTTTTTACCTTCACTATTCAGTGTTATTTAAGGGTTTGCTTGCTATAGACTGGATAATTTTAAAAGGCCAATGGTAGTTCTGTATTTCTAGATATTTAGTTTCTGGAAAACAATAGCTTTCTTCATTTTTTTTATTCTGGAAATTATTTTGCAAAACAGCAAAGTGATTTTTGACTTTGGGTTTCAATTCCATTTATAGACCACTTAGAAGTCTACAGGCATGGAAAACCAAAAATACTTGTTTCATCCTAACTAGAACCTGCCAGCAAAATAAAATAATCATCTCCTCAGGAAATATTTTGCTTTTACTTTTCATTCTTACTATACAGTGTGGTATTGAATGAAGCTCCAGACACACGTGGAGTTAACAGTCACCTGGATCAGCAGGTTATGGGGTACACCAGAAAAAATAGGGCTGCGGTGTGACTAGGATGAGGTTAACTGCTGCTTTTCAGAGCGGGGGAAGAGTTGGTGGTATGCCACAGAAATATTCAATCTGTAATTGTCTCAATTTGCCCACCAAAAGGACTAAGTCTCTCCAGGACCTTCCTTCTTCCCTCAGCCCTATTCCTCCCCCGGTTATGTATCACTCTTCCTCTTTAGCCTGTGTGGGAGGAAGGCCCAGCTCATCACTGGATCCTCATCTCTGGAGCAACATGATTCAGTTTTGCAGGATTCAGTTTCGCTTGCAGTGCTGTCAGCAGCGAGCCCGCTCTGTATGTAGGTCGTGGCTCTTCCCTTGCTATATTTACGGTGCTGACCTCAAGGTAACCTGAAGAGGTTGTCTGGGTACGTAGAGGACTGATGTTTCTTTAAGAGCAGATATAGAATACCTAATTAAAATGAAATATGTCAACTTGGAGTCCTAGACAAATCTGAAGCAGAAACAAAGATGACATTGCTTACTTCTGTAAGAACAGCAGTCAAACTGAATTTCAGTCTGAGTTTAAAGACACAAACTCTCACATTTTAGAAGTGCCTGTTTGAGGATTATTTTTCATCTTTGACTATTTTCTATTTGACTTTATTTCTTATCTATATTCTGCTTAATTTTTACAGTTGCTCTAAATAATAAGGTTGTTCACTAGGTACTCTGTTAAGCAAAGAGATATAGTAAAAAACGTCAAACTTAATATCCTTATTCATCAGCCTTGAAAACAAAACCAGAACAAATAAAAATTGCCATCATTACTACAATTTTGTTCCATGTAATGCAGGATTTTTTTGAGGGACATTTTCAAGTATAAATTTCCCCAGTCCAAAGAATTGCAATCCACATGGCTTCTAGTGTCAGGATATCATAAAGGATGGAAAAACAGCTATGGATTTAACTGCACTGATTTGCAGATTCCCTGATATAATCCCCTTCAGCAAACTCTGCTTTTCAAGAGTATAAATAACCTGCAGGATGAGTCTCTTTGCATTAGGAAATCTTCTGAGTCTATGTAACCTACCTGTCTGCCTACAGTTTTTAATTAGAAGCTAGAACTGTCTGAATAAGAACAAAAACATACTGGAAATAAAGAATCTTAAATATACAGAAATATGCATACAGATATATATGTAAATTATGGCCAGCTAAGTTGATAATAATAAAAAAATAAGAATTCAGTAAATAATGGAGAGAGCTGTGCTTTTCTCACCTAATTTTAATTATCTAAGGATTTACTGTATAGCTTCAGATAATTATTTTAGATTCTCTGCAATTAGAAGAAGAGGAGAGAGAATGCTGTCCTTATCCTCAAGCAAGCAGAATGAATCACTCTCTTCCTATCCAGACTAGAGAAAGACAAGATATAATAAACATAGACTAGGCTGGTGGCACAGGATTTGATTCAAGACATTTAAATTTATATGTCAACATAAATTAATGTGCCGGACAAAATCCAGCTTGTCCAAAAGCATAAAAGCTGCCTAGGCTCTCATTATGGTCAATGAAGATATAATCAACAGAGACATGATGTTCTAGAGCAAAGTCGGCTGCCCAAGTGAAGGTGTCAACAGCAGCATGAGAGAATATTTTTCTGGTTTCCAATAACTTCATTAACTAGATGTTTACAAATGATAAAAGCTGCTTAGGCACATGGTTTACCAATGGACACATAGAATGTCCAGTTTCAGACTGAAACTCTTTTTAAAGGGCTAAAAGTAGGTGAGATGGATCACATTAAGTGAATCAAATAGCTTTGCAAAACACTTATTTAGACAAAATGACATTTAAAGGCAACTAATAACGAATTTACACACCTGATAGGAACACCAGCCATACGCATTGCATGATCAGTATAGACACTGCTTTCTTTGGTAGTTAAAAAAATAGGTGAAATTTTAGTGCCAACAGGCAGCGTATAGTTGGGTGTCTGTGTGTAATGGGGTCAATGTCCAAAAGCAAACTTTTGAACTATCTAAAAAGAGACAGAACTGCTGATTAATTATGAGACCGATCAGACATTTCCTTATGCAATGTATTTTCTATTTAAACTTAGGGACTTGTAGTCTGAAAGGAAGAGGCAATACTGAAAAGGTAGTGAAGAAGTTCCTGAAGAGAAGAGGTGATCTTAGAAAGCCATGAGAGAAGGGAAAGATGCCAGCTGGAGGAAGAGTCACAGAGAGGTATGGAATCAAATGCTGGGGATGCCCAGGGATTTTAGCCAGAACACGTCAAACAGGTGACTCTGAGCAGCTGTACAGCAGCAACCAACAAAATTTTCTGCCCAACCTTGCCAGACCAACAGTGATCAACCTGCAAAGTCTAGAACTACGAGCATAGTGCTGTGGGAGGGAACAAGTGAACATATGAAATAATTAATGAAGTCATAGCATATCTCGAGTTGGAAAGGACCCATATGAATCACCAAGTCCAACTCCCTCCTTCTTTCAGGACTACCTAGAACATATGAAAAGCTTTAATCTTGTTGATTTTTAAATGAATTCCAGCATTCAGGCCCACTTCAAGTTATGGCCTACTTTGTCTTACCTGTGACATTTTGGAAAACAGCTACTAGGAATATTATTTTTATGTTTACTGAGCAATTCAGAATGAGTCTGCACTGTACTTTTGTGATTGAAAAATATAGTGCAATCATACAAAACCAACGGAGCACTGAATGAGGTCCAGAAGGTAATCTTTCTTCTTTTTATAGCATTGATAAAAACAAAACTGGGAAAGAGTACAGAAATAAAAAAAAGAGAAAATGATTGGGTGATGGAGGAAACTGCCTCCTATTGTGACACTTAGAGAGCTCAGTTTCCCACTAATGAATGCCTTTGTAATGCTAAAATGTGGAGGCTGGTGGGCCTGCTGGATGAGGAACAATGGGAGTCCTATGGTGGGATAAGTCCTAAGTTCCTTTCCAGCTTAGAGTTACTGAGAAGGCTTCCCCCAGAATGTTCTGTTCTGTTACGCCCTCAGAGTTTCCTGATTGGTTCCTTTCCCCTGGACCCCTGTTGCTCTTGTGGGTTTTCTTGAAAACCTTGCACCAGTGAGGAGGCATTAAAGATCTCTCCTGTAGAGCCCCATGCAAAGACTCTTTCTGCTCGTTCATCGTCGGACTGTTTTACTGACTATTCATTGTGAAAGCGTACGTGTGTGTGTAAGTTTGCTGGCTACACAGAGAGATTTCCTTAGAGGCACTTTTGGGAAGGTGGCAGCATTTTACCATCCAATAGCACCGCGACAATAAAACATTAAAGTGCTGAAGAATATACCACCTAATACTAGAGGCTGAGGGTTTTTTTTAAAAAAAAAGTGCTGTTTTACGGGAAGGAATGCATATATATACGTGTACCTGTACACATATTTGTATATATACTTGCATATATATATATATATATATATATATATATATATACACAGTAGGAACCTCCTGGTGGAAACAAAGATTTAAAGAGATGACAGCTCTTCACCCCTTGATGTCTTCATGGCAAGATTATTTACCTCTTGGGCCAGTATAATTTTTTTCAAATTCAGGTCGTCAAAATATAGAGACAGAAATAAGGTAAAACCTAAGAGCTTCCAATATTTGAGCTTCTCTGGACTTCTTCTTACCCTTTGTGAACCTGCACAGAGAGTTCATACTCAGGGGAAGCATCTTAAAATGGTTCTCAGTTGGACTTTAGACAGTGAAAACCTCCAGTAACAGATAGATAACAGCAAGAAATTAGTAGCAACAACCATGCACAGGCTGGGTTGGGCATTCATCACTGGGACAGCACAGGCACCCACTTGGTTGCCAGGGACAGCTGGAGAATCAGAAGGAACCCCCAGGTGCTCCCTCAAGGAACGTTTCTCCCCTGCATGTGCTTGGGTGCAGCAGGGAACATCCTGGACGCACAGAACACTGGAGCACCCACATCTCCTGTGGGAGGAAGGTGCAAGTAGGGACTTCCCAGAGAGGTATTTGTGGCTGAAACCCATACAGCCTGTGAGAAGATATGTGTGTGATTTAAATGTGGGGTGATCAGTTATAGCAGATATTTCAAAATCTGCAGCTCTTTCTCTAAGTCGTGTGCTTCGTGTTGTGGTTTGTCTGGTTTAACATCAAGTGGATCCTGAATGCATGGTTCACTAACTGCCAGTTAATTGTGTTATTGTTAAATCAACATATTTCCCATTCTGATTTGATGCGAAGTCCATGAGGCAAACATTTTTTACACATGACACCTGTGTGTATGTGTGAGAGTCATGCAGCTCTGTGGGTGCCATGGATATAACACACAAATGTGTGTCCAGGCAACACACACTGTCTGATGGCTAACTTTTGCTGCATACGTGCAGAAAAATCTACTAAAACCAACCATGTACTTCACATAATCATAAAAAAAAAGCTGCATATGGAAGCATGTATGTAGATCATAAAAATAACTCAAAAAAAAAATCTGACAGAAGGAATTTTGAATGGATGTCTAACCACAAATAAAGGCACCTTGAAAGACACTCAAGTGGTATTGTGGTACCACAATATTCACTGGTATTCAATTGTACTGAAGGACAACTTTCTATAAGTGTGCCTACTAATGTAGAATTAGTGCACTTTTCTTTTTGCTCAGCATGAAAATATTTTATTTGATTATACTCCCACACTCCTTTTAAAATAAGCTCATGAGTTATAAAGCTTCTAAATAGCTAGATTAGGTATTTTAAAAGGTCATAATGACATCTGAAAATAGTTCCTTAACATTTTTTAATGTTACAGAGGCTTAAAATATTACATTGGAGTAGAAAAATAACATAATTAAGACTATCAGGAGAGGTACCTGCTAAATTAGCATAACCTTACAGACTTTTGTATAGATTTTTAGTATCATTAAACTAATCATAAAATTAATATCAAAAAGTCAAAAGTCAATTTTAGTAATCTCAGGTTTAAGTTTAAAAACCTCTTATTGCAGGTTAATGACACTTTAACATGAAAAACCCCGACCCTTTCCTGTAGCTTCTTTTATCCCTCTAAATCCTGAAACTCTTTAAAAAAACAGCAATATATTTTCTGAGACATTGAAGAATAAAGAATAAGAAGCAGTTCCAAGCAATTTGCTATGGCAAGAGACCGTCTCTCATTAGCCTTCAGTCCATCAGTATATTGAAACATATGCTCAACTTCAAAACCAAAGAATGTGGCATTCCCTTGTTCTACTGTAAAACACTGTTTAGTTTAAACCTCTGGCTCTTAAAAAGCAAAGCTGAGCTCTTAAAAATGAAAGCTGATTCTTAAGTGCTGCCTTGGTTAAATATGTAATCACTTTTTGGTGCTGCAGAAGTGGTGTGCAAGGGATACCTAGGGTTCTCTGGAGACTGTAAGGTTTATCTGACATTGTAGGTGGTATTCAGGAGAGGGTTTGGCTCCTGTTGCACCAAGCTAGATCCAGGTTTGTGTTTCAGCTGTGCTGTTTTAAAGCTCATGTCTTGCCTTTAGCTCAGACACTGACTGTAGCACTGGTGAGCTAAGGATCTGAAGGAGATAATTAATGCTTTGGAGATTTTTTCCAGACTTCAGTAACTGCTGAAGTGTCTAAATAGAAAACATGTGTTCCTATATCCCTAAATAGAAAACAGCAAGAAAAGGAATTCTCATGTTTAGAAAGAGAGGAGGGATGCAGCCCTGCAGTAATACATATTGGACAAAATGTGCTCTAAAAAAATGAAGGGTTTTTTTGATATTTTCTAATATTTGAATCCTACATATTTTTATATGTACCATATTTAATCATGAAACTGATAGAGGAGGCTGCTGTTTTAAAGACAGAGCATAAATAAAATCTTTTTCTCCCCTAGGCCAAGAAGATGGAGGAGTTTTTAAATTACTCTGGGAGCAAAGAAAATCACTTTGTGACAAATCAGACTAAATTTTTATATCACAAGTAGTACTACAAATTAAGTAGTACTACAAATTATTGTACATGATTATTATATGAATGGATTCAGTCATAAGTTATTTTTAACCCTCATGCATATATTAATTATTTATATCTGAAATTGCTAAAAGAGGATAGAGAAGTGAAAGAAACAGGCTCCTGGAATTTTCCTGTTTGATCATCTTTTAGTAAGTGATGGCAAAGTTAGATCCTTCAGCTGAGTAGATATTTAAATCTGAAAGTGAAAACTGAATTCAGCCATAGCCTGCTCCAAAATTTAAAGGCTACTTTAAATCTGAAACATATGCATTTCCACAGCTTTATGAATGTTATGTATCCATTATTTTACAAACTCTTTTCACTAGAAAATTGTGCCAGTAGGGACTACTTGTGGAGAAATGCGTTACAAAACCCCAACTTCCTCCTTTCTAGATATTAAATATGAACATTCCTTCAAAATGAAACTGTTAAAATGCATTTTCAATGCATTTAACAGCACATTTTCAAACTTTCTTTCTGCTTACATAATCAGTATAAGACAACCATGATTTCTTATACCTGAAAGACTGGACACTGGAAAAATGTATTTCATACTGCATTGTCATTGCTTGTCCTGGGGTATATTAAGCTGCAAGGTGTTACATTAAACTCTAAAGATGATAGCTCCACCTGTGGAACAGACACTTTTATAAAAGCTTAATTACCTTTTTTATACTCTCATATGAATTCATCAACAAATTGAATCAAATTCATCAAAAAATTGAATACATCGTTCTTGCGAAATATTCATTTATATGAATAGATTTAGAGAAAAAGTCCCAAGCCTCTGTGTGAACTAGATCTGTTGGTACATGTTGGTGAAATCAGCAGTTCAATCCAAGAGCCTTTGAGTGCTGTGATGAGTTCAGATTCATGCAGTTGAATTTCACCCAGTAAGAGCAAAAGGTCAAAATCGAGAGTTCCTTCACCACTGAAATCAGACTCCAGAGGGGTTCAGACACTCCAAATATGTAGACTAGTCAAGGGTCTAGAGGATGTGACCACCTTATCAACAAGTGTGCCAAAATATAATAAGAAGCTTGTACAGAGTTTCAAAGCTGAGGAATTTTGACGTTGTAAACTTGCTGATGGGCCTTTATATCTAAGAGATTTTTGTACAAAACTAGAGGGTTTTGTGGTTTGGGATTTGTTTGTTTGTTTGTTTTAAGTTGAACAACATCCAGAGATGTTTACTTATAAAGTAACATGCATATGTTATTGTGACTTTTCTTTAACTGACTTTGAAAATTAATTTATTTCATTTATGTGGAATTCTTTCTCATGGAAATGTTTTTATTGATTGCAAAGACTAAGACAACCACATAGTAGTATGTAAACATTATTATCTGACTCATTCAAGTTCATTTTCTGCATTCTTTACTTTCTCTTCTTGTTTTACACTCTGGGCATATTTGTTATGTTAGACATACTCTGTTACACAGCAAACAGCTATTGATTCCATCTGTGTGTTTGAAATCATGGATACTCCAAATGTTAGTTGAAATCTGTTTGTTATCAACAAACTGGTTTGGTGAAGACACGAGAATAGCTTTTCTTTGTTAAAGACCTGAAAGGATGTCTTGGAATGCATGAAACGTAGAAGGACATTTATAAATACAAATCGAATAATAATGCTAAAAGCAACCACATCTTTATTAGTTCTGTCATATCACCTTAATCCACGTGGGTGAAGACCCTGTAGAAAAACAGCAACACAAAGTCAGGAACACACCTATAATGGACAAAAATAATTATGCAGAGGACCAAGAGCGAATACAACATTTTGGTGACTGTTTTTACTTTACAAACTCATATACAGTCCAACACAATCATAAGGCTTTTTATTTACAGGGACCTTGATTATAACTGTTAATGGCTTTTTTAAAGTTCAGGGAACTGGACTGCTTTGTAAATGGGAGAACAGAACTCATTGAAGGGTTACCTTGCCTTCTGTCTGGTTATTGTAGACTTTGCTAATACTGGCTCTTAAATAATTTCAGAAAATTGTCTTGTGTAGAGTGTGTCTCTGTGTTTGTGCTGGTTTTGGCTGGTGCAGAGTTAATTATTGAAATTCCTTGTACAGAATTGTTTCTATCAAAAGAACATTATTTATTATTTTTAAGGGTTTTTTTTCTTTATAAAATCAAATTTATGTATATTTAATATTGAAATATCTTAATTTTTTTTTTTCAATTAACCTGTTTTGACATGACTTTTTTTTGCAGTTGAAATACTTAAATTAACTGAGAGGCTGTTTACCTCAACTCAAATGATTTTGTCTAAAGAAAAGGTTTTTTCCAAATTTCACCCTTTCAAGGGATAATCAAACTTCAGTTATCACACCAATAAAAAGCAGAGGCACACATACACCGCTACAAAAGGGATGCATTTTGTAAAGGGTGATGTGGAAAGGTACAGGTTAGAAAGGAACAAGTCAGTGATGCTCAAATCGGATTCATGAGGCCTTGCAAAGGGCAGAGCAGGAAAAGCTGGAGGGCAGCACAGCAAAAAGTGAATCTGCATCTGTGCTAAACCCCAGTGCTCTGTTGAACATCCTGCTATGAATATCCACTCTGCCATACGTTATCCATGACCATTTGAACTGGGTTTATGTGGCGAGATTTGGGTAGCAGGAATGTTGGTGTGATTTTTATGAGAAAACACCAGAAATTTCTCCCATGTTGGACAGACACAGTCTCAGAGGTCTCTGAGATGGATCTGCCACTGCACAAACCTGATCAATATTGGTAGCACCTCCGTGATATTTAAGAAAGCGGGAAAAGTATTGTGCAACATCTGGGAGAGAGGATCGAGAATGTGAGAGAAACCCCCAGGTCAGTGCAGGAGGGGCACTGGGGCAGAGATTCCCCTGCAGCCCATGGTGCAGCTCTTGTAGAGGCAGCTGTGCCCCTGCAGCCCAGGGAGGTCCATGTGGGAGCAGACATCCACCTGCAGCCTGTGGAGGATCCCACATCCGAGCAGGGCGAGATGCCCTGAAGGAGTTTGTGACTCCATGAGAAGCCTGTGTTGGAGCAGGCTTCTGGCAGGACCCACACTGGAGCAGTCTGTTCCTGAAGAACTGTACCACGTGTAAATGACTCATGCTGTGGCCAGGGAGTTCTTGAAATGCGGTAACCTGTAGAAGAGACCCCATGTGAGAGCATGGAAGAGTGTGAGGAAGAAGGAGTAGAGATTAACTGTTATGATCCCCCATTTCCTGTTTGCTTCACTACTCAGGAGGAAGAGGTACAGGAGTCAGAGGTGAAGTTGAGCCTGGGAGGGATAGGAGTAAGGCACTTAAAAATTCCTTCTTGTTTCTCACTGGCCTACACTGTTTAAATCGACAATAAATTAAATTGATTTCCGAAAGATGAGCTTGTTTTGCTGATGACTGGTAAGGGATCTCCCTGTCCTTATCTTGACCCAAGAGCTTTCGATAGTGTTTTCTTCCACTGTTCTCTTGAGGAGGGTGAGGGATAGAGTAATTTAGTGGGCACCTAATGGCCAGCTAAGTCAAACCACAGCACTCTTTTATGTGCTTGCTAATTTGGAACACCAGATGATTTGGCTATTCCTGTTTACAGTGATCTCATCCCCTTGCCCTGTATAGCGTCATACAAGATGAGTGGTCCCATTAACTCCAGAAAGGCTCCTTGGACAAAGGGATCTCACTGGAGAAAGAAGAAAAAAGCAACCTCATTTGATGCTCTAGGTGCAGCCATTCTCTTCAAAGGAACATATGCGAGAGAGGGGTGAAGGCAAGATCTCCTGTAGGTCATTACTAAGCTGATACTTAGACAGCCTAGTGGCAGATGAGAGATAGACTTCAAATTGCCTTTCTGCACAGGAGCTGACCTCTTCAAGGAAGTCAAGGCTGTGTGCGACGTCTGAGTGGATGTCAAAGGCAGTGCCCAAGGCTGTGCACCCCTGTCCACACTTCAGGTGTGTTGCCCTACCTTGTTCTCCAGGTTCAGCTAAAGACAGTGCCAGAGGATAGTTTTGTGTCAGTCATCTTGGAATAAGGCAAGTTTATAATCAGAGGTTCTCATCTCTGCTGGAAATGCAGCAGGGACTCATTCTTTGGCCTTCTGAGTTGAACCAGTTGAAACCACTGGAAATGTTCACAATAAAATTAAAAATTGCCTCTATCCATGATAACAGAAATCCCATTTTATTTTTTTTTTTTTNCACAAGCAACAACTGATTGAAAACATCATGTCCCACTCATCTATGTGGTCTTTCTGACAGATTCTCTTTCTTCTCACTGAAGGGAATATTAGAAAAATAGACCTAGAGGTAAGAGGGCTGGCTGGTTACCTCCTTATCCAGTTCCTTGGGTGAAAACGGTGTGGGGATTTTGGTATTGCTTTTTGGAATTAATTTCTACCTTGTGCCTTCTAAACAAAAAACAAAAACATAACAAAACAACAACAACAAAAACCCCAGAACAACAACCAAAAAAAAAAAAAAAAAAAAAAAAAAAAGAAAAAAAAAAAAACAAAAAAAAAAAAAAAAGGTTTCAG
>VYXC01007886.1:314600-417215 GCA_013397175.1 Platysteira castanea
AAATCCCATTTTCTTTTTTTTTTTTTTTTTTGACTGAAAACACAGCTTTACTTAGCAAACACTGGAGTTTGGAGTCAATTAAAACAGAACAGAGTTTGCCTTTGCACAAACATTTAATATAGCTTCTGGGCTATATCTCTGTTGGCCTGCTCAGTGACCATCTAAATATAAAATAAACCACTAAAATTTTACCATTCTACTAATATAGCAAATACTACTCTCTTGGTTCATTATTTAGTGCTATGAAAGGTGCTAATTTCCTGCATGGTGCAAAATTGCTAGTTTATTTAGAGATGTTGACAACAGACAAAAGCTTTTTTTACTTTTCTTTTTTGACTGAGCTTTTTTTTTTTCCCAGAAACATGAAAAAATAAAANACATTAAATAAAAATTTTAAAGTGCAGTGAGGTACTCTGTATGTATATAGGAGACAGTGTTACCAAGAGCAAGAGCTTTCCATTAGTCTTTTAAACCTCATATGGGTATTTTGACTATTTATAGTAATTTCAGTCATCCTAATGACAAGGTCAATGCACTTGCCTTTTAGCTTTTTTCTTTTTCCACAGCATGTATTTATTTTTTGATCAGGAAGGCTATATGGAGTGCAGTGTAAGACCGCTTGATTTTAAATTTTGGCTCATCACTAAATACTGGTAACATCTTCTAATTTCCTTTTGTCACAGAGATTTCTGTGTTACTCCATCAAAACATTGTTTGACTGGCTACCATCCTGGAACAAACACCTAAGTCATACTGGTGTGGGAGAGAGAAATTACACTTTCAAAGGAAGGAAGAATGATCACAGCTATTTCTTTTGCTGACTCACCAGCCAGCAAATCATCTCAAATGAGAACCAAAGTGTTAATAGATTATTTCCTTGTGTTTTTTTTCCCTTGTACAATGATTAAAAAGGCTTAGAAGCAGTAACTTCAGTAATGGAAAACACAAAAGACAATAAAAAAAGAAAAGTGATAAAAAATTTTAAGGTCTTTCCAGAACAACAGTTAAAATTGTACCCATTGAGGTTGAGTAGAAAATGCCTGCCTAAATATCACTGGTTTGTTCCTTCTCTACTGATTTCATTGGTAAGATATGATGACAACTTTTTCCCCAAGAAATGTAAAAGCAACATATTAATGAGATTACTTATCAATACATTAAGGAATGGTTTTTCTGGGGAGGTCAGATTATGTCTAATCATACCATACCTAAGGGGAAAAAGTGAAAAAACAGACTTAAAGGGCCAAATGATCCCTAAAACAGATCTGGACAAGCGGCAACCTTGCACAGACAAGGATTATTCTGTGTTATTCTGCACAACTGTGTTATTCTACTCAAGACAGGGCATCTATTTTCAGAGACAAGAAAATATGTTCCTAGCTCTTCTCAGACTGTCTCAAATCACCTCTACTCTTCTGACTTATTCACTGCTGTAAATGCAAGTATTTCACTAGGGCTGCTCAAAAGTGTTTTTGAGGGAGTAACAGAGATGGAAGATACATCACTTCCAGAAAAAAGTGTAAAACGTGTAGAGTAGGGCAACCTAAAGCTGAAGGAGAGGGAGATTATTCCATAAGGTTTGCACCTCTGTGCTCTGCTTAAATGCTGTTCTGTTTGACCTCCTCAGCTAGAGAGAAGTAAAACATAAGAAACATCAACTGCTCAGAGCCCAAAACAAGTAAAAATGTCGCAGACTTAGAGGGGTGAATAATGATGATACAAGGAAAAACTTGTACAAATTATTAAGCAATTTGTCAGCATCAAATAAATAAAAGTCAGCATCACTGACCTTTTTCTTAAGTACCCAGAGCAAATTAAATCCAAAACTCTTCCTATAAAGTGCAATCTAATGCATTTGTTAGCAGGCAGTAAATTTGATGGACTTTTGTGGGATTGTTCCCACTCTTGTAAAAAAGAATGAATCCTTAGTAAAGTGGAGGATAGCTGAATTCACTCTCCCCTCATTGCTATAATTTGACTTCAAATTGGAAATAATTTGGAACAGAGCACTGAATCTGGCTTATTATTCCTACACTTTGGGCTTCTGAAGATTGTGATCTGAACTATGTTGCATGAGATTGAGTATTTTATAGATAACAAAAGTATTAAATTTTAAGTGGGAATG
The DNA here is from genome assembly GCA_013397175.1 of Platysteira castanea. Classification (NCBI taxonomy): domain Eukaryota; kingdom Metazoa; phylum Chordata; class Aves; order Passeriformes; genus Platysteira; species Platysteira castanea. The sequence goes on from VYXC01007886.1 coordinate 316,726, forward strand.
TGTTAGAGGTAGAAAAAAACAACAGTCTTCTTCCCTCTTGGAGTCAATGAGTTTAAGCTTTGCCTCAGTGAGCTGTTTCAATCTATTCACAAGCATAGAGACTTAAAATCTCAACTGATGTTATGGAAGTTCGGAATGAGATTATGTATTTTGTTGAACTGTAGTCTGAGGACATATCAAAATTACAATCACTGTAAAGATTTCCATTGCCTTTTGCTAGGTTTAAAATGGGTTGTTTTGTAAATGAATGAGTATAAAACCTCATCTTCTCATCAGATAACATTTTGTTCTCACCCTGTTGGGAATAATTGATTGTCCAAGGTCAACTGTCTGCCTGTGCTTCCTCAAAGGCTGGATCTCTGAGAGTCAGTGGTGTAACTGAAGTAGTTCCATTGAGGTTCAAGCAAGTTTTTTGTCTGTATTTATTCCTGTGTGTTTTGCTTCCATGCCATTGGTTGGCACTGTCCTTTGGAAAACTCAGAATATTTTTTGCCTTAGTGGTTCTTTCTTCTTCATATAAATTCTGTCACTTGACTGCTACACTGCACCATAAATAAACATGTTTTTCCTCTCTTCTTCTAATCACACAGCTCCAATATTCATATTAAATTATGTCTTTTATCAGAGCTGGTGATGCTTGTATGAGACAGTTAAGATTATCTCTAAGGAAAAGCATTTATCTGTCCTTGTGAGAAAGGAGAGAATTTCTGTAAAAACCTCCTGATACTCATGTTCTAGTGTACTGCCTGAATCCCAGAGCTTGTCGGAGGTGACTACTGGAAAAGGCAAACCTATGACAGTTTCCTTAGGGAATAGAGGAAACATAGCTGTAAAAAGTCCCAACTGAAGTTCCACTGAGCTAATATGATTTAGGTTTTCAGACTTGAGAAAAGCAAGATGAGGGGGAATCCTTAACCTTCATTCTGATGCTGGAAAAAAGTGTTGGTACTCAGGAAGTTAAAATGTCTGTAGGTCAAATAAACACAAAAGCAGAGCTTTTTCTGGTTATTAAAGCCTGCCTTCTCAAGCCAGAACTTTAATTTACTTTGGTGAACAGGATCTTACACATACTCTACGGACTAGATCAAGATTATTTAGTAAACAAGTGCTTTGTTTTTCATTCTGGTTATTCTTTTGTGTACATGCTGTAAAACTATAAATTGGAGGATAATTACTCTTTATTTTGAAATTTTTTTTTAACAGCAAAGTCTTGTGAATAAATTAATTTGGTGCCCACTGGCTGTTCAATACTTACATACATTGGGAGGCTTGTGAACAGGAGCCAAATCTTTGTGTTATCTGACCTGCATACACAGAAACACAGAATCGCAGAATCTTTGATGTTGGAAATTTACTATTAGATCATCACCACCATGTTACCACTAAACCATGTCCCCAAGTGCTACATCCACACATTTTTTGAACACTTCCAGGGATGATGATTCCACCACTCTTATGGGCAGCTTGTCCCAGTGTCTGACCATTCTTTCAGTGAAGATACGCGTTAGACCTTAGCTGAGATTCTTGGTCACTGATCATCTGAATCTACCAGACATTTTGGTTCCTATCTGGGAATCACATCCCTGTACATGAGAGAGCATGTGGCAGAAAGGCCATGCTTCCTTTAGGTGGAAATAGGACTCAAGATGTGCTCCTGTATCCACCAAGTCAGACAGGATGATTAGATCACCTGGACCTAAACACTGGGAAGAAAGTGCAAGAACTTTGATGCCTGGCCTGAGGAATGTACCCTTGGAGAAAAAGAAATTTAAGAGGCAATTCACCTGATAACCATGAAAACCATTTTCATAACCCTAAAGTAGACTCCTTTTCTATATGTGTTGTTTAGGAATGGATGTGTTTTACAACTCTTCTGATAGCTGAGAAGTTATTTCCATTTGCTACTATAATGATGTCACAAATTTCCCATTACTTATCCTGTCTTTTTGGCAGTAGAATATTTTAAGGTGTTTTTTAGTCTCCTGAAGAAAAAAATGTGCAACTGGAGTTCAGTTGTTGGGGTATTTTTCATTTTCTTTTGGTTATGACTCCTTGTTCTGTTCACTCAGTTATGTTTATATTAACTTTGCCTTTACAGACATAAATTATCCTTTCAGATTCCTGAATGGATGTCAAGTGCATTGATTAGCAGATTTCCTGATTTCATAATTTTCGGAAATTATGACATATCACTAAAATAGTCAAACCATTGAGGTACTTTCTGCCCGATTGAAAGCCTGTTTTAAATAATTTTTTGCAAAGATTCTCACTGGGCTTTGGCATGTGTTCAATTACTGATCACTTATCACAAATGCATACTTATAAGAGGAACACTGGCTTCACTGTGGCTACTTCCAGGCTTGGGCTCATGATTTAAGGGTTTTACCATAGAAATTTCACTTTCCCATCAGCTAAAACAGGGTCTGAGTTCCAGGTGTAGCATTCAAACTTGAGGTATTCAAATAAACTTAGACAAATGAATGCAAGATCTTAGCACACTGAAATTTTTCTCATATGTTCTTGGCATTTCCACTGAACTCCCTCTGACATTTCATTTTCAGAGCTGGAAATGGGATGAATATGTACCTCCCTCTATGAGATTTTATTTTCACTGGTACCATTAGATATAAAGCCTGGAGGATGCAGTGAGAAGTTGGCATGCAGAGAGCTGATAACTTTTAGGAATGTCACCTGAGCTTCTGTGATTTACTGCTTTTCAACCTACTGAGTGGAAGTAAAGGACTTTTTAAAAAGAGTATCAGAGGCAATGTTGCCAAAACCTACTCCTCGGTAAAGTGTTCTGGATAAGCGCATTTGTCAGCTGACTTAAGTCAGAGGTTTAAGAATGCAGAATGCAAAAATTATTCTTTCAGAGGTTCTGATTTTGTGTAGCATGTATGAATTTTATCACTCTACCTGCCTTACCTGCCAAGGGCTTACCTTTACCCAGTAAAGTCTTTGGTACTGTCTCCCACAGAATTCTCTTAGAGGAGCTAATGGCTTGGACTGGTACACTCTTCACTGGGTTAAAAACTGTTTGGATAGCCTGGCCCAGAGAGTGGTGGTGAGTGGAGTTACATCCAGCTGGATGTTCCCCTGGGATCAGTGTTGGGGCCAGTCCTGCTTAATGTCTTTATCAGTGATCTGGACAAGGGATCAAGTGCATCCTCAGTTAGTTCACAGACAACACCAAGAGGGACAGGAGTGCTGATCTGCTGGAGGGAAGGAAGGCTCTGCAGAGGGACCTGGACAGGCTGGATTGGTGCTGAGGTCAATTGTGTGAAGTTCAACAAGGCCAAGGCCAGGTTCTGCCCTTGGATCACAACAACCCCTACAGTGCTACAGGCTGTTGAATAGTGCCTGAAAAGAGGCCAAGAGGACAAGGACCAGGGGGTGTTGGTCAACAGCAGCTGAACATGAGCCAGTGAGTGCCCGCATGGCCAGGAAAGTCAACAGCACAAAAACTGTGTGGCCAGCAGGGCCAGGGCAGTGATCTTCCCCCTGTACTCGGCACAGGTGAGGCCACACCTCAAATTCTGTGTTGGTTCTATGATTTGATGAGTCTGGTGTCAGCCTTAACAGGGTCATGTAAAAACTATTAAGTGATCTTTATTAACTCTCCCATGAAGGTGCAAGCACTAAATTAAGCACTCAACTTCTCATTTTAAAGTAGCTGAGAAATCCAAAAGCATAGTGACAAATGGCAACTGGAATCCCATCTGGCCATTTGCAGTGGGAACTGCCGTCAAAAATAAAACCTGAAATTGTTCATAGAAACAACAGGGAAAAAAACACTTTGGTTTTTTTCAGTCTACTAAATGAACACTGCTGTGTATACTTCCACATGAATTTCATTGTCATCAGAGCAGTGAAACTGAGAAAAGTGAGGTTCGTATTAACACCTGAAATTTTATTTCAAGCTCATTCTTTGAGTATGGGCAGTGCTTTTCATTCCTACTCTTCTTCACCTAGGAAGAATAAATCCAGCATTAGAGCCAGTACAAGCTTTTCTCCATTTGCCAGTGGTACAAGTGCAGCAAAGACAGAAGCAGCAACTCAATAATGTCAGAAAGTCAGATTACGAGCAGGCAGTCCCAGATAGGAGACACAAGGTTATTGTTCTTCTACAGTAGTTCCTTAATTCACTGTCAAAAAAGAGACTGGGAATGACCACACTGGCTGGTAAAAAAGCTAAAAGATGCATTGGACCATCAACTTTCACCAACTGCTGCTGGAGTTTATAACAGGGAAAGGATTCCAAGGGATGCCCAGTAAAAGTCACATTAACATCTTCTGACACATACTTTATTAAAGAGAAAAAAAAAAATTGAGATTTTTGCTGTAAAATGCATTATTTCTCCACTGCTAACAGTGTACTTTGATATATAATTTTCTATCATTGTGATGAAGTTTGATGGTTCTGCTTAATGTTATTACTAAAATTGCTTTTCATGTGATGGAACTAATGCATATATACTTAATTTTCATTTTTTGGATCTCTATCTTACATGATTGCACATTTACTTTTGATTTTCAGACCTGTTTTTCAGCAGTTATTCAATAATTTTATGAAACTGTTCAGCATCTGCCAGGTTTTTCACATTTTGCCCCTCAACTGTATAATGGGAAATACTTTTTTTCTTGTCTTCATATTTTATTCTTATAAAGAAAATTATGAGACATCTGTCAACACTGACAGTTTAATGTATTTTGGTTTAAATGAATGCTAGAAAACAATGTTTGCAAAGTTGCAAAGTGAGAAATTTTTTCTATTATTTTCTTAACAACCTAACTTCTAGAATACCATGAAACTCTTACCAAAACAAGACACAGAGTTTTGATTTTAGGAGAAATTATGAAAATTCAGAATATATACCGTGACCTCAACCCTGGGGTTACTTTTGAACCCATGAGAGCTGAATAAGAGAATTAGAAACTGGAAGTAGGAAGATCTTCAGAAAGGGCATTTGATCATTCCCTCTTCAATAAGGCAGTGAAAGCCTGGCCTTCCTAATAGAAATGGCTGAAAAAGAAGAAATTTTTACAAGCTTCTTTATATATATAGTGGTTTATCCTAGATACACTTTGCTGAGTAAAGAATGAATGATGTTATTGAATTCATCTCTAAACCTGAATTATTTCAATAAATGACACAGTAATGTTTTGCTATGGAAGATATTTTAAATGCTGTGACTGCAAACAGCTCTGCATAACCATGAGAAATGTGCCAGGTCTTGGTCTCATTCTACTGGCAAGACAGCAGCTCCCAAGACAGCAGCAAGGGAGGGTAGCACAAATTCAGATTGAAGCCAACAGCCCAAAAGCTGGCAGCACCATGTCAAGCACCTTGGCCTTCCTGTCCAAGCATGGACACACACCTGGCCACAACTTTTTGGCATCTTCACACCAGCCAGAACAACTGCCATGAGTTACACTTTCAAAATGTCACCCTGGAATACACATGTGGTAGGCTGGCTTGGAATCAATAACAGCAGTAGCTGCTGTCCAGACCAGTGCCTCTTGTGCAGGAGGTGGCTGGATGTTACCAGCAATTTCCCACTCCTCTACCCAGTGCCTTTGTTAGGGGGCTTTTCCTCCCCTGAGGCCACTATGGGCTCACTTAGCACAGGACTCCAGCATGCCTTTTCTGATACATGTGGGCACCTACCTCTTGATATGCTCCTCAGACAGGGTCTACACAAATCTGGGGAAAAAGTACAAGTAAAGAAAAGGAAAGGTTAAAGGAAACCATCAAGGACTTGTTATTTCCCTCACCGCTTCATAGAGAGCAGTCTGCAGGTAGAGGTGGAGCAGTGATCCACATCCTCTCATCATCCAGCCATCAACCTCTCATCATTAACAGGCTCCTAGTGTTCATCTGAGATGTCAGGGGCAACCTAACTCCAGTTCCATGCCATATACACTACATTTCTCATACGGGTTATTGAGTAGAAGCTGCAAAACCTTCTGAAGGCCTTTCTCCTGGTGGCTGCTCCTTATTCATAAGCATTTCCATTAATGATGCTGCATCTCGTTTCACAGGCAGTTACATCTGCTAGATTCTGCCTTCTTCTGAAACCTTTCCATTCCCATTATTTACTTGTACTGAATCCATCTTCCTCACCCTTCCCAGTCTCAGGTTTCCTAGAAGTCTGTACCCATCCTATACTAGGATGGTATTAAAGCTAGATGCAAACTAAGGTTGCTAAAGGTTTCAGATTTGAAGGAGCACTGAAAGACCCTTTTGCTTGCCTTGCTAGAAGATGTTCCTATTCAGAGAGACTTTAAATGGTAGTTTGAAACATCTTGGGGTTTGTATTTAAAAATACAGCAATGTTGTGTACCTTTGGAAAGCTTTAGACATATGTTGGCCTTGTGTTGTGAGATAGGCTTACACACACAATCTTTTATTAGTAGGGTGCTTAGATGACAGCTTATAGCAACTCTATAGTAAGTTTGGTTGCAAGGAAAATTAAAACCTATGGGGAGACAGAAAGAAAGCGAGAAAAAACCAAAACTGTCCCCAGCGACCATCTGGGAAGAGAAGCAATTGGCATCCTCAAAAAAGCATCTTCCATGGGCTCATCTCCAGCACACAGGCAAACCCCATCCACCCTTTTCCACAGAACTCTATAATCTTCATCAGAATCCACTCAACCCTTCTGCTTATGTTTGCTTCTGTTGCTGTTACTACTGGCTGGAGCACACTTTCTCCTGGGGGTGCTGCTGCAGAATACGTCATTAAAAAGGTATGCACTTGTGTATTTTTGGGTCCCCCATAGCGAAACTCAAAGGCTACAACCAAAGGGCAGGGAGAAGAAATCAAAAAAAATTATTTGGTTCTGGGAGAAATTTGTTTCTCAAGAGAACCCACCATAACAGTGCTGTCAGGATTGAGAGGAATGAGGCCTTGAGAATACTAACATAAGAATAACATCATGAGAGCAACAAGGGACAATCTCTGCCACAGAGGCCTGGGTGAAACACAGCAGAGCTTCAAGGCAAAGGCAGGTTACAGAACTGCAGCTATAAGTGCCCTAGAATTACAAAGGTGAAGGCATCTAAGGCACTGAGCAACATTTCTAAGCTTGAAAGATGGTATACTGTGAATTCCCCTCCATGGCTTCACTTTTTACTCTTCCTCTGATAAGTGACTGCAGTTTTCTTTAACTTACCTCCTTTGTCTGCTGTTCTCCCTTTCCTTCTGTCTCAACATTTCTGACAGTTCTTTCAGGTGCCCTGTCTCCCATGACAAGCACACAGTCATGCCCTGAAGCCAAAACCCAAGTACCTCTGCTTTGCATCGGCAAGTACTTTCTTTCTTGCCTCTAGTGGACACTGTAACCCAGAAATGTCTCACCTCTAGTGGCAAAAACTTCCTTTTTGCCTTCCTAATTCTCTGAGCACCAAAAGTTGTTTTTCCTACTTATTAAATAAAGCACATCTGTCAGCTTTGGAGCCACCTGGCAGAGCAGTCCCTGTTCTCTCTTAATGGCCTGTTAAGTGATAATGAGACATAGTGAGATATCAAATGCCACAATACCCCGTCACTACACATCACTGTGTTTATATTTGCAGTAACTTTGTGATATTTAATATACTGCATAACATTAATACCCTGATAATTTCCCAGAAGTTCTCTACTCTAGTGGTTTACATTAAGTTTCATTATAATCAGAGATATTATAAAAATATGTATTTACAATAGTTCTTCTATAGCATTTGACACTGTCCTGCAGGAAATCCTTGTCTCTAAACTAGAGAGACATGGATCTGATAGATGAACCACGTGGTGGATAAAGAATTGTCTGATTGGTGGATAAAGAATTGTCTGAAACTGGATGCACTCAAAGACTTGAGGTCAATGGCTTGATGTCCAAGTGGATACCAATGGCAAATGGCTGTTATTGAGATTGGTGCTGTTTAATATCTTTGTCAGTGACAGAGACAGTGGGATTGAGTGCAGCCTCAGCCAGTTTGCCAATGACACCAAGCTGTGTGGTGTAATCAGCATGCTGGAGGGAAGGGATGCCATCCAGAGAGGCCTGACAGGCTTGAGAACTGGGCCTGTGCAAATGTCCTGGATTTCAGCAAGGCCAAGTGTGAGGTCCTGCATCTGGTTTGGAGCAATTCCAAGCACAGATAAAGGTTGGGCAGAGAATGAATTGAGAGCAGCCCTGGGCAGAAGGACTTGAGAGTCTTGGTGGATGAGCTGCTTAACATGACCCAGCCGTGTGCTCTTGCAGCCCAGAAAGCCAAACCTGTCCTAGGCTGCATCCAAAGCAGTGTAGGCAGCAGGGGAGGGAGGGGATTCTGTCTCTCTGCTCTCCTGGTGAGACCCCACCTGCAGTGCTGCATCAGCTCTGGGGTCTCCAGCACAAGAAAGATGTGAACCTATTGGAACAAGTCTAGAAGAGGCCACAAAGACGATCAGAGGATGGAACACCTCTCTTATAGGGTTCCTCTCTCTAGACAGTCTGACAGTGTTGGGGCTGTTCAGCCTGGAGAAAAGAAGATTCTGGGGAGATCTTCCTAGGCCTTCCGGTACTACAAGAAAGGTGCTACAAGAGAGCTGGAGAGGGACTTTTTACAAGGATTGTAGTAACAGGACAAGGGCGAAGGGCTTTAAACTGAAAGAGGGAAGGTTTATATTGGAGAGGATAATGTATATATTGGATATTGGATATGAAGAATTATTTACTATGAGAATGTTCCAGACCTGAAGACCCAGGAAGTAAAATGTTCTATTGGCATGTGGATTTTGGTGATAGGGGAGGCGGTAGTTCTCCAACATGTAAATCTGAAACATCTTAGAAATAGTGTTCTGCAAAAAACCTTAAATAGCTGTCTTAAGAGGCTGGAAGCAACAATTTTATTGCTAGCAGTTATTATGTACTATTTATGGTAAGCAGCTTTTTAAGGACTGAAGTGCAGATTGTGGTCTGTTTGTTAATAAAACCAATATAGGAAAATATATAAAACCAAATATAGGAAAAGACAGTCCATAAGGACAAGGATTTTTAAAACAAAATAAAAAGATCAACAACACATCAGGTGTGATGGAGAAAAAGAAATAACTCTGTAGTTAGTGCTTTAGCTTGTGAAAAATGTACAAATAAATGCCAGGAGGAAGAAATTGGATAGCACAATGAAGAAGATGAAAGGTTCTGGGGGAAAAATCAAGTAAGTGGAGCATGAAAACACAATACTGGTAATTAATACAAGTAGGCATAGGTGAAAAAAGGCTTACAAGGGAAAAGAATACATAAGTCACTCAAGCTGTGCAGAGTCAGAGTGCAAATGAAAATTCAGTAGCTAACACAAGGAAAGGAAAAATCAAACTGCGGCTGGAGGAACTCGAGATGTGCATTGACAGCACAACTGCGAGTAGGCAGATCTAAAAGACGGATATATCTTCCTTTCTCCAGGAGGTCATGCAAGGACACTGCAAAGAAAATGGAAAACAACAAGATCTTTAAGAAAATATAGAAAGGAACAGAAAACCACTGAGAACACAGCCTATTGATTATAAATATCTAGAAACCATAGAGCCCATTAAAAATCATGGACAAAAAAATATATAAATCTTATTGAAGATAAAAGTGGACTGTTCTGAAAACAACCAGATGACATCTTATTAAGAAGCTCAGAATTTCCTTTTTTTCACTCTCACTCTCCTCTTTTTTTTTTTTTTTTTTCCTGCAGGCAGAAGGCTCCTTCTCATCTAAACAGCAAATGAAGTAATTTTGCCCTTCCCACTTTTGTAAAAATGGTTGGGCAAGAAAGGCAAAACAGCATTACTCACAGGAGATATTATTTCTGCAGTAATGAAAGGAAATCGGTTTTTCTTATGAATCTAACTCAACCAAGGAAAATGTCAAAGTTTACCTATGATTTTGGCAGGCATTTCTGAGTAGTGACTGTGTGGAATTGTACTGTGTTTTCCCCTTTTGAAAAGGTCTCCTCTTCAGCATTTAACCAAACCAGGAGAGGAATTAAATTTATTTATGGAACTCCCAGTGGCTCCTATTTTTTTTTAAATCATTACTACATCTTAAATATCTGCTATCTGCATTAGCCTCTATGTCTTTCTGTCTCTTAGGAAGCACCTTATTTACAATAAGGTAAGCCCAAGAAACTGTTGCTTTTAAAGAAAATGCTCAATATATTGTGATACTTATTGATGTAGGCTGTCTATGTTTAAATACTTGTACATCAACTGAATCAGTGTGGCTACAGGAAAATTACTTAAAGCATTTATTCATTCTGTGCAGTGAAGCACATGATGATATGGAATTTTAATGACAAACTGCTTTAAACAGTAAATATAGGAAATCCAAACTGTCATTAAGTAGACCTTCATGTGAAAAAATATTATAGCAATGCATGGAAGGCTGCTGCACAATTCCCATCGGATACACAGATTTGCCGAGATGCAGCTGACTGAATATGACACTTGGCAGAAAAGCAGCAAACCCTTTAAATAATCATTTAAGTACTTTCAAGGAATTTAAGTAGAAGAAAATAAATAGAATAAAGTATGTTCATAAACTGAATTGTATCACATATTTTGTAATATTGTGTGTATTTCATTTCAGTCTATTGTTTTTGACACTGTGAAATTGTTAATCAGACACTGAAAATAAAATAGTGCCTTCAGTGAATATGTTAAGTGCAATATTGCAGCCATTTTTAAGACTTTTTTCCAGAAGAAATGCAAAATAAGCATTTACTTGCCACCTGTGCAGTGCACCTACTGTGACATTTTGGTGTGTGTAACAGTTTAACTTCTAATTACATGGGGCATGCTCAGCTTGGACGAGAGCACAGCAGAACGAAGTGAAGGTGGCATCACATGCAATTTAAATTCTATGAGTTAATTAAAGCCTGGAGCTCCCATGTGCATGTCAGGCAAGGAACGTGACAGCAAAATTTGTGAGAGCTGTGCTGAATCCCTGCTGCAAGCTGGGAGACAACAGAAAAAGGGTTTTCAGATAGGAAAACACAACAGACACATCACATTGTTGTATCTTTACAGGAACATTTAGAAAGTGAATCAGGGTGCATTACAGCTGAAAGAGAAGATGTGAGATTTGGTTTATGTCATGATACTGCTGTGATACGAACCAGCTGTGAGGGAATCTGTTTGAAAGCAGTATTAAGGATAAAAAAAGCCAACTGGTGTGGGTATACGTCAGATGTTGTAGCAGAGCAGAAAGCTGGTTCTAGCCCAGTTGTATCATTTTCAAATCTATAGTTTTCATTTCTAGACCAGTAAATTTTCTTTTTTGGAGACTACAGGATTTCCTTTTTATGGTTTCTTAAGATACTTCTTTCATCTGTAGTAAAATATACATTTTATTAATTATGATGTGTTAAATCAGTCACATGGTGTGTCTGAGGAGACACAATAAAGACGCTCTCGCACCTGCCAGGTTCAGCAGAAAGGAGGAAAATGCATGTATTTATTTACATTATCTCATTCTTATACACGTCCCAACTCCACAAGGGATTGGAGAGCATGTCACTTCCTTCTCAATCCCACTGGAGAAGAAAGGTGCTCATCAAAGTTGTCATATCACAAAAGGAATGAAAAACANAATCTATAGTTTTCATTTCTAGACCAGTAAATTTTCTTTTTTGGAGACTACAGGATTTCCTTTTTATGGTTTCTTAAGATACTTCTTTCATCTGTAGTAAAGTATACAATTTATTAATTATGACGTGTTAAATCAGTCACATGGCTCTGACTAATCACCATTTGTTGAATAATTTTTACATTACAAACTTCTCTGTTAATTTTCCAGGGTAATTGGCAGGTGCAATGAAAAGTTTTACAAAGTGTTGCCCTATTACAGGTTCAGCATGTTGCCATATTCAAATCCTATAAAGGTAGGGAACACTTGTTCCAGAGCTTTAGAGCAGTCTCTATAATGTTCTATTTATATTCCTACACAGCCCTTATCAATGTGACATCTGACTACTTCCCAGGCCCATATTATGTGATACAGATACCTTACTTTATTGGAATGCTCTTACATAATTTTTCTGCTTGGAAGAAATGAAAGAATGCTATTTTGGGGTTATTTAAAACTGCCTGTGTTTATTTTTAGCTGGAGAGGTGCCTCTTGCACAGGGAAAATGATGCTTAGAAGCAATTCTTCATTACATCAAGAGCTCATTGTGTAACTGCAGACCATTACAAAACTCAGGGCCTAAATAGATACCTATTTCACAGACTAGTACTGAATTTTGCCATGTCCTGAAACCAATCCACTACCAAAGACTGAACAGTTTGTAGCTATGGGGAAACATTAGGTCTTCACTGACAGAAGCCATGGAAATCTTGGGGAAAAATAAATTACTGGTCATGTTCTAGAGAGGTAAGAAGTAAGAACTGGTGCTTGCAGTCACAGTGACAGATTGTCTCTATAAGAAAATAAAGGGGCAAGTCTCAATAAATACATACTAAAAAGAGGGTGAAACATGATGTTTGCATCATATATTAGCAGCAAAAATGTGAGAAAATCTGCATAAGGTACAGTAACAAATTTCCAGTAATAGTTTTTTGTTTAAAAGCTATTCATAAAGACCTAAGTGCTACTACACTTGCATGTATCACATATCTGTTTTTTTCAGAAATTATATGGTGTTCTACCTCAGAAATTTGACTGAGAATACTTTACTTCTATTTATGAATAGTTTATAAGTAACACCTCAAGGTTTAGCACTGTGTGACTCCTTCCAGACAGGTGTCACTCTGGCTGATGCTTCTGTGAAGTTTAGAATTCAATAGTTCTGTCTCTGTGTCTCTCTGCCAGACAAAAACTGAAGAAAAAATATGGAAATATGAGCTCCCTTTTATTATGTATTTGAAAATGAGTGTAGAAATGGCAGACTTACGGAAAATAATCCTCAGTAAAGAAAGTTTCCGGAAATAAGTTTTATTTTCTTTTTGTTAATTTGTTTTGCTTTGAGCCAAACAGTTGCACAAATCAATTTCACTATCAGTAACAGTCACAATCATCAAGAAGTTAAATAGCAGAATTTGTAAGTAAAAACGAGCTGACCTGGATTAAGTGAAGAAAGATGGCAATAAATTCCAAGAATGCAATGGTTCCTTGCAGAGTTGAAAAAGTACCAAAAAAACCCCTCCCTACCACTGCTTAATCTAGTATTAGTGTCCAACTCCTGAAAAGCAAGTGTTGGACATTTTTAAACACTGTCCCTCTCCCATATAGGCATTGTGTCAGAGCCGTGTATAGCCATTGTTATAAAACATGCGAGTTGCAGATATTATTGAATGCCCTTTCCCAAATTCCAGGGCTGCCCTCTCTTCCGTACCAGCTGCTGAAGCCAGGTCAGAATATGGGAACACATCCATGAAGAGTGATGGCAGCACAGGGCTCACCACCATTGAAGAGTCAATCTGCTCAGAACGGGGCTCACTGACCCAGGCTGCTTTTGCCCCTTTGGTCAGGAAGGAGTTTTAAAAACTGAAATGATGTCCCCTAAGTATTATTAAAGTCACAAGTGAGATGTTGTATTTTCCTCTTGTTCCACCCACTGCCCAAAGCAAAAGGAATGACATTCCTTCGCTGGTATGTGCCATGGTGTGCTCCAAGAACAGTTACATATCATCACACCTTGAGTACAAACCTTTCATCGCACAGAAGCCAAGCACCACGATTCTTAGTTTTCTTTTTCCCAGGCCCGCCACAAACCATGAGGTTTTTGTAAAACCCAGCAATACAATTATAAGCAAAAATACTGTCCTCCACTTGTAAATGGTCACTGCTCTGAGCTTGACATTTCCAGAGTCTCAGATCTCCTTGATACAGCTCACCTTGAAAAGAACCTCCACTAAAACTATAGTTATGTTTTTACAATCCAGAGAAAAGCTGCCAATAGCATGATGTTCCATAATACATAAGGCCAGGAAGTGAATGAAATCACTTCCTTCCTGTCCTCTCAAGGCAGAGCAGTAGAGGCAGATACAGCATGGAAGAGAGAAGCTGAAGGAACAGAGGCAATACTGAGCATTCACAGTCACAGCCTGCACTGATGGTTCCAGGAAAGCTGTCAGACGGATTTCCTCCAGGACCCCTGTGAAAATGGCTGCAAGGGTGCTGCTGCCAGAGCCTCTTCTCTGCTTTTCTACCCAGAGTCAGTCAGATGCAGAGAACAGTTAGCCTTTTTCCTATATTTAATTGCAATTCGAAGCTGTAGTCCTAAGCTATAGCTAGATGTACATTGAACATATATTATTTCGGAGCAAATGCTATAACCACTCCTGCCTCCTCTTGCCTGATGAATTCTGGCTCTATAGAAAACAGCTTATCTTTGAACTCTTCTGAGACTGGAGGAAGTGCTTGCACTTGGTACAAAAGATGCTTTCTCACCACAGCAAAGACACGAATAAATAACTGCAGCTTGGTTTCCCTCCCCCAGACACCAGCTTAGAAAAGAAAAGATCTGTTTTCCTTCAGCATAAAAAGCAAACCCATAAATAACCTATTGAAAGGGACCTCTTTTCCTGTAATGGTTTATAGATATGTATCATGTCTGTAGTTTCATTACCTTTCTCCCATCTTCTTTTTTATCCCTCTCAAGAAACTCTGAGCTCACTCAAAAAAAGTGAAAAGAAGTCATAAAGTGACAAGTCCAGTATTATAAGGAATCTTGTCAGTCCTAATCTGGAAGGAGGTGATGAAAGAATTTGGGCCACTTCTGTTCTTTTTAAATTCTATTTAAAAAATCAAAGCACCTGAGTGTGAAGGCTTTATAGGGCATAAAGCCGTACCTTACGCAACCTTCCTAGAGATTTTGTGCCGATATTTGCTCTTAAGGTTACATAGTAACAATGTACACTTTGTACTCTTTGTTCATGAGAAATGCCCTGGAAGAAAAGCCTTTTCGGCACAGAGGTACTGCAACCAAATTTGTTCAACAATATAGGCAGATTCATATTATTTTTTTATGCTGTAAGAAAATAATTCTGTCAGGTGGCCTATAAATATGTAGAAGGAAGAAGTCCTGGAAGAAAAAGTACCACAACAAAAAATCCTAATTTCCATTTCATAACTAAAAGCCCAAAAGAGCTGTGGTTTCTCATATTTTTAATTTTCTTTTATCCCTTCCAACACATCGGATAAAGAGCAAGACCTCATTGCTCTTCTAAGGGAGGGGTTCTCCCTTATTGAGAAATAAAAAAAGATCTCATGAAAAAAGCTTTGGTCTTTGCTCACATTTTTATGGAGCTTCACAGGGCTCCACAGTTTGCCTGTTGTCAGCAGTGAAATCCTCTCATCCTCTTTGCTAGCAGGCTCCTGGAATTCAGGGAATGACTGAGAGTTTTCAACTTGATGGGATGGAGAGACCTGATAAGAACAGAGCTCTTGGTTCCTCCAGAACCAGTAACCAAGCCTTTCTTTCTTCTCAAGCCTCCCATCCACACAGCTTTTATCAATCTGCTTTCTAAATTTGTTTCAAAGCTCTGTTACTGTCTGAACTCCAGCTCTCAGACTGCGGGTCTGCAAGGACAAAGACTTCTCTTGTCTCCGTCCCCAGGGCTGAGACCCCTGTCTCCGTGGAAATACAAGCAGTCCTGCTGGAAAAATTTTTATGCCGGCTTTATCCCACGAGCTGTCAGAAATATAGCTTGACAGCTCCTGCAAGGAATTATGAACATGAGTGTGCTGAAGATGATTCACAATACTCCTCTCCAGCCCTCCTGTACATGAGGGACAACGTGTTGCCCTTTTCTCAGCAGCTTCTGCAAAATGCACTTGCCCCAGAATCTCTCACTGAGGCTTTGGCACAATCCTTCTCCCACAGTGTCTTCAAACGACGGCAACCTCTTGGCAGAGGTTTTCTGAGCACCACATGCAGTACAATGTTCACTTCACAGACCTCCTCTAGTTTTGAGTATGACACCACTTTGCTTTCACCACCAGTCCTGGTTTTCTTCTTTATATCTTTAACAGAATTCAACGTATTCCCGGTTCCTGGGTAATAAAAATTGCCTTTTTGGTTTGGGTAGCCCTAGCCCATCCAATATGTTTATAATAAATGGAAGTTCCAACTTTCTGAGAAAATAGAACATAAAATTCATTTTCATCTGCATTATCCTTCATAGTTCCAAAAATATGTTTTGTTTTAGAAATGTTAAAAATAATTTATAGTGGTAGAAATTCAAGACAGCATTTTCAGGTAGTCTAGCTTCAGTCTCCAACCTCATTCTCCCAACTTTACATGTACACACATCTCCTTTAACAACAATTTTGCAATTTGTCAAATAATTATATGCAACTCAAGTTTGTTACACACATTTGTGTTATGTAATATAGGACTTTCTTCACAGAAGAAAAGAAAGATAATATATACTGTTAAATATTATAATATTGTTATAGAATTGTGCAAACAAGTTGTTGAGCAGCTTAAATCCCACATCTATTAAAATGTCATGAGGTTGTGATCAGTGGATCCGTAATGTATCATTACAGTATTTTATCTGTTACCTACATTTTCAATGCAGTTTGACTGCTCCTATTTTTTCAAATATAAAACAAACCAAAGCTTTTATTCCAACATCTTTCTTAAATGGAGATGTCATACAGTAGAAAACCTGTGGATCACCACCGAAGACGAATCCTTAGTTGAAACACACTGTCCCAGTTGAAGGGCATGAAAACACTTGAGCGTCTCAGTTTGCTGGGCTTTGCAGTGCAAGCTGTTACTCCCTTTTCAGAGTACAGAAGTGCTTCATGACCTTTTGTACTTCCTGAATTTTCAGTGAAGTTTGAGGAAATGGCCTCTACAATGAATGATAAATTTAGCTATTTTGTCTCCAGCAATCACTGTTAAATCTGTCTGAAATTTGCTTGGTTCTGTAAAGGGTCGTTGCACTTTTTCAGCATAATAGATTGATTAAAAAAAGAAGCTATTCAATGTTGCTTTGGAAATTAGTCATACTGAATTCATAAAAATGGCATGTAGGTAATGCACCTAAATCATAGCTGAAAAAACACAATCGTGCATGATGCATTTAACATGGCACCCCAGGTCTAAGCAGGAGACATCTAAAGGTAAATGTTCAGCCAGCTTCAGCATCTGCTGCGGAACCAAGAAGAAGTTCTGGTAGTTTTTGCTGTTTAGTCTCATTTCTCATTTGTTGTTTCTGAAACTGCAAGGCCAAGCTCATAAAATCTGATGTAGTGTATTGCCAGACCTCTTTGTTAGAACAATGAAGTTGTCTTTACTACCATAAGTGATAAAAAGCATATTTGCAAACCTCTGCCAAAAGAACTCAGATGAATCAATTTTCTGTTGAACTGAGTGCAAGTCTAGTAATCCACAAACAAAAATCTCCTCATGTGTCTCTTTTCAGTGTTTGTTTGGAGACAGGATATTTTCCTCAAACATGTGTGTTTAATTGGGACGTATTTTATTAAATTCCTGCGTAGAGATTGCATAGTCACATATCTGCTAAAGATATGTTTGTTACACAACTTTATAAACATAACAGTTTGTGTTATTAGAGCACATCAGGGATTGTTCAGGATCAAGTTTCTAGGGAAAATGATAATGAAACCAAAGACATTTTTAACCTTTTCAACAAAACATGGAGATCTTCATGACTTTCAAATATTTCCTTGATGCTGTTCAGTTGAAAGCTTAAAAGTTTGTTTCTGCAGAAGGGAGAGGAAAGACATTTCAAGAGCAGTGGAGATTTAGTATAAGGTAATGGGGTTTGGTTTTTCATCACTGGCTGTGGGGTTCTTTTAGGAAGGGAAGCAAAAGAACATTCCTAAAATAGCAAGTCTCTTTTAGAATATGGGTTTCTTAACCTTAGGTAGGGACAGTTTAAGAGCCCATTTTTAGGACTGATTTTAAGAGGCATTTACTCTATTCTGCACTTGATTTGCTGACAATAAGAGAAGACCTTTCCAATGCACAATCAAAAACCTTCACATGTACTTATCTATTGATTTGATTCCCCCCATGGAATAACTGCATCATAAGATTTATTCTCTCTCTTGTTACTTTGTTTGAAGAAGTCCAATATCTCACTCGGTCACATCCGAGAAAGGACTCAAATATGCCATTATGAAACGAGGATATGAAGGTTTCCAGTTTATAATATCATCACTGGGCATCATTCCCAGTTCATGAGCTAGAGATATGGGCTTCTGAACAGACTGTAGGTGCTGTAAATACTCATTTGCATTTGGGAAGACACTAAATATTCCTTGAAATATGCATGAAATAAATATTTTCCTCGTGTTTTTTTCATCTGTTCTCTGGATCCCCAAAACAGCAGTTTGTGCTTGGAGGGTGGCCATCCAAAATCCTGTGTGCTTACATTAACTAAAAATTTATATTTGTTTCCTTAATGACTTAAAATCTATCATTTTAGATGCTTTGTGAACATAAATGCCCAAGGAAAGAGCAAAGCCATTTCCTGCTGTAATATCTCAACCCAGTTTCAAGCTCTTATGGCTTAATCACACACTGAGTCTTCCATAAGCTTCCAGGACTTGAAAATACTTCTTTCAGCATTCACTTAATTAGAAAAAAAAAGTAAGTTGAAAAAGATAAAGCCCTTATGGTTGAAGAACATTGAAAATTTAAAAAAAATCAAGCTCAGAATATGTTTATATATAAAAATGTGCTAACTATATGTAAATAATATCTATTTATAAATCCCACAAATTGTAGATTCTTTTTTTAATTTTGAAAACTGTTTAGAGTTCTTAATACCAACTGTCCTCTATGAAAAATGGAAAGAGTATCTGCCACAGGGTTGAATATGCAGCAGAAAAACAATTGTCAAATACATCCTAAATAAGACCCTGCCCTCAAAGAATCTAGAACAGTTGAAACGGAAAAGAAATAAAAATAAGAATATGGTTTAGACTAGTTCAGATACATAGTTCTTAGCTAGTAGCAAACCACACACTTTCTAGTTATCCTTAAGATATTCCAGAAATCGCTTTTATCTTTGTGCTGCCTGTTTTTCTGAAGTGCTCGAAGGGATGTGATAAAACAGGTAACAACAGAAGGACAGCCTCAACTTATATCCTTCCCACAGCCCTTTAAAATCTATTACTCAGAGTGACAAGAAATGTAAATTTGGGGCCACAAAGCAATATCACTGTTTGGTTACACAATTTCTGGATAGGCAGCTTCTGTGAAAAATCTTCTTTTTTCTGCTCTCCTTGATTAAAGTTAATTCATGCAGCCTGGATGATTCTACAGAGTTACCAAACAGTCTATTTGTAAGGATCTTCTAAAAGCTAACATGAAATTGTCAGGAATAAACCATGTCAAAACAACCTAATTTCTTTCTATGACAGAGTAAGAGGCCTAATGAATGGGGGAAGAGCAGAAGATGTCACATATCATGACTTTAGTAAAGCTTTTGACACTGTCTGACATGACATTTGCATAAGAGAACAAAAGCACTGGAGTGTGGGTAAGACAACTCTAAGGTCAGCATGCAGCGGCTTGAAAATGCTACAAAACAAGAAGATATCATTTGTTTATTGACAAATTGGAAGAAGGAGGCAAGAGGGACAGAGGTCTGTCCTAGATACAGTACTACATAGTGTTTGTCTTAATAAGCTTCCTGATACTGAAGTTTTGAGTTTGGAGGGAGAGTCACCACTTTGGAAGGCAGGATTTAATTTCAAAACCATTTACTGAGCTGAAAAATGTAAAAGAATCATATGATGTAATTCAAGGCAATTGAACGAAATAGCAGAGGAATGGTGAACATGAATTTATACTGGGGAACAACTAATCAAGCACAGGACTATCCAGGAAAAAAAAGAAGAAAAAGTAAGAAGAAATCCTGAAAATATTACAGTGCAAAAATCAAATTAAGAGGAAAGGAGACGAAAGGCTGCCCAGCGAGGTTATGGAGTCTCTTTCTCTAGAGATACTCAAAACCTACCTGGACACAACCCTGTGCAACCTGCTCTGGGTGAATCTGTCTTAGGAGGTGGGTTGGACTAATGATCTCCAGAGGTCCCTTCCAACCCCAGCCTTTCTGTGATTCTGGGATTCTGTGATCCAAATATGCCAATTTTTGCTAGAAAGGGGAAAATTATTTAATGTTCTTGATACCCCTGGGATAGGATAGAGGTGCCCTTGTCTCACAGTGAGTCCAGTATATTAGGATGCAGCTCATTGGAACAGAGGAAAGGAGCAGGGCTGTCTGAGCCTCTTCCAGTCCCTTTTTCCTTGATTTCTCTGAGATGCAGACATACTAGTTAGGTTTTCAGCAAGAGACTTACTGTTCAGCCAACAATTTTATGGCTGCCATTAAAAGCTGCTTAGAATATCCCATCTTCACACTTCCTGCACTAGAAGTCACACCCATAAGGACCATGATCTCAGCTACCTTACTGGAAGAGGAGCAATGAGAAATGGCAAATGTGCGTATTGAGATTGATATGGATTGTGTGGAGACAGCCCACTGTAGCTTAAACACCCTGGTTTGTGATGCTCCCTGCCACTATGAAAGCAGTAACAACGATGGTATGATTTGTATTGTATATTTGCCTGTGTATAACATGGAACTTTAAAAATTTCCTCTCCTGAAAATCAGGACTAGAGTTCTCAGAAATCTTATCTACTTCTCTCAAACAACTGAGCAGCTTTAGTCAATCCCAAATAGGCTTTGTGTTCTTTTATTACAATTTCACCTTAACAAATACAAATCAAGGTTTAAAATCCATCCTAGACCAGAGGCAACATAAAATTTCTCATTTATAAATAACTGTTAAAAAATTTTCGAATATCCCACTCAGTGGTAATTTCACAGCAGATCAGTTTACAAGCAGTAAAAAATGCTGAATTTCTGAGTTTAGAATGTCTTTGTAACATCTTTCAGCCTCAAACACTTCACTTCAAGAGTATTTTAAGAGTAAAATAAAACATTGCTTACCAACTCTAGTCTAACTGGACTTTCTGAACCATGTTACTTTAACTATTTTCTGCTTCAAAACTATTTTCTGCTTTCAAACTCAAGGTGTAACCATCTTCTATATTTTAATACGTATTTTATCCAAGAAAAAATAATAGAATGTGATAAGAAGTACTCTAATAATGCAAGAATCTCTCTTCAAAATAAAAAAGCCAGTGACCTGACCCAGTAGCATTTCTATTCTAAACATACTCACACATCTCACATTGCCCTAATATGAGAGTTTCTCACACTCACTAAAATACTTATCCCATAGGTCACAGCATCCTTTAGAGGAGTGTAACTACTCACATTTCTCAGGTGAATAAAGAGGGATCTAAGAGCATATATTTGGCATTGAAGCACCAAACTTCTAATTATTCAGCCATCCCGTGGAATCCCCAACCCTGGTTTAGGCAGACTGTTCCCCTGTACCATGGGTAGCAAGGCTCACTTGTACTGTCACTGTAGCATAACAAGTCCTATATGAAGGAGAGACAAGGTTTGACATAAATTCATACCAAAACCATTGATGTGTTTGTTAAAAAAACCCGCATTACCTCACAGTGAGAAACTGGGAGTATCTTAGTGTGAAACTAACAAAGCATATGGTTTCCTAGAGTGAGGAAAAGGGGTTGAGTTACCTAATGTCATCCATCCAAAACTTGGGTTCCTGGGCTAACTTTGTCCTCTTTTAGTTGGGAGGTGAAACTGGAACTGTCAGAGATCAATTTTTCCCCTCTGCAAATACATCACAGAACACCCTCTTTCTTCTGTTCCCTTCAGTTCTCATGATAAGCACATTATTTCCATACCAGCTGGGTCTGTGAAAACACTTTAAATCTCTCTTCCTCATGTCCCACATGACTTTTCCTACCTTCAGATCATGAAATCTTGATGAAGAGTAACTCCCTCAGTTTGCTATTGAAGCTGTTCTAGTTCCTGTAAATAATAAACCCATGACTATGGAGACTAAAATCAAGGTCTATTTACATCTCAGCTGAGTGCTGTAATCATCAGACTGCAGAATCTGTCTGCAGCTCACCATCTGGCTCAAAGATTATTTCAATATTCAGCAGTGTAGATCAACTTTGAAGGCAGAGGAAATGTGGGTGCCTTTGGAATTTACTAATATAATTTGCAGGGACCAAGAAAATCGAGATAGCTCTGCAATCAGACAACAAGAGAATTTTGAAGACCAATATTTTGAATTTAATCAACAATAATTGGCAACAAAAATTATTTTATGAACATAGCCTGAAATGTCTTGCTCAAAGTCACAGTACGCTGAATTTGTTGCAGGAAAGGGCTTCTGGGTTGTCTCAGTCCCAAGGAAGTATTTTCATCATTGGGCTTTCATTGTCTCCTGAATTCCACCTTCTCTTGTGACGTTATCTTTTCCTCCCTGCACAAATACGTGCAAGTTTTGAAGTATTCATAAGACAAAACAAAAAATCAACAAAAAGAGATTAAAAAGCAACTACAGAAAGAAATCTTTCATTAGAAATCCCACTGCTGTTACACCTTAGAGTGAAAGTCTCACACAGCCAATCCAGTTTATCATCTCCATTCAACCAATTTCCTTTTCTCCTTTACTCTGAAATCAAAAATATTTTTATCATTTGCAATTTACAAAGCATACTTAAAAGCTTTTTGAATCATCTGTAAGAAGAATTACATCAAAAAGTTCTAACAACTGTTGTGAGAAAATTCAGTACATGAAAGCTCAGTTAAGACTCTTAAAAGCAAGCATAAAACCAAGACAGCTATTCCCAGTCTAGTAGAAAACATCAAGATATTTCTAAATACAACTTGAATCTTAGTGGCCTCATGCTCTGAGTTGCCCCTTTGAAGAGGCAGATCCTTTCTTATCATAGAGTAAGCAATTAGAAATTTTGTCCTTTTTACTGCATCTTATTTATATATTTCTATGCAAATTACTTTCATTTTGCTTTTGAAAACATTTGTTTGGCCATGTCTTTGTGCTGTTGCAGAAGTTTACACATGATTTCAAGAGAGGAATATTTGGCAGTTTTAATATTTTTTTGTCCATTTGTTCATACTGAAGTTCTATTTGTGTCAATAGGGAAGCAAAGTCCAGAGCACATCACAGGAATCATGCCAGGATAAGATTTTTTCCAGAAAAGAAAGAATATGTGTGTCTGTCTACAAGTGCATAAGAAGAGAAAAAGTTCTCTCTGTGCTCTATGAGGAAACAAGAGAGCTTGGTTGATGTGAGGGAGGTATGAGCAATAATCAGGCTGGTTTCGTGCTGGTACCTGATACCCCCAGGTTTGACATTACCTTAGCAGCCCCATCTGCTTCCTGGGGGATGAGAAGACTCTCACCAGTCGAAGTGGTGTTGTGGCATATAAACATTACTTTATGTCCTTCCATCTAAAGCAAATATATTGTAGAAGTGTTATGGTCTGAAAAAATAAATACTCATTTAGCTTCAGACTCCAGAGACAACACTTGGCTTAACTCCACTCCAGTCCACGTTTTGGGCAGCTCTCCTTATAGTCTCATAAACCTCTATTACATATAGAAATTTAATTATTTTTACATTTGGGCTGCTTGAAAAGCTGATATTCAACTTGCTGACACCAAAGAGAATTTTATTTAGTCGCTACCAAAACACTAACATAGCTGCCAGTACAGTGTGTAGGCTGTATTTACAGATCAGGACTTAGATTGAATTCTTCATCAGCTGTGCAAAGCACAGTGTGCTTTTCAAGAAACATAACTGCCACGTGAAAAGATAATAAAGTGGGCAACTTCCATCTTGTTCTCAACCTCCTTCCATGGGAGGGGAGGGATCAGTCCTCAGCAGATGTGTCTGCCAAAAGGAATAGAAAACCTTTAAAGCAATCATGTCAAGTGTTCACCTTTAAGAAACTGATGTATAGAGTCATATGGACTAAGCTGTGCACAAACAAAGGTCCGTGGTATGTGAACAGAAAATCATGTGGGTAAATGCCACTTCCATTTCAAGCACAACGTGCTCAACTTCCAGTTGAGAAGCTTCAGTTCATTTTCTGTGTTACTGCAAAAATACTCAGACTATTCAACCTGCAGGACAACAGAAAAGGGTGGGAATGTCCATCTGACTGACTGCCCTTGCTCTGCTGTCTTGTACTGACCAGCGGGGTCTCACCCAAAAATGTACATTTGATTCATCCAGCAGTGTGCCTGTAGAGAGGGTCTGAGTCCATTAGAGTGTAAATGGAGACTATTGCTGCTAAATCGTGTATTTTCTGTGTGAGTAGGGGAGAAAAAGGAGAGATGCAGGTTTCAGAACTGGCCACTTGCTTTTGGAAGGAACGAGCTTCATACAAGGTATTAAACTTTCAGCCTGAGAGCTGAAAACACAGCCAGATTTCATATAAGTGAGAGACAAAGTCAGGTCTCATCTAATCAGGAATTTTGAGGATGTGGATTGGACACTGGGGTCTGCAAGTTCTTCTGAGGGAAACAAATGCCTTCATGATGCCACCATGCAATGTTTTGCTGCGATTAAAAGAAGCAGAAAGGCTGGGGGGCAGAGGAAAACTCACTGCTGCTGATATAGTCACCAGGGACTCTTATGGCTCAGCTGCTCCCAGCTTTGTTGTGTGGAGACCATGTTGGAGAAACAAGGCTTGAGATATCCGTTTTGGTCCTTGTGTTAGTTTCAAAAAGGTGTCCTTTCCTGGACCTAAACCTTGGATTGTGTGACCCAGTAACAGTAGCAGGTCTTGGGGGGAGATCTCCATCATGGCCTACAGCAGTAGGGTAGTTGCCTCTCTGGCGAAGCCGTCAGTCCAAAGCATGTTTTCTTCACATTGCTGCTGAGAAAAGAAGCAGAAAATCAGACAGAGCTAAAGTCCATGTGAGACAGACCTTTGTGTAATTCCACATTGTGCCCCTGTCCACTGGACCTCAACTGCTGCAAATTTGAGGCAGAGATAGTTCTCATTTAACTTTTTTTTTGGTGTGTTTTCACTCCCCTGGTAATGTGTGTGCTGCCTCTGAGTTCTACATAAAATACAATAAACCCCTCGGTTTTAAAGTATTGGCTGTATGTTTGTCTGGAGTTCTCATATGACAGTTCCAATCCACATAATTTCCAGTGCTCTTGTTTGAAGTGGAAAATATTTTTAGCTGTTAAAGCCCTCTGATTATTTTAAGAAAAGAACCTTTTATTTAGCAGATACGAATTACTATCTTTTTAGTATATATCTCCGGTTTTCATACCTGCTGTATTCACTATAGAGATATTAAACAGCAGTATTGTGATATTCCTCCAATAATGCATATTGCTAACTTCCTCAGCTGAAATATGATGTGTCTAACAGGGTCCATTTAAGTTTTGATAACTAAAAAGAGAATAAAAAACAAATAGGCTGCTTCTCTGTGTGTCTCTTGTTTCTTTTAATATTTTGCTAGGAGGCAAACAAAACTGAGCCTTACTTATCCAGACCTCTGCCCTATTGTGTCTCTTTAAATTAGATTTGCTGCAATGCAGTATTTTGTTTACTCTCCTAGAAATGAAGGACAGTGCTAAGTTGCTACAGAACCAGAGACTGCAGCAAACAGTGCAAATGTTTGTGATAGCTCATAGGTTTTTTAAGGTTTCCTGTATTTGAAAAGAAGGTTTAGAAAGGCTTTGTGAAAAAATAGCATGGCTGGAGATGTAAAATAGAGTTTAAGCTTCACAAGGGAGAATAGAGAAATTAGTCATTCTAATTCCTTTTCTAAAAGAAAGGGTCGGTAAAGGTAGGTGGCAACACCAATGCTAATATAAGGCATGGGGATTATATAGAGAATAAAAGCTACTTATCAGTTATTTAAGTTGCTACTTTGGGGATTTTAGACTAATAATAGCAGCTGAGAAGGTTTTTGTGGTGCTTTTTCACTGCTCAGAATTACCTGTTTTTTAATGATTTAATGTATAGATTTTGTATGGAAAACAAATTAGTGCTTTAGTTACTGACAAGGCACACATTATCAGGTGCACATGGTGTTTGTAACGTACACATATGCATAGGTAAATATTAAGAAACAGAAGGTTTGCATGTTATACCAGGTCCAACAGACACCCACATAGGAAGACGGTTGCTGATAACGTTTTGTTATTTGCAAGCTTTGCTATCTCCCAGTCATACACTGAAGATATGATCAGCTGATGGCCTGAAGTCTCAAGCAGATCTATTTTTCAATGAAAAAATTACCCATTTTATTTATAGAAGACACATTTTTCTAAACATTTACAGGCAAATGTGAAAACATATGTCTGAAAGAGTTAAATACAAGAACAGTCTATAGATGGTCAATAGCCAAACACAGAGAAAAGGAAGAGGAACATGACAAGGGAGCACCCAAAATGACGGAAAGCAGAGTATGTGCAAGCCCCAAAGCTGAGAAGGAACAGCAGCTCTTTGCTTCCCCCTGTAGGGGAAAAAACCAGTCTGACCAGGTCTGATTTGCATATATTATTTTTATTATTATTCATACGTCAGTGCACTCCATGAGACTGTTCTCTGCTGTGTTCTGTTTCACAAATTATGTATGTAAACACATTTGCAAAAAACAAATGGTGAAGAAACCGTGAGAGGTAACAGCTAAAGAAAAGAGGTCACCCTAATTACAGTTGTCTCCAGTTGGGTAGGAGTTTTAGGGAGGCTTAGTGCCTGTTTAATGTATTGTACAGATATCTGTTGGTACAGTTCTCCTTCTAGCTTTTAATGGGACATTATGAATTCAGCAAAGTTTTCACTGAAATCTCTTCCTTGTTCCCTTTTTTTTTCTTCCTTGCTCTCCCTTTTTATTTTTTCTGCAGTTATACCCACACTCTTTGTTTGCCCAGCGTTATTTGTAAGCTCTTTATGAGATCTTCTCTTCGGATTGTTTTTGCTCCATCTTTATCTTTCTTTGTTCATTTGCAGTGGAGATAGAAATGAAGAACACTGAGAATATTTTTAGTAGCAGATTTATGTAAGAAAGTCACTATCTATCCTGACTTACACAAAAAAGAAATAAAATTATAGACCCTAGTCTAGGATAGCACTTCATCTCATTTACTCCCATCAATGTGAAAGCATAGACAGGAAAATGTCACTGAAATAAGAAATGGTTTCTTTCAAAACCTCACCTATTGCGCAGAGACTGAAGTCTGAGGACGATTGCACACTCACAAGACCACACCCTGATTCCTTTAGCCTGTCTGTCACCCACAACACAAATCAAAGCAATCAGGATAAGGAAATTTTTGTAATCTAACCAAAAAGTCAGTAAGTGCCACCAGTGAATGACTCAGAGTACTGGAAGGTGTATGAATAATCGATGTATACACAAATATTCCTTGGAATCCAAAAAATTATTCATATTTCCATATGAAAGTGAAAATTTATTTTGATTTTTTAAGAAATTTAAGGGTCACCATCTACTTTGGATAGGATACATCTAATCAAAGAATTTAATACCTGAGCTAGTTGTCCTTAGTTCCCCTAAATGGAAAGGAAACACTCTCCAAAAAATATTTCATCCCATCTTGAAGGAGATGTCTGAAATGGAGAATTACAGCGAATATGGCATAAATAAGTGTACTTATTATTATTGATCATGAAGACAGCCTAGATACCACCAAAGATGTAGGCAGGTACACCACATGTGTCTAAAGTTAGACCAGACCAGTAAAATATTTCATGTAATAAAAACCAGATCCTTGGAGTGCTGATCATTTTTCATAATCTCTAACTCTTTAATCATAGTTACTCATCGTTAGCAGGCTCCAGGCACAGCTACAGGACTTCCCATATTTTTCATCTACCTCCTCTTCCCACTTGTCTCTTGAGGAGCAGACAGCACACAGTACTGATGTTACATTTCATGCAAATGACTATCCAGTGTATGAAACCATGGAATTATGTCTGGAATATAATGAAAAGGTAATAAAGTACCTTTATATTATACTCTGTGAAACACCTTAGTAAAAAAATCCCACCTGATTCTGCTCTGCCATCCTGTTCACCTGATCATGTGACTGGCTTACCCTGGGCAAGATAGGATGAAAATCCTCAGTACAATTCTATTGCTTGTGGTTATAAAATCCCTTAATTCTGTGAGTTGAAGTAATTATTTATGGTGGGTTTCAACATAAGACTTTAGATTTTTAATTGTTACTCTTGAATAGGTAGCAAACTCATAAAGATTAGTTAAGTATTTTTCTTTGTGGAGTTACCTTTTATACCTTCCAATTTCTTTTATTAATTTGTTTGAATCTATATTTAGCCATGAATAAGCTGCCAAAAGCTATTTGTACAATTAACAAGCAATAGGCTATTTTTTTTAAATGTCATTTGTTCTAATTTCTTTTCTCATTTTCTTTCCTTGTTACCCTTTTCCATGAATATAATTGCTGATTTTTTGTACTGCTTATGATGTCAATGCATTTATTTATTTACCACAGATATTTTGAAACAAAAAATATTTTAAATTAATAAAATATTTTTAAAACAGAACAATAATTCAAATTTAGTACATTTTAATCAATAAACTTTTCCCCTTTAAGGAATATTTTTCTCAATCAATTTATGGATCAAAGAATTTATAGAAAGACTGATGCAAATTCAAAATGCAAATAAAAGTTACAAAATAAATTTAAGATGCATATACAAAAAAGAAACTATGTTAATAAATTCCTTTTAAATATTAAAATATTTTTCATCTAGAAAGAGAAATTTATCAAAACAAAACTGTTCATAAGAAAGTGCTGTTTTCTATGAGCACTTAGAACAACATTCTAAACAATACTGAAAACCAAACATTTTTAAAGGTTTAACCTCCCCAAACTGCCTGCATATACACTTTGAAAATAAAAAACAAAAAGAGGTTTTTCTCTTAAATTACTTTTCAATTTAAAATAGTGCAAAGTAATAAAAAACTATAAAAAAACCCTGAAAAATTAAAAGTCAAAAATGGGACTGTTCAAAGCAATCAAAACAAAATGTTTTGACTGACCAACACAAATTCTCCTGTTTTCTCTTGCAAAGACTTCTGAGAATTTTATATTTGTCTCACTTCAGCATGAAACAGTTTCTATAACCTTAAAAATTCTTAGAGTTCTTATAAAAACCATAAGACAAAAAATTCAAAAAGACAGAATAGTCAAAGGAATTGACAGGTATTAAAAACAGTAAACTAATTTGAGAAAGTATCCTTGCATTTTCAGATAAGTAAAGCTCATAGAAGTAAAAAAGCAATTTATGTGCATGTTACCACCAAGTCATTCCATGGTTAAGAAAAAAGAAGCAAAAACTTGTATACCTCCATGAATTGTAACTTCTTCAGTTACACTGGAAAAGTCTTATCTTGTCTAGAAGTTGGGTGGCTGGTTTAAATTCTGTCTTTGAGGAGAGAGAGAATCTCCATAGAGCAAAGCCTGTTCCAGCTTGCATTAGGCTGAATTGCCTTCTTAAGGAATATACCTTTTTTCCTTCGGCTGTTCAGAAAATTTTGGCAATCAGCCTTGTATAACTAGATACCTAACTTTTATAAAGAGTAGATAATGTCACCTTCATCTAAATGGGCCTTCAGCTGTCCTTGCCTTTAAGTGTTTCTGGATTTTACTCTCCAGAACTACTGGTGAACAGTATCCTGGTGATGACTAATGGAATTACATTTTCTAAGGTGGATATGATGGATTATTGTAGTTTTTCTATGCAAAACCTGTGCTTCAGTTTGGGATCAGGCAGGGTCGAGACTCATCTAGGCACAGCCAGGAAGCAGCCGGGCATCTGATACCATAATGAAAGTAACTTCACAACAGACTGATAAATCCATTGTCCTCAAAGGAGATTTAGGTTAATGGAGGTTACAGGAGTAGGCAGGCAGTTAAGCAAAACTTATCATTTATGTTTTTTCTCCAGCCATGATTTCTTGCTCTTGTTATTGCAGAAAGCAGGTGATCTCAGCTGTGACAACTACTTAGTTCAAAAAGCGAAGGTATCTGTACAAATTCACAGACCCTGCTGGCACAAAACTCTACCTAAAAGTCCAGGCAGTTTGAGAAGGCAACACTTTCCCTCCATCAAAGCTGTGACTTTGGCTACACCACGACTTCATAGTGAGTGATGGAATAACATTTGAGGCAATTTGAAGACAGAAGTCTGTCTACGCCAAGTCTGTTCATACAAACCAGAAGTTGCCAAGTGTTCTTTCAACATTTGTCCTGTTTTTCCTTCTTCCCACTGTGAAATGACATGGAGTGGTTCACCATATGATGAGCAGAGGTGTTCACATCACGTTGTATGGCAGAGCGTCCGTTCCTATTGTAAACATCATGTCTCTGTGGCACATTCCTTTAGCCAAGGAATATGTGGTTTAGAATCACAGAATCATACAGTCTTTAAGATTAGAAAAGACCTTCAAGATCACCAAGTCCAACCTTTGACCAAATACTGCTGTGCCACTAAGCCATGTCACAAATTGCCACGTCTTCTTGTTTCTCAAACATTTCCAGGAATGGTGACTCAACCACTTCTAGAAGGGCGTTACCAAGGCTGGACTTCGGAGTGGCAGTTCTTGGCTCTTGAGAAGCAATGCAGTTTCTGTTCCTCTTCAGGAGTCTTGTGGCACACAACTGCTTGTGTGCTGGACTGTTGTAATTGTACTGTGGGACTCCTGAGGGACAGGGAGATGACATGTGGGACATGCATGTGTGATCAAGAGAGTTGTCCTGGGCTCTGCAACAAAAGAAAGTATTTTCCCATTGACTGTTAGAGGATTACAGCTGTGGTGCAGCACACAGACCCCTCAGGAGCACCCTGTCATCACCTCTCACATTTTCATTGAATTTATTTACAGCAGCAAAGCACCTTAGGAATTGGGAGAAGCTGATGTGTGTACAGGGTGTTGAGAGACCTGTGGCATGCAAGGAACCCCTTGACGCTTTCTTTTATTTCCAGGTACAACTGACCAAATTCTGTATCCTGTTTCGATGTGCTGGATCCAGATATTGCACAGGGAAAAGCAGGGCAGGGGCTTCAAACAAGTACTTAATTGAACATGAAATTGTTAGTGAGCAATAGTCACAGACCTCTGGTACAGCTGAGTGCTAATGTGCCTTCCCTTGTGGGAAACAGTATCTGCTGTATTCTGAAAACTTCAACTTCTGCTGCATCCATAAATGAGCTACATGATTGATTTTTCTCTCCTAGGGCTCTGTGGTGAAGGAGACCTCATCTGAGATCCCTGGCCTCTATTTAGCTGCCATCTCCAGCTTCAGTAAAGAGCCACATTATAGATCTATTGTGTATTTCTGTGAAATCCTCAGTGAAAGGGACTAAACCATCCTTTCTGCCTAAGCCTCTCACTCTCTTTACTTCAGATTCAGCAATATTTCCATCTTACGTAACAAGTTGTCAGCTTCTCAAAATGTTGCTTGGAGGATTTGTAGGTAGAAAGAAAACTCTCAGAATCTGTCCTTTCTTCTGTTTATCCATAGATAGTGGCAGGGACTCCCTTGCTTTTCATATCTTCAGGCCAGAAGGTTTACAACCACACTGGCTGAAGAGTGTCTGCACTGTAATTCCTACATTGTACCAGGATATTTTTATTTTTTACTCTTTGAAGAGTTCTTACAGAAAATCACTGGAAAGTGCTTAAGGAGCAGATTAGTATTTATCTGGCATGCTTCCCCTGAAAATGACATTTTTAATACCAGTGTTAACCCCTTGGTACTTTTGAACAGAAGTGACATTTAGCTACAAATCCTCTCTGCAACAGCCTGCATAAACAACATAACAGGGCTTGGAGAACTTCCACTTGGACTTTATCCCTGCCTCATTGTAACAGGGACACAAGTACTATGTAGGATCTGAGGGTGGAAAGACTGGGATGTATCCAGAGACCTTGAAAATAAACTATCAGAAGCCAGGAGGAGTGAAATGGCCAGGAGGTTTTGGATCCTTTCCTGATTGACTATAAAAAGATTTCATTTCAAACTTGACAGAGAATGACAGTATTTCTTCATTTCATAGACAGTGAGAAGAAGAGCCACTCTGGGAAGTTTTTCTCTGTACTACTGGAAGAGAGTAGAGCCAGTGGCTTTCCATAGGCTAATGTCTGTGACCTCAGAGGGTTTGGGAAATCTATGTGTGACGGAAAAACCTTTTATGAAATCATTCATTTATGCAACTTTTGTTTATTCAAAAACATTCATTTATGCATAAATGCTGCAACAAAAAGCTGTTGGCAGAACAAATTCTGTTTATTTACTCCTTCTGTATAAGAAGGATGATGAAAGTCCTGATCCCAGCTTGCCCAGTTATCAGATACACTTTTCAATTTTTTAGTGCATCTGAATTTACCTCTGGAATTTTAGGGTCAAATAAGGAAATACAGTAGAGCAGTGGCTACACCAGAACAATTAAATTGATGTGCTCTCAAATTCCCACAGCATGTACCAAGGGACAGAACCATCATCCACATCTCTCTTACACACGGGACATTTCTAGACAAACATCTGTTAAAATACATGCCTTGAATCCATCACCAGGTTCTTTGATACTAAATATATTTGAAATCAGACAATCCATGTCATGCAGGAGCTCTCTCAGGGCTGTTGTAAAAGGCTGTAGAAAGGTGGGTGTTGGCCTCTTCTCCCAGGCAACCAGTGACAGGACAAGATGACATGGCCTCCAACTTTGCCAGGGAGGGTTCCAGTTAGACACAGAGAAGAAGAATTTCTTCACAGAAAGGACTGTCAAGCCCTGGAAGGGCTGCCCTGGGGAAGGAGTTGAGCCACTGTTCTTGGAAACCTTCAAGATATGACTGGATATGCCACTCGGTGCCATGGTTTAGTTGAGGTGGTGGTGTTCAGTCGATGGTTGGACTCAATGATCTTGGAGGTCTTTTCCAATCTTAATGATTCTATGATTCTGTGTGTGGGAAAGAGCTATTGTATGTTTTTATACATTTCTCCATCTGACTTCCTTCTACTCTACTTGCCGTAATTGCTGTAGGTGCTGGGGACATTTGCATTCTCTTTCTGACTTTATCACTTCCTTGTAGAAAAGCTCCTAATCCCTGTACTATTATTTCCAACAATCAAAGTTTAATCATTATTTTAGGGTAGCTGGTATTTTCTTTCCAGTTCACAGTTCCTGGGTCAAGTTTGCACAAAAACCAACCAAACAAGAAAAACCCCACCAAATCACAAGCGAGAGATGTGTCACATAGCTAATTTTTTAGCTATCGCAACCATGGAGAAAATGTAACTATTCCCTTCCCTTGGGCTCAAGATCCAGAAGGAGTAGCAATTACGTCATGAGGACCTGATAGTTAATTTCTGGTCACTACTGCTTGGCAATCTTATACTGAGTTTGCCCATGAGCCAAGCCACTATCTGTAAGATTTCCAACCTGCCCTGACTGATAACTGACCCTCTTGGGACAGAGTTGTTACTGGGAGCATTTGTACCCGAGGAGAGGGTTACTAAGCACACTGAAGATGGTACCTGTTTATAGACATGCATCTCACTGCAGTGAATATTAAACTAGCCTTATGCCTCCATTTCCAGAAGGGGAGTTTTGGATCTGTATGACTTCAGATCCAGTCATCTGGATGCTCATTCCAGTAAGCACAAAAATATCTTACTCAGACAATAAACTATTCATTATTGTCTCCTTTTAAAATGGAAAGAAAATACCCATTGAACAGAAGATATAAGAGCTGTGGGAAGTTCTTTGTAAGCTTTTGATTTTTTTCTCTTGAGGTTCTTTGCAGAGAGCCAATCAATGAGATAAAAGATAAGGACAACAGTTCACTTTGAATAAAGCCCTTGAAATGTAACAATAAAAAAGTTAAACAAAATGTAAATGGACTATGAATTAAAATTAATAGACTAGTGGATGGCTGTATATAAAAAGTAAAACACTATATAGCAACATTATAGAATCACAGAAATCCTTCACAATTTTCTTTTCCAGGACTGTTCTTTGATCATACAGGAATTAAAATGTTAATTTAAAAGAAACACAGCATTTACTCCGGAAAAGATCTTTCAGATGATCAATTTTAAAATGGACTAGGGCTTCTTAGATCCATTTATATCTATATCGATACCTCAAGTGATTTCTAGAATCATATAAATGTATATGCTTACGAAAGTAGGAATTATGCCAAGAATTGTAATTATGTACAGCCCTTACAAGATGTTAATCCTTCTGAGGTTGATTCTTCAAGGAAGGTGAAATCCAACAAGGATGCATTTAGCTAAGAGAGGGAATCTCTGTTCCTTGGTGTGACTCTGAAAGAAAAACTGTAGGTGTTTGAAGCTAGAAATCCTCAAGTTCTGTCATCAACCTAGCCCTCCTTCCTTTTGCAAGGACTTGATAGTAAAACTACAGATATATTGCAAAAGCACATGAATTAATAAAAACCCACCATTTTTATGAACATACCTGATTTATACTTTTCATAAAGCCATTACTCCCTGGTCAGTAGGAATAGGCCCTGCTAAAAAATTTTCCCCCATTCTTTATTGTAGACTCTTTTACATATTGAAAGGTCTCAATAAGATCTCCCTGGAGCCTTTGGTTCTCCAGGATGAACAACCCCAACTCCCTCGAAATTTCCTCATGCCTTTTAGCATAATCACAAAAGCCATGGAAAGAAGAGAAATGAAATCATGCTGTGCATTCTGAGGAGGTCATATCAACGAAGGGAGCCACTGCAGATTCTCATTTTGAGTAAAATTAGCCACAGTTCATAACCTTTCTGCCATTAGATGCTACCTTTTTGCTGACCAACATTTGAATTTACTCATGTTTCTTTAGGTGTCATACTAACTATGATTAAAATGCTCTGGGGAGGGAAGAGGAGAGTTTTGCAAAAAATTAAGGTGATGAAGCAAGTCAGACAAGCTCTATAAATCTTGTTTGAAATGCTTACAGTACTAAAGTGACAAGTAGATGCAGATTTGGATCATCTGTTCTAAACAACGCATTATAAAAATTCAGATTAATTTAAACTAATTAAAGTTAAAATAAATTGATTATTCAGTATAGTCATCCTTTAAAACACATCATTATGTGAGGCTTTTATGCAAGTGCAGTAGACATTTTTTATTCTTTAGCTTTCACTGTCTACCTTATTTGTGAACAGCCCTCTAGTTAACTGACTACAAATTACAACGTAAAACTGAGTCTAAAATTTCAAATTCATACACAGAAATACCTTCTGTCAACTGGGTGAAAATTCATACCTGCATTTTATATATCTTATCGATATCTTACAGCATATAAGACCTATATTTCTTAATTTGAACACAAGAAATGTGGAAGAGTTCTTGAAGTCTGGAGTGAAGCCCTAGAGAAAGTACCAATATGAAAATTTTCTGTCAAAAATCCTACACCCCTCATGTAGTGCCTTGGGTTGTCTTTATAATAAATAAACAAAACAAAGCAAAACAAAACAGGAAAAAAAGGCAATGCTCTCCTGGAATGGGAGAGGGAAAGAAACTGTGTCATTTTTATGTTAATTTCCACTTTCCACCTATGTTGCCTAAAATTGCAGTCAGATACTGAAAAAAAGAAAACATTTCTCAGAGTCCTTCCATGCCTGTCAAATATGTTGCTCAAAGAGCAGAGTATCTATCTCTGAAAGGTGGTATTTGCCCAGCTTTGCCTAGTTCTTGCACTCACAGAATACATCAGGGGACAGAATACCTCCAGCATTTTCTGGAAAACAATTTTAGGAGAATTTTGTATTTTTCACCTACTTAAGTCAAACTTCAGAGATGAACTTCATCATCCAAAGTAAATAACTGCTGTAAAATTTCAAGCTGTCTCTTTGAAACTGTATTTCAGAAAAAAAAAAATGCATCACGTAAACGCTAATAGCAATAATTGCTCAAAATGCTGGCTCGTATTTCTCCATCACAGTCTCAAAGTATTTGTGCAACAAAGATTTTTATCAGCAGTATCTTTGCTGCAGATTAATTAGGTGCATATACACAAATATGTTCAGATGTACATATAAATGGATTGTATGATTATGGTCGCCTCATGTGATTTCAGTAGATTATCTGTAGTCCCAGATATTTATGTCATAATTAGTCATTCTCATACCTTGGTGTTTGTTCTGGGCTGACTTAATGCTCTTGTGTTCTCAAAACACATTTTACTTAAATGCCCTCATCTGCACCAGTGGCAGCATACTGTGAACACCCCCAGAAATGCTCCTGCACCCATGTGTCATTTTAGTTAGATTCAAAGAACCCTTTGGGGTAGGACATCAGGGATTTTTTCTGGGGACTTACATTGTTCATGACCCTGCCAGACTTTGTGACATTTTTGCACAGCCAGTCTGTTTACACTGAACAGCATGTTTAAGGAAACAATCAATGTGCTTTTTCCAATCGACACAGATATTTGACACCACTTATTTACCAGATATTGATTACATCTAATTTGACAGCATTTTCCTCCCTTTCTCCAGGCTGAAGAAAATAAACCTCTCATAACTATTCTTTATGCTTCCTCAAAACACTGGAAGACAAGCCACAAGGGAAATAGGTGTTTTTGAATTGTCTGACATTTACATTCTTCATTTCTTAGTTTTTGCTTGTTTTCTTGCTTGTTTTGTTTTACTTAATAATAGTTTCTTTATCTTCTAAACAAAATTATTTTTCACAGTCTCCAATTATTTTTTAATATTCTGCATTTCTTAATAAACTCTTTTATTTCCCAGACAACTATGAAACACTGCAGATTAAACCTTGGACTGAAACACTGTAAAAAATTTTGAAACTTGATAGCCTAAAAATGCTAATTTTCTAAATATGCTGCTTATTTGCTTATGTTCAGAGCTTTATGCCTTCATTTTAAGACTACTTTGCACATTAGCAGTGCTGAAAAAGGACTTTATTTAAAGTTGAATCAATCTTCCGTTTTTGGGCCAGCTGGAATGACAGTGATCATTTAACGTGACTACAGAAAAAATCATAGACTTCAGTTGTTCAAGCTCTGAATCTGACCTGCTGCACCTAATTAAACTCAGACATTTCTTTCTAGAAGGGTACTGAATTATAAAGACTTCAAATCAAATATATGTCCTTTGAGAATATGTACAAATGATTATTTACTTTCATTGTGAAATTATTATCATTGCTACAATGCATATCATATTTTCAGTTAAAATGTTGCTGACTTAATGCTAACTCCTCTCGAGAGACCAATCTTAAACAAGTGAGAAGAAAACTGGAACAGCTGGAATACTCACTGGAATATTTTTCAGTGAAGGCATTCAGTGGCAGGTTCAAGAGTTCACGTGTTTTAGGCTGAGTTCGGTGGATGCTGTGTGATCTGCCATTACCAAGAAGAAAGTGCCCTTCAACTCACTGCTGACTGATAATAGTTCTGTCCTTCACCTCATCTTCGCCTGACCAGACATGGGAAGCTCCCACAGCCTGGTAGGTCATGTTTCACTAGACTGCATCTCCCAGGTAAACCTCACATCCTGGACTCCTCCCTTTTTCTCCCAATCACTCCTCAGCTGTGGTGACCAGAAAATGGACATAGATTTCCAGCTGTGATCTCACTAGCACTTCATATAATGTAGTGTCTCTGGCTTACCTGTTACAATCTTCCTAATAAATCCCAATATGTTGTTTAACGTGTTGAAAGTGCACTTTTGGCCCATGCTTAATTTCATTGTAACTCCATTGTACCCTCCAGGTGCTTTTCAGCAGGATGCTACCTACCCATCTCAGTTTTCAAAGGATGCAGCTATTCCCCACATGTGAAAAACTTCATACTCTTTCCTCTTGAACCTATTCCTGATGTTTCTCAAGTAAAAGTAATCTCTGAATTGAAGCTCTACTCTCTGGTGTGAAATTCACCCTCTGTAATCTACTGGGGGATAGTCTGTCTCACCATACAGACCATTTACGAAGCTATTGAACAACATCAACCTCAGTACAAACCATTGGGATGTTCCTCTTGTGAGCAGTTTCCAAAGAGATGTCAAGTCATGGATTAATATCCTTTGAGTCCAGCTGTTTAGATAATTTTAACCCATCTCTCAATCCAGCAAGCTCCTCAGCTTCCGAAAGTGAGCACAGTGGGGGGCGAGGAGGGGGTCAAAGGTAAAAAGCCCAACTAAAGCACAGTCTTCTTTTGTTCATGTCGCAGCCTTCAAAGGACTTCAGTCAATCTCAATGATTTTGCAGAGATCAAAATCAAAGGTGGCACACTCATGGCAGCCTGTACTCCCAGAAGCTTTTGGGAAATCCCCTACACCCCACAGATTTCAATGCAAACAGCTTCTCTAGGTGGTCCCTAAACTGCTGTCCTTCAGTTGTACCTCTCTCTCTTTTCCACCTCCTCCTGCTATGTATAGGGATCTGGGCAAACTGGATTTGTCTGCCTAAAATACATTTGATTAGAAAAGTTGTGATCATAAATATCAAGCACTATCATTTTTATCTCCTAGTTAAAGGACTTTTCTCTTGTCAGCCCGAAAGGTGTAGAAAACAAACAGTGATTGCGCTTGCAGCTTGCTAGTCTTGTAAACAATATAACTCAAGTAGATGATCCAAGTTGTTATCACTTGGTAGATTCAAATAAAAAATTTTGTCTTTTGCAGAAGGATCTCACCCGTTGATGTATTGTGATAGGGACTGTAGTGTACCATACTGAAGGACTACAGGCTTCCTATTTATTTTCCCCAGGATGTTAGTGAGTACAAATGACATCTCTTGTGACAGATGAAATATTCACAAACAACTTCAATAGGCAAAGGGCTTTCTAGAAGGGTTTAGGACACAATTTTATATATCATTTTGTGTTTCCTGGCAATAGTCTTGCATTTTAAAACAACAATGACAAAGACTTGGGTCTTATTTACCTAGCTTAGTGAGATGAAGAAAATCTGACACATTTTAAAATATAAAAAATGATATTATATATATGACTGTGTGACAATATTGTCCAAAGGAAACAATGAGCTGCTTAGCACTTTAGGTAACTGTGTCTTTTCCATCATAAGTACAGCTTGTGGAACACTTCCTTGGATTAATGTTTTCTGAGTAGGCAGGGGTATTTTTAAATATCTCTCTTATTATCGTCATTCTCATTCATTTGATTGGTGCATTAGCTTTCCATTATATGATTTTATTTTTTATTGTATTTTAGCTCTCCATCAACTTGGTTATTCATAAACTCGTACACATGGAAGGAACTAATATTAGTAAATTATTCAGAAGTAATAATTGAATTTGGGAGATTTTGCTAAGCTATCCATGCCACCACAAAACTACGAACACACTGTTGTGTAAGGGAGGCATTATCCTAAGTATTAATTTTAAAATAGTTGTTGAAATTCTTTTGAAATTAAGAAATATTGAAATTAATCTGGTTCCGATTATGACTGAGTGAAACAGATCTAACTTGGGTAAAATATGCTTTTCACTTTTTTTGCTAGTATTTCTTTGGTTACATATTTAATTGAAACCAAAATACAATTCTTACTTTTGGAGTTCAATCTTTTTTTAATGAAACTTATTTTTTCTGAGTAAACATAAAGCTCACCTTACTGTCTAACTGATCTGATGCCTTGTGAGCAGCTCACAGAGCCATTGCCAAAGCCATACAGAAAAGCTATTCTGCTAGGTAGCTTTCTTCTTTTGACCTTTATAACCCTCTATATCATTTCAGCCTTGCATTTACTGACATACTGCACAGTGTAATAAAAATAAACAGCTCAAGACACAAGATAACTGCAGGCCATTCCACAAAGCTTTAATAGCATAATTTTTCAGGTTGGCTGAGATAATGATCACAATAAAAATTCACCATTTTTATTGGAAATGTCAAAATTTAATTATAGGAACATCTATTACATTTTTCATACTGCTTTTTACTTACAGAGTTTTTTGATTTAATAGTTGCAGTACACTAGTTATTTGTATATCTGA
This sequence comes from Platysteira castanea, assembly GCA_013397175.1. Classification (NCBI taxonomy): domain Eukaryota; kingdom Metazoa; phylum Chordata; class Aves; order Passeriformes; genus Platysteira; species Platysteira castanea. The sequence goes on from VYXC01007886.1 coordinate 356,658, forward strand.
AAAGATATTGCTGGATTTTATTAGAAATTAAATTGGTTTTCACCCTATAAATGTGGTTTGTGAAATTTACTGAAATGAACATTTTCCTCATCAACTTCACTTTGAATCTAAATCTAATCTTCTAATCAGTAATTTTGTTTACATATTTTAAATGTAAATTTCAAGACTAAATCATATTGTGACTTAAACTACACTTTTCTTTGACAGAGGGGTTCCTTCCTTTTCCCAAGAGGTACAAATAAGGAGTGATTTTAAAAAATGTTGTGTCAATACTTTTTTGTATTCCTTTTAATTCTTAAAAAAAACAGTTCTTAACTTTTTTAGTTTGAAATACGACAACATAAGCTACTTGTCTACTTGCCTCGTCTACTTCTTATTTAATTTCCTAAAACTGCTGTTTTAATTTGTGTTCCACAGTCAGATTACCTGCTGAAGTGTTGAGCTCTATCTATATGTAAAATGAACAATCTTTCAAAGACAGAAAAGGAACCACTATTAAGTGTGAGCCTTCATTTCTGTAAGAAAGCACTATGATTTTCTACAATAATAAATTATGACTATAGAAATTTGTTAAGAAAGAACATGACAAAATTTTTTGTTAATAGTGATTAGGTTGTTTTATATTTAATGGAGTCATAAACATGGGAAAAATTTATCTTCATTATCTCCTTTGTTTATAGTGCGTTTTTTTCCAGAAAATACCATGAAAAAATACCATACCTACTTTAATTTTCCCAGTTTAATCTCTTTTACCAATAACTGGTTCACTTTGTTGAAAACAATTTAAAATAATAGATAGCTAATGTCAGTGGTTGTTCAGAAGCACCCTCACTGAATCAAATACACTTTTTATGTATAAATACTGGTTGTTTCTCTAGCAAAAATGTCTGAAAAATGTTCAGAAAGAATAAAACACGGCCCAAAAAAAAGTGTAGATAGATACCTCATATCACAGAATCCAAAGATGATACAAGGTACACTTAAAAGGAAGTACACATTTATTGTTTAATATTGCAGCAATAGCGAGATTTCCAACACTCAATTTTTCTGAAAAAATACGGCCATAAACTGTCATTCTAGTGCCTGATTTTGGAAAAAAAAAGTTAGTATGCAGTCCTTGTCTGTGAAATAATCTAATTTTGAATATAGATTTGCTGTTATTTCCCGTTGTCAAAGAATATAGATGTCTAAAGGAAAAGCAGAGGCAACATGACAGGCAACGTCATGAGACCATATGGTCTACACAAACTATGAAAGTCAAACTGAGATCTGTTCCAGTATTTTAGGCTAAAAACAAGCTATGTGCTGAGATTTCCAGCTATTTTCAAAATGATATTACATTTCAGCAAATGGAATTTGTTGTGAATAGAGTGATGAATCTGACTACACCATGAAAATCTGTGTAAGTGTGCAGGAAATGATGTGCTTTAAGTTATTTTGGGCCAACTTCTTTTCTCAGTTCTGAAGTAAATGCAGCTCAATTGTACTTTCCCTAGCATACTTCATTTGTCCTTTAGAGTAGTTCAGATTTTTTGAACAGAGGTAAAATTGAACATTCTTTGCAACCTGAAACAATTTTTCCCAGGGATGAATTGGGTGGGATTCACTGGATATAATCTAGATGTCACTAATGTAAACCTCTGTGTCTGAGATGCACAGAAGTAAAGGTGCTTCTAGAAAATGGCTCATGTCATGCTAAGGTAGATATTTAAAGAGGCCACAAGAATTGCAGGAAAACTTAGTTATGCAGAGATGTGCTTTCCTTTCTTGATTAATTGCAAAGACAACCTAGATCATGGCTCATTTCTTGACATTGTATGTCTCTATTATACAAGACGTATGAGAAACATTTTATCCACGATGCCTGGCACCTTAATGTAATCATGAATGGAGTTCTTAAAATGGAACAACTAGGTCAGACAGGAAAAAAATCTGTACTTTAAATATCTGTAATTAAGTGGGATCATACAAGAATACTAAAATTTGGTAAAATTCTTAAAATAGGCAAATTAAATCCCAGCCTTAATATGCAAATGAGCACCCAAAAATTGCTGGGGTATGAAATTGTAACTAAAATGTTAGCCTCTATGTAAGGACATTATCTTAGCTATGTGTCCAGCCACCATAACTTCTTACTCCCAAGTGTGGTATCATCAACTTTTTTTCTTGTCAAAACTAGAAAGAATTAAAGGTTTCCCATTACTGCCAGTGAAATAATGAATTGTGCATTTTAGTCCAGAAAACAGACATTTCATATGTCATATGTAAATAACAGGATCATTGTGGATAATTTAGAATAATATCAATAATAAAGAACACTATGAATTCTTCTTATGAAACTGGGCAGTTTCTGGTTTTATTCTTATCAAACTAAGGTGCACACTTCATATATGATGCCACTGACTTCATTCATCCATTTTAAGCACCTGTTAATGGAATTTAGGTATGGAAGCAAAATGGTATACAGGCTTCTATAACCACTACACTTCACAAAAAGCCACCAGCGGATCAAACACGTTGCTCAATTTGCTAGATGAAAGACATTTAAAACACAACTATATATATATTTACATGCATGCAAAAATGACGCTATTTTAAAAGTTCATGACTCAAAATTAATAGCTACACTGCAAAATATCAGAAAATTAAACTTGTGTTTGAGAGTACATCTCTAAGATCTGGGACATAATTTCTACTAGAGGCCACTAAAAATGATCTTGTGACATAAATTGCAAGTGGGATCATTTATAGTGATACAAATGCTTAATAATGTTCATTTTTGGGTTATTTGCTCTGGCTCAATAGAAGGACAGAGCTAGAAGAACTTGTAATTGCGTAGATTAGTGAGAAATTGTCAAAGTGTAAAAGAATCAAAATATCTGAGAAGAATTAGGTGTCAACAAAGAGAAAATGCAGTTAAAGTAGATGAAGTATGCAAAATTAATCAATTTACCCACAAATTAGTTGAGGGTGCAATTGATCTCACCAAATACAGACATCTACAGCATAACATCCACAGCAGATCTCAGCTACTAAGGTCCCTTAGGGTCCCTCAGAGAAATAAATTCTGATGCAAAAATGTCTTGTCTTAAAGTAGACATCCAAAATAGATCAAAGGAATCATTCCCTCCAAGAGTGATTAGATCAAATACAGGCATCCACATTGTTGGTATCTAATGTTAAACAAGATGAATTGAACCTTTCTGTATTGTTTTAAACCTTACTTGGGATCAAAAGACTGGGTGAAGAATAATACCTTCTTTCTGACTTCTAAGCAGGTTTTATCCTCTGACCTATTCCCTTGGGTCCTGGTATGCTTTATCTGGCAGTGAAGAGAACATTTGAACTTATGAACCTGCTTTTTTTTTTTTTTGAAAACTGGTCATTTTTTGGTTTGATTTGGGTTTGGGGTTTTGTTTAGTTTGGATTGGGGGAGGGATTTAAGGAGGGGTTTGCTTTTCATGGAAGGCTTTAAAAAAATAACAGTTTCATAATGTGGAGCTATCAGTGTCACATTAATCTGGACCGAACAGATGGGCATTCGAATTCACATAACGGATGTTATGTGGATCAGTGCTCATATAATTATTTGTGTATCAGTGACAGGACATTAGGTCACTGGATAATTTTGCCCTCTGCCAGATCATTTTCCTGCTTTCAGAATGAGCATCAATCAAAAAACACTAACTCTGCTAAAAGGTATAGAAAGACTCCAGCAGTCATCAGCTAATCTTTGAGTTTCAGAAATAATACTATTCTTTTGTCTCAAACAGTAGCAAAGAAGTGAGTTGTTAGCTCTGTGAGGTTTTAGATGCTAATATATGGCTGGGACAAAAGACTCGCTTTATCAAGGATGCCAGAGTGATGTTTTCACAAATACTAATTATAGGAACTGTGGTCTTCTCACTTCAGATGTCTGTCATAATCTTTTTTCACATATGAGGTAACTGTAAGAAACAAATCAGAGACAGTGGTGGTTTCCCCTAGTACCAAACACGGGCTCTGTGAGAATAAAGGAAAACTCTTATGAAATTTCTTCTTTCCTTTCACAAGGATCTTCTTGAGCCACTCTTTGCTTTCTGATGAGAAAAATAAATATATTCCCCACAACCCCTTCTGGTCTCCCTTTCTCCATTAAAAAAGCTTCAAATTGAGTTAATATTTCATGCAATTGTTGGGCAAATTCTTTCTTAGAGGAAGGACATTAGGTTCCCTTAACTGTCTCTGGCAATAGCCCTTGGGAATGTCACAGTCCTGGTCAGTAATATCCAGATGGGTTCACAAGCATTACCAGCATTTTCTAAATAGACATCCAGGCCTCCAGCCTCGTCCGAGAAGAAAGGAGTCACACAGGAGGCAGGTAGAGGAATGCCAGGAGCTTTAAGCCATGGAAGATGACCTGGTGGAGGTCCTGGCAAGCAGCAGCTCTCTCGTGTGGATTGGCAGGTACTCTGCTTTTCCATGGTGGACAGCAAGAAACAAATGTAATGTTGTGGAAACCCAGCAGGTGGTCATGTATCCAAACACCAGTCTTCATCCAAGATGTCTTTTCTGCCTCTGACCACTCCTCTTTGCCTCATCAGTGGGTAAATTCCCACCTTCCACCCAGACAGGGCCAAATGTTGCCTGAAAACTCAATATTGCCCAGATAAATTTATGAACGGTCAAATTACAAGATGGGCACTGATTTTCAGTAGGCTTAGGCCTTTTCTGTACTATGACTACCATTAAATTAACAACAGGTAGGATTCAAGCCCTTAAAACTTTGAGTGTAGGTATTTTCATATATGACATTAACACTGCAGTTTCAGTATTGTAGATTGGATAAGCCAAATATCTTCACAAAAAGTGAAGTTCAAAGCCTAGGAGACAGACCCCTGCTCTCCTCTCAGGGATTCTTGGGAAAGTTTACTCAATATATAAATGTCTGTTCTCTATGTTTCCTGTAACTTTGCAGGCTGTAGCTGTCTCACACTGTCCTTTCCTTTCATTAGCTACATTCTTTCCAAGGACTGTCAGAGTTTGAAGCATCATATTTAAAGGGGAATGAGTTCTTGGCAAACCTTCATCTGTTTGCAGCCCTGGGCTTTCAGTACCTCTTTATTGTCTTGCAGGTTAAAAAGGTCAGAGTAGCATCCAGGCTGAAACATTAGTACCTAGTAGTAGCTCAAAAACTGTGCAGGTGTTTCAGAGGCTTGTCTCTTAGTTACTACTTTCTCTTTATACAAAATGCTCCTCTTCATACTTATTAGAAGCAATATATTCTGTCAATACAGGGTACTTTACAAAGTTCACATGTTCAAATGTTATGACATTACGCAATGTCATAACAGCATGTCTTTTCTTATAGAACAACTCTGGAGATTATTTATATTTTGTTATTCTGAATAAATTGAATATAACTTAACTTTTCCTCTTTATATTGGTTTCTAGTGGTACCATATTTGATGAGGTGCTGTACGTACTCCCTCTAGGGTTGTCCAGTCTTTGTGGGAATCCAGTGACTGCTGGATTATCAAACCACATATCTGACCAAAGACTACAGCTTGGCATTGTTTTCTTATCTTAAAGACTTTGGTTTGAAATTAGATAATACTTAAAAATGGTACATGGAAACATGAAAGAGTCACAGGAAGTTTAAATTCTTCTCATATTAAAACCCAGGTCTTAAGAACCAAGCTGTTCCCTTCATCAAACAAATCTCCTCATCTTCAGTTCCAAACCAGCCCTGGCCCTGTGGAACACAAGTTCCATACCTACAGAAACACATATTTATATGTTAACACTGCACATATTTATATTTTAACACTGAATGGGAACCTCTGCAGCAGTCCCTGGTATAGATATCCAAAGGTTTAATGCACCAGTTTCTACTGAATTTGGGGTGAGGTTGATGTTTTAAAAGCTTACAATATCTGGCCTTCTTTCTTTTTATCCTCACTAGCAGAGATTTCAATTGCATACCCTCAAAACCTTGCTAATCCACAGATCAGATTAGGAGACAAGAGTTCTGAAAGAATAATACCTTCTCTCACACTTTGATTTTTAAATTTACCCTTTTTCACAAGCCTGGACCTGATAGCTGTGTGTTCTGACCAAGAATTGACAAATTAACACACTGCAAATAAGGCATACAGGGTTAGCTGGCAGTGAATAAAAGCCTTCTGAACTTGGCTGTCAATGAATCTTAAGAAGCAGAGATCTTAACACAACAGATAATATTCTTTCTATCACATTCTGAACAAGATTTCTATTTTAAATTAAAAGTAAAACTTAAGCAGAGCTAGGTGGAGATGGAAAGGATAGGAATAAACAGCAAGTATGGACAAAGATCTGCTTTGGTTCTAGCTAAATGAAAATGGAAAGACAAGAATATTTTGGGGTGTTGTTCTTTATTCAAAGGTGCAACTTCCATCTCAAAGTAAGCTTGTTTTTCTGAGACTCAGAAAAAAAAAAAAGAAGGTAAAATATTTTGTGGATTTTGCATCAGGTGTATGGCTACTTTCCTCTTCTGAGAAAGCTTATTGCATCAGAATGAAACCTCCTAATGCCTGTGCTGCTTTGCCTGCAGAGGGAAGCAACCATGCTTCTTACACTGTATTACCAATCCAACTGTATCATCTGGATCTTCGTTCTATCCTTGTAACAGCTTGCCAGGAACAGACTCCTAAGGCAGAAAGTAAGGATAGATTGGACAGGTGCAATCTAGTACATTTGATTGGAATTGTTGTTTAGCAATTTTTCTGCTATACAAGTATAAAATTACCCCTTGAAAGCAAGAAGGAACTCACAGAAACTACTCTTACATATAATGTCACCTATTTTCTGAGTCATGCTTCCCAGGAGTATTCTTGAGGTTGTGTGATTTATGCTCATGGCTGTACTTAAAGTGTTCTGCAGAGGTACCTGCAGTGTAAAGCTCTCCTTAGACTTGCCAGCTTATGCAGCTCTGTAAGTAATAACAGCATGGTCCCTAAAGACATCGACACTCTCTACTTTATTACTTTTCAGGAGCTCTACCTCAGACAGGGGTCTAACAAATATCATAAACAGCTGTCTGAGAGAATGAATTGGTGGCAGTTTAAAAACTGCTACAGGCAAAGAGGAAAGCTACTGGCCTTTTCAGACATCTTGTCTGCATGTCTTACACTGGTAAAGAAATCTTTGTCTCTTTAATCAAATTTTGTGCATCTTCCTATGTAATAGTTGTGGATACCTCCCACACCTGGTATCATGAGGCTGAATTTTTCATCATTACCTGCAGAAGCACGGGAGAAACTGCAAACAAGGCAGAAAAGGGCTGTGGAGGCAATTTGCTTCAGTGTTGGTTACTTGATACTTTTCATCCATGAGTGGAGCAGTATAGAGTGTAAATATTTACTCCCTTTCCCTAGGTAGGTATTCAGTATAAACAACAAAATAAAATCCTTGGCTGCTGTAAGACCATAATCTGTAAAGAAGTACTTTCTTGGGCTGACCTTCTGCTTTTCATGGAGCATTGCTGCCCATCAGTTCACTCCACGTCCCCTTGTCCAAGGGAATGTTCCCCTGGCATTTCCCCACACAACTGCTCATACTCCTGCTGCCTCAGGTATTACCGGCAGGAGAATGCCAAGAGCTTTATATTTCTAGAGCAGATCTTTTTCACAGACTACCTCTATTAGAAGATTTGAAAAGATGATAGTCAAAGGGGAAGGAGGGTAAAGGAAGCAGAAGACTCTTATGCCCTTTACTTGCAACCAGAGAGGCTTGTCTGTTCACAGAAATCCCCAAGAGGTCCCATGATCATTACACAGAGAAATAAAAGCTGTCAATTTGTTTAACTGTCAGGGGTTTTTTTCTACAAACTGATTATTATTGACTTCCTGCTTCACCTGCATGGAAAAATTAACTGGAAAAATCGGCACAAGCTTTCCAGTGATACTTCTGAGACTTTTCCTGCTGAAATTTAAACCATTTCTCAAAATAACTCTGTGATTGTTCTGGTGATCAGAGGATACCCGTGCAAATGGGAGCTGTGTGTACCACACGTTACCTGCCCTAACCTGGGTAGGGTAGGGGGTTACTGTCCCCTTTCCTCAGGCTGGATGACACCTGAACAAGCTCCAGCTTCAATCAGGTGAAATGCTTCCAGCTTGAAACGTTATGCAATGCTAAGATTATCAAAACATTATTTAAAAAAAATTTTAAAATGCTTTCAGTGGAGCCTAATGCCTAAACTGATGGTTTTCTTAGATTTTGAAGAACACATGAACAAAACCATGATTTTTACTACCATAATACACTCCCTAAATTTGCTTAGACACGTTGTGATCAGTTGTGCAATTTTGTCACTGTATTTGGGGTGCTAAAATAATGTTTTCAGAGGTGAATATGTTAAGTGTGCGTTCTCATCACAGTGGCTAACTTTGCATGCAAGAAGGTCAGGATACTGGCTGACTCCAGTAATAAAGGTGTGTAGTGCGAGTTGTTGACAGGTGACATTTCTGCAACCTTTCTTGCGCTGGCATATTGTTACATGCCCTGTGTCATAATGTTCTCTGTGCTGCAATTCGTCATTCAAACAGGTCAGTGCAGCTCCTGACATTTGGAGCTACATTCCACTATCCCACAGGTTCATTGATTTGTTCTCTCTCCTTTCAAAAAACTCTCTTCCCCTCTTCTTTACTTCTTCATTTCTCTCCCTTACACTGTGTTCTTCCTTTGATATTTTAATTCCATAATATGTTTAGCAATACTTTTTACATAAAAGGCAACAAAAGCAAGAAAAATAATCACTGTTGTATTGATTGAATTTTTAATTTTTCATTACACCATCAGTTTTGTTCCACTGATAGACACCAATATCGTTATGTCATTCTGTGTACAACCTGCACTACCTAATGTATACTATTTTTAAAATACTAAGAATGGAATATTAGTCCTCATCCAGTTCATATCATCAGATCAGCGTAAAGTCAGCACCTGAGACAAGGCAGGATTAGTTAGAGATGTAGGCAGGTCAAACTTTGTACAAAATGCTCCCAAAGAACAAGGACTTTGGAGGAAAAGGATATCGTCTGTGAAAGATCAGAAACGGGTGCGCAATGAAATGGAGTTTCAGGATTAACCTGTGTTATCCTTACTCACATAATTCATAGAGATGTTGAACCACAGTAACCTGCTATTATGCACCTAAAAATACAGCAATTTAGTAAATCTGGTTGCTCAGAAGTCTCTACAAAGATAGCACTGGAAATAATTCATACCTGGTGTCATGAGATTTTGTGCGAAGACTGTCGAACATTTTCCACCAAATTACAGGTCTTTTCCAAATTATCTTTTATAGAAGAAAACAAAAAGCCCAATATTTTTTATTTTAAAAATTAAAAATGAGATGAAAATTGAAATAGGTTGTCTCTGGAGTGATACCTCTGTGCAGTTTAGCTCAGGCCTTGTCCAGGCAGGGGTGGTGAAGCCGCTAGCCTGGGCCCTTTCTGTACAGCACAAGGGCTGGTCATGGCACGAGTTCCTGCACCTCGAATTAACTCCTGGAGAGGTCAGCAGTGACAACCACAGCCTCTCTGAAGCAGCATAGCAACACTTCAGAAAGTAAATATTTAATCTTTGAGGACAGGAAAAGGAGATTCCCTCCCTGCAAAGCTTAATGAGAAAGTGGGGCACAGGAAAATAAATGAAGCATTTTCACAAACAGCTCTCTCACGGATTGTCCTCAGCTTTCCCTAAAGATGGAATGAGTTCACTCTTCAGCTCTCCTTGCTGGAACTGCCCCAAATGCTGGTAGATATGAGCTGTTTGGCATTGTGATGAATTTCCATCCTCTGCTCATACAGAGCTGTGCATCAGTTTAGGCATCATCTAGGCACAGTGAGTGAAAACTGCAACAAGTTATGATTCTTTGCTATTTGGCATTTTTTCTACCCAATTAACCACATATTAAAATGCATGCTGTCCACACATTCAAACATTTTATTACATACAGAAAAATACTCCTCTCAGTTTTAGATGAACTCATCTTCACCTTCAGACTATAAACCTGTAATGTGACTTTGCTCACAGACATCAAAATGCAAAGTGCACTTGTGAGACGTAGTTCTCCTTCCATTGTTACTGAATCTAAAGATAAAAGTTTTATTAAAAAAGATTTGGGACAACTAAAATATTAACTCTTCTTACTATGATTATACATAGAACAGAGTGTGAGAATTAATGGGCTATAACACAGTGCTCATTTAAAACAAACTGCCAAATAAATAATCCTCCATCATTTAATAGCAACCTGCTTAAGAGCTGTCCCAATACATGGTACCAAGTGAGATTCAAGATGCTAGCATAAAGAAACCTGACAAGGAACAAACATATCAGGACAAGTGCCTTCCTCCAGTCATGATCTCAAACGGGGACCAGCAACTCTCATGGAGCCTCCCTTCCTTGGTACAGCCACAGTTGGCAGACCAAAGGAAGGGGATGAAGAAATTAATCAAAGTTGTATTATATTTCTTCCTTGCTGTAATAAGTAAAGTGGCCTTCACTCTGTTTTAGAAAACAAAATAAATAAAACTATTTTACTGAATGAGTTCAGAGTGAGGTGGTGACGCCTTTCAAGAATTGGATATAAAGTGCTGAATTAATTTATATGATTTTTATTCACACAGTTTAATCCCAAAGTCATGTCTGCATGATCTTGGTCATTACTGGTGCATATGCCTTGGTCCTTCCTCAACTCCCGCTTCATTTCAGAAAGATGAGATTGACAGAAACAGAGAAGCTGTGACATTCAGCTCTTCACAGGATGTTGCTATCGACTCTCGCAGACAACACTGTGCTGCCCATGTCAGGTTACATATGTAGCTACTGCAGAAATGACCCACAGATGCCTGATGCATAAGGACAGTCCTTAGCAACCACCAGAATACAGCTGTTCTCTCAGCACTGGGGACGCCTCCACCCCAGAGACAAAGGGCAAGAGCTCAGTGTCAAGTTTGGAGCTGAATGTAAATATCTGTGAGCACACTGGTGCAGTCTGGAGATCCAGTAAAGATTAAATTCATCTGCCACTGTAGGTGAATGAGAAGTTTACATGTGAAACAGTGACAGGACCCAAGGGAACGGGCTGAAGTTGTGTCAGGAGAGGTTTAGGTTGGATATCAGGAAAAGGCTCCTCCTCCAGAGGACAGTTGGGAGCTGGAACAGACTCCCCAAAGAAGTGGTCACAGCACAAACCCTGACAGAGTTCAAGAAGCATTCGGGCACATGGTGTGACTCTTGGGGATGGTCCTATGCAGGGGCAGCAGTTGAACTTGGTGAGTCTTGTGGATTCCCTCCAACTCAACATATTCTTTGATTCTGTGATTCTGTGATCTCAATCACTATATTTAACTGTCTGAATCTGCAGCTGAATCTCACCCAAAGTGTTCTGCAAGCATGTGGCAGAAAGACAATGATGCACCTGTGTAACCCGTTGTAGGTCACTGCTCGTTCAACCCCTCCACTTCCCTGGATAGTTTTCTCATTTCTTTGCTCCTTCTCCATCAGCTGCTCTCTTGAATCTGCAGAAAAGTGGCACAAGTCTTTCTTATCCCTTCTGAATGTGGAAGGTTTCACCTGCCTGTCATGAAACCATTCTGTGTGGCCGCCTAAAATTCCAAAGATCCTTGCATGTTCTTGGTGGCTGAGAGAGTTTTTTGCTCTACACATCAAAGGTGTTACATCCAGGTACATTTAGAACTATGCTTTGAAACAAGGAGATTGGCAAGATTGTATGAGAGGAAGGCCAAATTATCATATCTCCAAGAAGTTTCATGTAAAGCGGTTTTTTTTGGTAAATATCTGCCAGTGCCTTCAAATGTTTTTCTGTTGTATTACATTGTACATTAGCCATGTCCAATTAATTGTGTATCACAGTTTTTATTCAAATCATTTTATATTCCATCAGTTATCTAGAGGTAACTGGGAACCTGGAGGTTTCTCAGATGGCTCTTCAGCAATTATGAAAGAACTAATAGCAGCAAAGACAACCAAGTGCATGATCTTAATTATTTGAAGTATTATTGAAACTTATTTCTCCATTTTATTTGAGGCTGTTATTCCTGATGCTAAATGTAAATTTCCTTTTGCCCCAGGCAAAAAAACTTTGAGCTCCTTGCAGTATCTTAAAGAAAGGTCAAGATATAGGCATCAGGCGTAAATAATTTCCCTAGAAAATAATTAAGCCACCTTATTTGTTACTATTACAAAGAAAGACCTACCAAGAAAATGGATTTTCATGCTATGAAAGCCATAAATGCAGTGGAATGGCATTCACAGAATCACGTAATGGTTGAGGACAGAAGGGACTTCTGAAGGTCATTGCATCCAACCTCTCCATTCAAGCAGGGCCACCTACAGCAGTTGCTCAGGGCCGTGTCTGGATGCTTTTTTGTCTCTCTTCATGCAGCTGATCACAGGGCAAAGACACTACTTCAGCTCACGTGTTGCTGCACAAGATTCAGCAAAAGTGTCCTAAGGTTCACAGGCTTACTCTTCTTCTGGTTCCCTCCTGCTGACTCAAGAAAGACTGTGGCTGCATTAGTGGGGAGTAAAACTCCTCACACCAAATAAATCCTGCTGAGACACGGGGTTTGTTAACTCCAGCTCAGTGGAACACTACTGATGTTTCACAGACTCTGGCTGGCTCAAGGAATGAGCAAAGCAAGCTAACTTTGACCTGGAAAATACAGCTGGAGCCAAAGAAAATAAGCTGGGAAGAGCTGTCCTAAAGACACAAACCTAATAAAGTCTGGAGGAATGAAACTCAGATTTACCCATTTCCATGAGGTGTTGTGTATGTAAAGAAAAGTGTAAGATAGGAAGGAATATGTGTAAGTTGAAAAAAATCTATAGAAAAAATCCTGGCAAATCCACATTCTCATGCAGCCAGTGAATAAATTCCCTGTTCAGTGTTAGAGGGAAAATTTACTGTTTCTCTGCTTCTTCACCATAGTCCTATTAATGACATGTAGATACAGTGGAAAAGTTTTGTGGCTGTAACACTAAATAAAGACTATCAGGCCAATCTGTTTCAATGTTATGATTTTTTAAATTTTTTTCTTAAGTTTTGCACAGTTTTAGTCTGTGTACATGTGTTGGAAACATAAATTAAGAAAAATATGTTTTCAAGTACTAATAAGAAGGGCTAAACCTTGCAAACAACCTTACAGACAGAGAAGGTATGCAAATAGTATTAAAACATAAACCTAATCATTAACTTCAAAGATGAATGTTACTTGTTAAATGTTAGAAATTATGAGCCCAGATGTGAGCAAGGTTTGTGTGCAGTGCAAATTCTACTTCCAAAGTAAATTGAGAGGAAAAAATGCAGGGATGATCTTATTGTTGCATACTTTGGAATAACCCAGCAGATGAACACACACCACAGGTTTTAATTGCCGTTCCTGTATGGAAAGCTTGCAGGCAGTGGAGAGCACTGACACCACCTCTGCAGGCACCTACCTTTGGTGCCCAGGTTCCCTCTACAGTCAGCAGAGAGAAATGTGTGCTTCCACACAGGAATTAGGGCACCCAAATTAGTGACCTAGCTACTGTCAAATTTAGGTAGCCTGATGTGCCTTCCAGAGACCTCTCTGGACCATACAGGCAACTTCAGCTTCCACCTTAATATCGTCTAAATTTAGGGATTTGATGCTATATATTTCATTAACATAATGGTTGGATGTGGGGGGAAAAAATGTTCAGCTCTCAAAAAAGAGTGTAAGACAAAGTTTGGTTACTTCTGTCCACAGTCATGATCCAGAAAACTCTTGGGCAGTTCTTGAATAATTTAGAGAGGACTTAAATTCCGCAGGTACAACCCGGTTGAACTTGAAATTCTCCTCAGCATTGTTTCAGTCCTGCTCATGTCTAGGGCTAATAAACCCAAAGAAAAAAAACTGAAGCAATCTGAAGACAGCAATGGGATACACGGAATAACTCTGTTCACAAAAAGTAAGGATTTCCAAGAATGCTACTGCAGATTTTTTTTTTCAACAAGTCCATATAACATACCTATTCTTCATGTGTAATATTGGGATGATGCACTAGACAACTGAGATGTAAAGGGAGATTTGTACTCAATCATTCCTTAAAGAAAACACAGTCTCCAAGCAACTGCCCTCATCACTGACTTACCACACTGTTAACTGCCATCCTTCCCTTTTTGCAATTTTAACTCCTTCTCAACCTTCTTCAGAAAAGTATCATACAAAAAAAAGCAGATAGTTACAAATACAAGGATATAGTAATAAAAAAACCAGAAGACATTCACTGGTCTGTTTTTCAAAGACATCTTATATCTAATTAATATATTTAAAATAAAAATCTTCTCGTAGACATGATGTGAAGAAATCTGATTGAGAATAATTGTGAGGAATTTATCTATTATTATACTTATATTTAATAAATTTATAATAAACAATAACCACAATTAATAAAGGGAATTTAATTTCCAAGCAGACCATCTTGTATTAATTTTGGAGCTTTACTTGCCTACCAGCTTCCTCAGGGAAATGTTATTCTTCAAGAAATGGCTCTGGATTAATGCACCTACATTTCATCTGGGAAATAATTTTCTCTAGGAAAGTCTGAATTGAACAATATGAGCTCAAAATTAAGTAGTTGGGGGGTTTTCTGAAATGAGTATAGAGGCTTTCCAGATCTGATTAAACATGAGACCCTCAGGAAGAATGAGGGTCATAGAGGCAGACATATCAGAAAACCATGACTGCTGAGTTCTGTTAAGAACATTTTCCATGTAGCTGGAAGCAAAATATTTGGTGCTTACATTTTCTAACTCCATGCATCTGCTTTCTGTAAGGGATCAAGTAAAAACTTTGCTACAAAAATATGATAACAACAAATCACTAGCTATTATTAAAGTTATTAGAAATGTGTCTTGGAAAATTAAATGAATACTCAAAATTTCATGAAATACTGTTGTCAGTTGAAGAATGATGTATAACAATTGTACAATAAATGTTCACAGGTGTCACTTAAGATAGTTCCCTAAATATTTAGAGTTTTGTTTGAAAGCAACATAAGCTTTTTTCATGTTGATGCATTTTGCTTCTTTGAATTTAGTTACATTTGAAACAGAATTTCAGTTTCTACTTCTCCCTCCAAAGACTGAGAGGACACCTGAGGAAAAGGATTACATAACAAGTTAAAACTAACCATAAAGATAATGGTGGAAGTTTCCTATCACAAGAGCAAAAGCAATTACAGCTCAGCTCTATATGCATAAACAATTTGGGTATGCAGGCCATGAATACACAAAGGAACATCCCACAGAGGTGTTTATTCAATCGCAGTTGACAACAGCCAGTACCTAAAAGCAAACCACTTAAAGAGATGTAATCTGTGGTCACACAGAGCCATATTCAGCTCTTCCAGCAAAAAAAATGGGAGCAGCAGCAACCAGCCTGCTCACTGTGCTCCCATCACCTCTGCTAACAATCCAACCCTGTCACAAAACCAGGTAACACAAGCAACATGCCAGTAGGAACAAGCTGCAAAACTGGATGCTCAGAAGTGCTATTACAGCTCTGTGCTCCCTCATCCTACCGAGCCTTCTTTAACCTCAGCAAATGGATTTTGCAAAAGCACCACCAGCAGTCCAGATTTCAGGTTTTTCTGCGATAATTTTAAGGAGTTATTGAAATGCTATTGACATTTAAAATACCAGAAGCTTTTCTCCTTAGCACCAGATTGGGTGGTTTCTATGTTCCTGGAAAGAGGAAACTAAAATTATGATAAATAGAAGGAAATGGCAGTGTAATGATGTTTGATTTGAAGCTATAATTGTCAATCTTTACCATTTTGCCTGTGTCAAGGCCTCTTTTGAAAAGGTGTTCTTTATGCTATAGGCTAAAGAGATTCTTCCGTTTCAAAATATCTAAGGTCAAAGTTATTTACATTTTATAGGTATTGAAGATATTAATGACAAAATACATGGATTTTTTATAATTCATAAGAAGTTTTTCATAATGCCATATAAGAATCCCAATTTTGCATGGTTTTCATCTATAATGTCCTGAGGTAGGATTCTTCCTCTCATCTGGGAAATAATTTGCTTCTCTTTTGTTCTGCTTACCCACAATTTATTATGGAAGATCCATTCGCAGGGAGGATTCTTTTTGAAAGTTCGACAGAGAAATGCGGGAGAAGAGATTCCCTTTGCCCCTATGAGGGTCAGATATTTCCCTAACAAACTCCTTAAAGTCATTTTACTCTGGTAGTTCATGAAGAGAAGTTGTTCTTCTGTAATAGAGGAAATTCTCTTACCTAAGTTTAGCTGCCCCTGAAGAGACTTTGTCTTCCTACATAAGAAAGTGAGGTACTTCAGAGGGATTATTTTACCAGACATATAAGAATTAGGAATAAATTAGATGGTTCAGCTAAGTGGTATAAAAAGAGTGTGACTGGTTTAACTCTTCCTTTCCCTAATCCTTAATCTCTGTATCAAATGCAGGTGTAACAGAAGTGTCTTTCATTTCCTTTGTATAACAAATAAAAGAGAAACTTTAAAATACCTGAAATTAAACAGCACTGCAGGGGCCAAGATACATTTATCTCTAATGTCATCTGGGAATTTTCCCAATAAACTCCATAAAAGGTGCTATTTCCCCAGAAACACTGAAAGAAATTAGGATCGAGGACAGCTAATAAGTTGTAGGAAGATCCACAGCAAAGCAGGGAAGGAATCTCCAAATATTTTACCATTTTCCCGCAGCTCCTTTTTCTGTGTTAGAAAGAAATTACTTTCTATGTTTCTTTTTCAACCACTAGAAAGCTGGAGAACTAGCAGCTCATTTATCTGCACTGTGGATAATGTATGTTGTACTGCAGGAAACACATTTCTGGTAAAGTACAAGAAGCAAGCATTCACGAAGCCATTTAACTAGACCAAGATTTGGCTTAAATGTTTTGCCAAGGAATTTCAATGTACTGAAATATGTGCAAAGTGCTTACCCTGCAGTCCTGGTCTATCCTACTGCTGCTTGAGCAGCCACCATGCTGCCATGGGCTGTGCTTGAAGAAATCAGCCTGGCCCCACTGTCAGGTGGGGATGGGCCTGTGGGAGTTTAACTGTTGCAAGTCAATTTTTTAAGCTTTTCAGGAGTTCCCCAAATTGTATTGGAGGGGTAGTTTGGGATCCAGGGTTGTTGCAGTGCCAGAATGGAGACAGAGAGATGCCAGTTCTTTCTAAAGTAGGTATAAAAAGAGTTTTCAGGCAGATAAGAAAACAGTTGCAGAGATAAAGAGCAGGGATAAAGACATGGCCAGTAATTGTAGAGAGGAAGAAGTAGATATCTTACTTACTCCCATAAATTAAGATCAAATTCTTGAGATTTTAATTTCCTAGGAAGACGATGAGTGGAGACTAATGGCTTGGGCTGTATTCTGTGAGCTTTGCATGCTTCCAGTACACATGGATCCACATAAATTCCCCTCTAGCCAAACTCCTTATTTCAGAATATTCAGCAGAAATCTCAAGTTTATAGCCACGGGATAATCTACATAACCTTTCTCCTCAAAAATGCATTTCTCCTCTAACAAATAGAAGACTTTTTTTTTAAATCCCAAGCAAAAAAAATCCCAAGCCTCAAGCAAGAATTTTCCTCTGAAGAGATGTAAAGTATTGCCAGATGCTCTCTAAAGTCTGCCAATGCCAGATTAAAAAAAAAAAAAAAATATTCAGGATGCTTAAATGGAGAGAGGTAAAAATTCTCAAAGAAGAATAATAATGGACTCTTTCCTCCTGGCTCTATCATGTTCTCATTTCTGACCAACACAACAGAGCTCCATCACTTAGGAGGACAGGGAAAGATTTGCTCTGTAAAGGCTGTGTCATGCATTCACACAAATTATCCATACTGCACGTTTTTCATTCTTTAATAGGCGTGGATCCCACAACCACTCTTTTATCTAAGGTTCCCTGGGAACAGAAAGGGTTCAGTGGGGGTGAGCAGAGGGGTAAAGAAAAAAGACACCAGTGACAGAGAAGATACTCAAGGCTGCCTTGAGGTTTTATATTGATGATTTATTTTCCATTATGAATGTGGCACCTGTGGGAGACTTGTATATCTTAGTCACTCCAGGCAGAGAGATGAGTGGAGTCTGAAGTTAAAAGGGAGAGATGTAAAACATAAGTTGTTGCTAACTGGAGAGATTACTTGGGGTGATGTGTGGGGCTATAATTAGGGTGGAAGGAAACAGTAGGCTGTCTATCAGGGAACAAGCTGAGAAGTGTTAGACCAGAATATTCTACCCACAAATCAGATTGGAAAACCCTGGAAAACACACTGTACATAGTGTTACCATTTCCAAGACTCCTGTGCATGTCACTGTGCATGCTGGGTTTCGCACAGCACCAGCTCCTGGATCCCTATCGGGAGATCTCAGGCGACATCTGAGTGTTCATTTCCAAAACTGGCTTTAAGTAGCAGAGCACTGAGTGTTAATCAAAAAGTCTTGTACAGGCAGAGCAAATGAATGATCTCAACTTAAAAAACAAGAAAACATAGATGTTATTCTTAAATAGATGATTTTTTAAACACCATCTATCAGTGTTGTGAGTGCTGAGAATGTGGTGTCAGCAGTGCAGTGTGAACAATCATGCTGGGAGGACAGCCTCTAACAAGCTGGAAAAATCCATCACCTTTTTCACGAGGGCAAACTGCTCATGTCACTTGCCTCCCTGGGCAGAGAAAACCAAGTGAAGGAGATGATACACAGGGTTCAGCCTACAGCTTAATTCGTTTTTGCAGAAGTAAATAATCGTACAGAATTGCTGATTGTTTAAAGAGTTAAGCGATTTGAATCATCATATTTAAATACACATAACTGCAAGTTGCACACAGAATCTCCAGTAAGACAACAGATGGTTAGAGTTGATTGAATTTTTTCAAAAATTGATTTTTAATAAAAATTTTCCTGGACATTTCAATGCAGATGAAGTTGTAGAAAAGAGATTTCCAATAAAGGCAGGGGGTTTTGTTAATTTTCATTTCATGTCAGTTCTAACAGATCTGTAAAATTGAGCTTGCATTAATTTGCTGCTGAAAAAATTGTATAAAACATCATACTTTTTACCTTCATGTTTCTCAGCAGTGGGTCTTGCACTTGCCAGCTTCCTAAACAAATTTCAGGTCAGTGGAGCTGCACTGTATTTTATTATATAAATAGGTCTGCACTGTATTTTGTTATGGACTCAGGCAGCTCATTAGTCTGAATGGAATAAAAGATTTATTCTATTTATCCAATACTCATCCAATAAGATCTCAGTCCCCAAATACAAGTAGATTTTTACCATGAACAAATATTCTTTCCCTTTATTCAACAGGAAAGTCTGAATTCCACTCTTTATTTACTATAGTGATAAGCATAATTAAGATGTAGAACACATTATTGAGTCAAGATGTAGAATATTATCATGGGTAATTTTTAAGTAGAGTTTTGATAAATATTCAATGAAAAATATATATCAGTATTCCTCCACCGTGGAGGTTGGACTGGAATATCTCTTGAGGACCATGATAGGCATGGTCTAGAGTCTCTCACCTGTAAGTTTCTATTTTAAAAAACACCAAACCGTTGAAAACAAACAAATAAAAATCCCTCACAATAACTGGTCTTTGTTTTCGTGTTTTGTAATACTCCATTCATTGAACTTCCTATATGCTCAAGGTCATTTATAACACTAAAACACACTTCTCTTGATGTGTGGTCTTTCATCCCAGAAAGAGGGAAGAGTAGAGAGGGACACTTCTAAAATAGGAAGTTCATTTTAAAATGCAAAAAACCCCTGTCATTTTCAGGGGCTAGAGTTGTACTTACTTGATTTCACTGCTGGAAAATTATTAGACTTGACTTTGAATTCACTTATTACAATGTTTCAAAATGAAAAGCAAAATTTTATAAGGTCAATATTAATCAAGGCTTCATTCTTAAATGAATGGCTGGAGAGAAATTTCCTTAAATAGCTAATTGCATAATCAAAATGTATAAGAGAAAGAATACTTCTACATAGTACTAACTGAAGGTGTACAATGATCATTTGTTTCAAAAGAGACCAATATTAGTTAAAAATCAGTAGAAGAATTTCAGACTGAAAATGTGTTTAACAAAGATAGAAGATTTTTTAGAGCTATAGTAAGTTTCCTCATGTTTTCAATGGATGTATTTCAGCATTCCTGACTCATCTTACAGCATCAAAACACTTTGTAAAGGACTCAATTCTTCTAATTCTAGACTCCTGAAAGTTAAATATCTAATCAAAATTAATTATCTTGGGTTGATATTTGTCAGTCTCATTTGCAGATAATGTGGGATCGAAGGAGACTCAGGAGTGTGGGTTTTTACATCTGAAATATAACCCAAGGTTAACATTATAATTTCTTGTCTGGAAACAAACACTTGCTCAATAAGGTCACCTCTATTGATACAGCAATGAAACAGATTATTTTCAAAATCAGAACTTTCCAGAATTTCCATTACATGTTAAAAACGCCTAAAAATAAGGTATTTGTTCAAAGTCAAAAAGTGTTGTGTTTCTGGCTATTTTAAATACCAATTTTACCTGGGGAATAGTAATTCAACCTTTAAAACAAGCTCTGGTACAGTCTATTGGTGCTTCATACATTTTATCATGCTCACATTCTCTTATACTTTTCAGCTTCATCTTCCTCAAGCTCAGACTCAGTACACAGTGCACGAGAATTCAGCTTTCAATGAGAGAACAGTCATATGCTGGGTTTTATATTAAATATAGCATATGCACCTACTTAAAAGGTAAGTTAAGATTTGGAGGATTGGGAGGAAGAGTTTTTATCCTAGACATAGAAAGAAAAATAATAATAGATTAATATTTTTTTTAAAGATAAGAGAATTATATAATAAATATACAAAAATAATAATATAATCAATATCATTAACATGATAGAAGAAGTGAGTATATAATATGGCTTAAAATGTGAAGTCTTTGTGACCATTTGGCAGGCAAAGCTAAGGAGCAGACTGGACTTTATTTCTTAAACACCAAAACACTCAGTCATCTAAAAGCCAAAAGAATTCCTTTTTCTTCTTGAGACACAGTGACAGATCTAATACCAGAGTTAAGCTGATGCTGATATTTGCACGTGTTCAGCATATTATCTCCTAATTGTGTCTCACAGATAAAATCTCTAGACATATTACTACAAACAAATCACTATGTTTTTTAAATTTTCTGGATATTAAATTAATTTTCTTTTATGATATTTTTCTTTTATTTAGTCTTCTTTAAAAATACTTTCAATTTTCTAGATATTTTCATATGTTCTTGCTCGCCTTTCTACACATTCCTCTGCTGTGACCTTACATTTTCAGAATCCTTACTCAGAAAATCAGATTTTCCACTATGACTTGGAAGTTCAGTAGCAGCAGGTCTGCTTGGGGTGCTGCGTTGCCTGTGTTAAACATCCAAATTGGCCACAGATGCTTGAGAGCTTTAGTGCTCTCAAAACACTCACATTTTGTTATGTTTGTGAGGAACAATGTCCAGCAATGTCCTGTGGAATCGAGGTGTAGAAGAGCTGCAGTGCTACCAATACTGGTTTTTTCACTATCCATGGGTTTGGTGGTTTTGTGCAGCACATTGAATTGATGTAAAATATGGTAATATCATTAACTTCTCATGAAGTGGTCTTCCTCCTCAAATGGCCTGCCAGCTGATAAACCACTTTTCAACAGATACTGCAAATGGGAGAAGATCCAGTATATTATCTAAATGTCATTAACGAATAAATCAGGACTCACAATCCCCCATCACTCATCATATGCCTGGCTTAAATGTGCCTCACACTTGTGTCTTTATTTTAGCACTTGAAAGGCGCTGCATTGATGCCTGTTGTGCCACCAAAGAGAATCAGTTGTGAGGAATTACTCTCCATTTCTGTTCCACTCCCAGATGCCTTTAATCTTGCTATGTGGCAAGTTGTCCAGATGGCCAGGGACCAGACTCCTTCCAAAAAGCAGGTGGTTTCTAACCCATGGTCTTGGCAGAGATTTATAGATATAAATAAATTACATCCTAGATGGTAATAAAGATTCAAAATAACATATTACAAGGGTATAATGAAATGTTTAACAATGCCTTGTACTGGCATACATGTGTGCTTAAAGCTACTTTTTAAGATGTCTATTAGGAAAAAAATTATCTGTGCCTAATACTGAATGGACATCCCAGAAACAGTGATTCTGCCTTACTACTGTGGGAAGAGAAAGTAGGAGAAAGTAGAAGAAAGTAGAAGAAGGTAGCAAATTTGCATTTCCTCTGCATCATGAGGAACAGGGGCTTGGCAGAGCTTTCTGAACACAGCAGTTAAAGTGTGGACATGCTTTACTGGGGTTTTACTCTAATCCCCACCCTACTGGTGACACAGCTGTGACCCTGATGATGCTGTGAAGTCAGGGTTCAGGTCATACTCAGGGCATCACTCTGATGCTCACAGATGCATTCTCAGATGCAAGCTCTTATAAAAAACTTTGTACCAGATTATGAATTGAGAAGTGGGTTCAACTTGCCAACTTTGGAAATAATTTTAGACAGCAGTAGAAACCTCAGAGGTCAGGAGATGGAGACAACCCAAATGCAAGGGTTTGATGTTTCTCTCTGCTGGTGATAGAACAGCAAGTACAGCTTAGAGCAAGGGACAGCTTTAAAGCCTTGAGCTTTCAAGTCAGGCATGGATGGGGATCAGACTCCCTGCTTATGTGAAAGTCAGGAAGGTGAGCCACTTGAAATCTATCCTTGGAGGTAACCTCTGGAATCCTCTGTATTATCATTAATGTTGAAGGATTTCATTAGATGCTCAGTAGAGAAGGGTAGCTCAGCAGGTTTTGTTTAGAGTCTCCCTTACACAGTGTGAGAAATACAAAATGAATGCACTTTTAAAGCTCTCCTGAAGATTTGTTGCCAAAGAGAACTGGGCTGGTTTTCTAGTGTATTTGTTAGGCTTTAATTTCAGTCAAGCAGGAGTGGTACTTTAACCACTGATCTCCTGGAGTTAGTTGCCTGAGTTAAACCAGACCCTTCTTATGAAAGTAGGAAGACAGGCACTCTAAAGCCAGTGAAGTCGCAGGAGCTTGTAAAATAAAATTCAAGTCCAAGCACAGATATAAAAATCAGCTTGCCAAAGCCTCATCCCGTCAGCCCTTCTACTTCCAATATGACACATATCCAAAAAATCTCCAGCCTTTTTTCAGCCAGTTTTGTTGGCTGATTTGCCAGCTGGGGGCTGAAGATCCCTATCACACAGATAGGGATCACAAAATATTCTGAGTTAGAAGGGACTCACAAGGGTCACCAAGTCCAACACTTAAGTGAAGGGCCCATGTAAGGATTGAGCCCACACCCTTGGCATTATGAGCACCCTGCTCTGACTGCTGAGCTGATCTCAGGGTGTGAGAGCAAATGGTCTGGTCTGAGAAACTGCTGGGGTTTTAGGTAAAGTTTCATGCAATTTTTTGACACTGACAAGAATAGGAAGCCACTGTAAAGGGGTTTTAAAGACTACAGTAGAGTTTAAATGTTCTGCACAGGTTTTTAAAGTAGCAGTTTGGGCTGAATAAACAAAGGAACTTATGTTCCTTTGAGCTCTAATTCCCTATTTACAACAAAGACTCCAAAAGCTGCAGATATTAAAGTTCAAAGAACGTGGATTTCCCACTTGCCTTTGAAAAAGGTTGTTTATTCATCTCTATGTGCTCATATAATTTAGCCAGGCAGCATCAACGAAGATTGGGGATAAATAATGTATTACAATTATCTGTCAATTAATGATTAATTTCCATTCAAAATAAAGAAGTAAGATATGTGTCATCAGTCTCAAACTAATATTTCAATTTAATTATAAATAATTCAATACTTATGTAAATCACACAAATTTTTTTGGAAAGTTTCCATCAAGAGTCAGTAGGCAAAACAACAGCATTTTCTGATTTCAAAAAGCCAAATGTGATACATGTGCTTCCAGTGGACACAGTAAATTCTGTCCTGCTTCTTTGCTCCTCAGTTCAGTGACTGCACAGAGATTGGTTGGATTGAAACAGAGTCATAACCCACTGTGATATACGCTTCATGTGTACATCAGCTGATTGTTTTCCCCCAAAAGCCAAGAAAATGACCAAGCTACACAAGCAAAGTGGATAATGTGATCTTCCCCTTACAACCAGAAAACTGAATCAGGGAGCAAAATCAAAAGATTGTGCAGAAACCTTATGATAGAGTTAGAAACTGAATCCATGTTTCTTGAATCCTACAATACTATATATAATCCTCTAAAAGTGACAACTTTCTGTGCAACTGGGGGCAAATATACATAGAATTTTTTTTAAATAGAAGTTTTAATAAATTATAACATACATACATATATAAAAATAAAAACAGCATTTCATTTATGTGTGCTAGCATACTTTTATATTATTTGCATAAGGACTGGAATCAGAGGAAAAAGCTTAATTGTAAAAACAGAAGATGGAACTGTGTCAAGTGTACATAATTATGAAGCCCTACTTCAGGCCATGAAAGCATTTTGGCAGATGTGAGCAAATGGTTGTAAAAGTTGTGCCTATAATGTTCAAATTAATTTTAAATAATAAAATGAAATCAATTTAAAAGGCATCTTGGGAGGTACAGTGTGATAGCCAAAACCACACAAGAACAACTCTAGCAACAGCTGAGTGGCTGCCAAGCCATATGCCAGTGTGAAGTACAACAGAAATGTGTGAATAACAGATTTGGAAAAAAGGTAGGAAAAAAAGACACCTGTGATTATTATTCTAGCAAAAAGATAACAGCATAAGATATATGAAAAGACCTTGTTTGGCCTATTTCACTAAGTGTGGAACACAGCTTTAATGATACTCACAGACCATATAAAACCAGGAAAAATTTCCTCTTTGTTCAGAAAAAAAATTAGCAAGTTTTAGAGCTGAGAAATAAACAGGTACACTTTTACTGCCTTGTTCTGGCAACAAATCCTCTCCCTTTCACAGTGAACCAGCATGGATCTCTTTATGTCTCCACTGCAACTGGGACTAATAGAACACCCAACAGAAAGCACATGAGAAATAAACTTTATCTAGAAATCAAGGAGAAGCTACCATGGAGGGTTTGCTTTACCCAAATGCTGTAGGTTCAGCAGACTCCCAGCACATATCCCAACTATGGAAGCTGCTGACTAGGACAGACTTTTATCCCTCCAGAATCAACTTGATTGGGAAATCTTACTCTTTCCTGCTCTTATCTGCAAAGATTATCTAGTTTTAAATGTTTGACAAAACAACATGATTTCTCCCTTTGAACTGTTTCTGGCTAGTACCAAGTGGGAAATACATTTGAGTTATTGCTCATGGGAGCAGTCTGGCTGTGGGTGGCATTAAGCCACTGGCCTCCGGAGAACATCAAGCAGAGTTAAAATCGATACTGATGTTTTAAGAGAATCTCTCTTGAGGATTTCAGCACTGTCTGCCAAGGCATGGGAACACAGCAACAACCCCACTTGCTTCTGGGACTGCAAAACGTTTTCACAGAGCTGGTGATGGCTCAGGAGCAGTCGGCAATGCAGCTCAGCATTTACCTGCCTGCCAGACAGACTGACAGAATGGTGTCTGAGTGAGCTAGGCTGAAGCAAGGTCTAGCACAGCCTCATGACAATGCATTAGCCATAGATACAGACAGCTGGCCTGGAACCTTCTGATGACACCAAAATGAGGGGTGGGGTTGACACACCCGAAAGAAGGGATGCCATCCAGAAGGACCTGACAAGCTCAAGAACTGGGCCCATGGGAATCTCATGAGGCTTAACAAGGTGCTGAACCTGGGGCAGGGCAGCCTTCAGTACCAACACAGACTGGGGAATGAACAGACCCAGAGCAGCCCTGCCTGGAAGGACTTGGGGGTGCTGGTGGGTGAGAGGCTGGACATGACCAGGCCGTGTGCCCTTGCAGCCCAGAATGCCAGCTGTGTCCTGGGCTGCATCCAAAGCAGCATGGGCAGCAGGGAAGGGAGGGGATTCTGCCCCTCTGCTCTGCCCTGCTGAGACCCCACCTGCAGTGCTGCATCCAGCCCTGGGGTCCCCAGCACAGGAAGGACATGGATGTGTTGGAGTGACTCCGGAGGGGGGTGGGGCAAGATGATTAGAGGGATGGAGCACCTCTCCTATGAGGAAAGGCTGGGAGAATTGTTCAGCCTGGAAAAGAGAAGGCTTGGGGGTGACCCAAATGTGGTCCCTCAGTACCTAAAGGATGCCTACAAGAAACATGAAGAGGGAATTAATACAAGAACATGTAGTGACAGGAAAAGGGGGAGTGGCTTTAAACTGAAAGAGGGCAAGTTTTGATTAGATGTTTGGAAGAAATTCTTTACTCTGGTGGTGGTGAGACACTGAATAGGTTTCTCAGAGAAATTGTGGCTGCTTCATCTCTGCAAGTGTTCAAGGCCAGATTGGATAAGGCCTTGAGCAACCAGGTCTAGTGGAAGGTGTCTGTCTCCATGGCAGGGGGCTGGAACAGGATGAACTTTGAAATTCCTTCCAACCCAAGACATTCTATTTTTTTATTGCAAGTGATAACAACCACCACACAAGCATTTGTCCAGATCAGCCCTAAGTGGCTATTAATTTACACCATTTGTGGGTAACAAGTAGTAGGGATTTGGTTACGACCATGAAACAGCTGAATTCTTTCCTGTTACTTTGGTAGTACGGGCAATGGGAAACATCACAGAGTCTGCAACATGCAAAAATGTCAAATGTGTATTCATGGCTCTTTAACTACTGAAAGACACTAAAAACCATACCTAGGAACTGAAAAGGTGGAAGGCATCAGTAAAATGTAGTTCAATACTTCTGAAAAATTTTATTATTTTTTATAGAAGTTTGAGTTTAACTAAATACTTAAGGGAAATTTTTTTCATAATTTTGCAATTTCTTGCTCAGTTTCTCATGGCTTAAGCATAAGAGATATCTAAGATCCCCAGATGAGTATGTGAAATGAAAACAGGGAAGAACTGAGGCAGTTGCTGGGCTGCCTAGGGCTAAATATCATTTGTGGAAAAGGTTCTTGCCATGTAAATCCCACCCAATTTTATCTACTTGTAATCCCCCATTCAAAGCTCTGCAAAAGTTATAGAATTCTTCTGCAAACTTCACATATTACATTTGTAATGAATATCTCATTCTTCAATAGATCTGTTTGGAAGACAAGTTTTACCACTTTACTAAAAATTTTGCCGGTATTGAATGAGTATACTTTTATATGGAGGAAATTGTTTTCCAGTATCTTGGTACTATTGATCTTTTTTCTGAATTAAGTACACACAGTCTTAGTTTTCTTTGATCCTTTGTCCCCAAGCACTTCATCTTCCATCCAGATCACATTAGCAAATCCCACTATACTCCCATAGCTAAAACTCTCTGCTCTTCCGTCCAAATGGCTGTGAACTCAGATAACTTCCCACTTTGCTCTCTGTGCATCCTCCCAGCCCTTCACAGTAAAGGCCCAGATTCAACAGGACAGATGATGAACATTCATATTTCAGCTTAGTTTAGAGCCCTGTAGCTTGGACCATTTTTGACACTGGTTTTGGTTTTTTTGAATAAAAATACATGAGTTTGAGTCCTTTGAATCTCAGACCTAAAACTCAGTTTCTGTACTTTTTTGGCTGCTGCTTTAGCGTCTATGAAGTGCAGGAGAAAAGGACTTCCATTAACACTTCTCCCTTTTTTTATTTACAGTTTATAGGCTTAAATATCCTCGTGCTCTACAGTTGTGTATCCTCACCCAGGGAACTCAGATAAATCTAGTTTCCGTTCATGGATTTTAGGCATTTAACGTGAAAGTTTGAATTTCCTGTTTTCTTTCAACAGCATTTGTTTAATCATGATGCTCCACTTAGCTGAACCTTTTTCAAGACCTGCTCCTAACTGTGACTTTGTTTTGTACTATATAATGTTGGTGATATATGACAAATATAATTTTCCTATGAAATTTCACAACAAGAATGATAATTGCTTTCTTTTTTGCTTTTCAGTACAGCAGATCAAGAGTTATTATCAGGAAGAAACATCATAATAATTATATCTCTGGATACTAGCTGTGAATGTTAAATTCAGTATTAGAGAACATCGATCTTTTAGAGATTTTAATTGTTTCCAAATTCCCCCAAAAATGATCTTCAGGGTCTATTTCATATACTTTTTATCCTGTCTTGAATGTTCTGGTACAGATCACAGCTCCCAGTATTGTTAATCCATAGAAATATTCATCTTTGCTTCAGACAAAAGATTGATGGCTAATGTGAAAAAATAAGGGTAATTAATAGCAATAGAAGTGCCACTAATTTACAGCAGGCCTGTAAAAAGAAAAATAATCAGAAGCAGGTAAAAACACCTGCTCTAATCTGCACCTTCCTCTAAAAGCTTCCTGCCAGTACAGTGTCAGAAGTGTGTATTCACTGTGAGCCTGGAAACCTCTGCTCCTGTGGCCCCAGTAGCTGTAAGGACTTCTCAGAAAAATGAAGATGCAGCTGATTCAGGGAGTGTTTCTGACAGCCTAAAGCTGCACTGTGGCTGCTGCTGCCACACCATAGGTGTTCTGGGGGTGCTGGTGGTGCTGAGGGTGTGATCCATCTGCAGCTGTTGGTGAAATCCTCAAAAACTTGCAGAAAAGCAGGCATCTCCAAAACTATCCAGTGGTTCAGAACCACTGTCATGTGACTGAGAAAGAGGGCTATTGCACACCATTAAGCCCCCAAGTTGGAGGTTTTGTATCAATAGATATCTCTCTTTCCATACTAGGATGTATGATTTGTGCCCAGTATCAACCACTGCTGTTATTTGCACCAATTTTGTAGAAAACAGAAAAAAATACAGGAGTAATACTATGTTCGATTCTGCACATAAAGAAATATGTTTAAATTTCCCTTTAGAGTGAATAGAAATCTTTCCAAACCCTATTTTTTTCAGCATTTGGAAGATTCTCTGGTTGATTTTTTAAATGATTTTTTTTCCCGGTATGTTCGCACTGCACAGCTCTGGTAACATTCACTGTCCTGTAAATATAAAGCCAATTAAGCAGACTGTCTGCTGTCAGTCCTTCTCTTTTCTTCTCTTCCCCTTTCCTCCAGCATCTTCATTTCCCTGCCTTGCTGCCCACAAGGTGCAGGCTACCAGAGCCCATTTATTTCCAAATGTACTCAGCCCTGGCCCTTAGTTTCTCCCTAAGTGTTTCCACTTATACCAAATTTATCATGTTTGTCATCTCAAATCTTTGTTTTTAACAGCTGCATTGGCTGTGGGTCCCTGGAGGAGAGAGTAAGAAGGAATATCAAGGGCTGGTCAAGTCCTCTAAAACAGTAGTAGGAGGTCCTTGGATGCTGTAGGGCTGAAGGACAACATAAGAACCCATAGAGACTCAGCAAAGCACAGACCATTTTCAGCAGCAGCAGTAATGTGCATTTCATTCTCCACATGCAAGGCCAAGGAACTCAGTTTACTCCACACCAGCCATAGTGTGCTCATTGGTGGTAATGGGGTGACCCACAAGGGTTTCTCAGAGAAGATTTGTGTTTTACTGAAACTACCTTAAATATTTTGGAGCTGGTTAAATCTTTGGGGTAAGGAGTGTGCATTAAAAACCACTAATTGCATAATATAATTTTAAATACATTTCAATTTTAAAATAGCCCAGTATTAGCATATTTAAATTATGTACTCTTATGAACTCTAGTAGATAATATGAATTTTAATTAGGAATTTTTTTCTGTAATGAAAGAGAAAATACTTTTTAAAGGATGTAACTTTTTACTAATTTGTTTTCTTCATTCTGATTTCTCAGCTAAATAATGAACTACATTAGAAAAATTACTTTATTAAGTATTTGCCCAAGAGACCTGAATGGTTCAATAGGAACGGCTTGTTCTTTCAGAGAATAGTCAAGCCAAGCTAATTAAATTCCAGGCTAAGATAGCTCATTCAGTTCAACTCCAGCTGAATTTCTTCTCAGAAGGTTATTATTTCTACTGATTCATCAATAATTTCCCATAAAAATTACTTAACTCAATGACATGAGGCTGTTCCTTAAAATGCTGTGAAGAATACGAATGCAGGTCCATCTGACAGGTCCCACTTCTAGACCTGGTCCAACCCAATTCCATGTTGATTGTGAGAAAAATCCTAGATGGCATCTCACCAGTTGTCTCCATGATACAAGTGGGCAGAGCAGAGAAAAGCCCCTGAGAATCTGACAGGAAACAAGCAATGACTCAAAGTCTGTTCTCACCCTAGGTGAGAGCAACACCATTTAGCATGGATGCTCTTCCAATCCTTTTGATTCCCGTCTGGGAAATAATGATTATTTGGATTCCTGAGTGCCCTGGTATCAAATGGTAATCTTTCAGAATTAAGTTAAATACATAGAATACAATAGTTTAAGGAATTGTATACCAGGATGGAAACAGCTCCAAAATAGCTGCGCCTAAACTGAAATATTTCCATTCATGTCTGTGCTGGGTAAGTCCTGATTTCCAGCTCCTGTAACATCCTTTCCTTTCTCCTCCTCACACCAGAGATACATCCAGAGATATAATTACTGTGATGTTTGTTCCTCATAACAACTCTTGATCTGCTGTACTGAAAAGCAAAAAAGAAAGCAATTATCATTCTTGTTGTGAAATTTCATAGGAAAATTATATTTGTCATATATCACCAACATTATATAGTACAAAACAAAGTCACAGTTAGGAGCAGGTCTTGAAAAAGGTTCAGCTAAGTGGAGCATCATGATTTAGAGCACTCACAGTGTTAGCCAGAGGGAGTTCATCCAGGAAGGATCCAGCTGACTGAGAATAAGTCTGGGACTCCCCATAATACCATAACACAACCTCTTAGCACAGCGTAGCCATTGTATTTAAGCCAATGTTTAAGCTATTCTGAACAAGGATTCTTAAATTTGTTCAGAAGTATTGCTAAGGGGCAAAATAATTCTCTGCCTTCAGACTAACTTACTAAAAGGCAAATTCACAGAAGCACAACTGGGCTGAGGTAATGAAGCATCCATTCCTGCAAGCTCTCACTTCATACAGCAATACTCGAAATGGCGATGAACTTTAAAAAGATAAAAATAGTAAGCTTAACGATCCGGGTGGCATCGGAGATTTTGAGGAATGAGTATTATGAAAGGAACTTCAAGAACACTGCCCCTTGCTTTGTGACTTCTGATTTCTGAGCAATATAGTTGTATACTTCTGCATCATTAGTGTGATATAAATATCTCTTCAGTTGACCTGTGAGATTATCTATTGTGAGGATATACGTCATTTAGCACAGCAGCTGCAAGTGTGAATGTTTTGACCAGACTAAAGCACAAACAAACAAACAAACAAAAAACCCCCAAAAAACCAACAACAACAACAAAACACAAGAAAAAACAAACAAAAAAAACCAACCAAACAAAAAAACCACTTTGGATTTTGCCTTTACTATTTAAATTCAGGATCTGGCACAATATTCTACATCAATGACAAAGCCCTAATTATCTTCTATCATGTAACACCAAAGCCCTAAATTGTAGAAATTGTGTTAATAGGGTAGAAGAATCTCAGTGTATTGAGGTATGGGTTATACAAGGCAAGACATTTATCTGAGTCTGATGCTGCAGAGCTTTTATCTTTTCAAAGTGTAAAATTCATATTAACCACATTAAGCAATATCTGGTTAAAAAAATTAATTCTATAGATGATTTATTGTGCTCTGAATAGTCTTTCGAGAGAGAAGCTTTCAAGAGCCCTCTGAGCAGGAGAACAGTAAAGATCTGTGTATGAAGACCAAATTTTTTAGACCATATTGTTGTATCACCTGGAGTAGCATAGAGTCTCCATTAGTTAGTTTTTATAGATTTCACATTTTTATTACTACTGCATCCTGTTGGTTCAATTCATTTTTGTTCTCTCAAAACAGAAAGTAAACTGGACAGTTCTTGCAGCCTGATAAATGTTGCTTCTTAGGTCATAACCATGTCATTTGGGGGGGAGTTATGACTGTAATTACATTATCTAGTCTGAGTATCTAAATATTTCTAGAGAAAATCTTTGCTAATTCCTATAGTGTTTAAAATAAAGTTAGCAACCCTCTCTTTTTGTAATTTAAGTCAGATGAGATGAGAATTAATCCTTGACATATACAGGCAGAGGGGAGAAATGAAAGTGGATGAAGTTACAGTTTGATGTAAACCATTGCTTTTAAGCTATTTATTTTCCTAAAAGTTTTGTCCTCAAACATCTGCTAATGCATCCAGCTCTAAGAGAGTAAACAGATATTGACATATGTGGCAGGTTGACCCTGGTTGGATGGCACCAAAGCCACTCTATCGCTGCCCACCTCATCTGGGCAGGGGAGAGAAAATATAAAAAAAGGCTCATGGGTCAAGATAAGGTCAGGGAGAGATCCCCCACCAGTGGCTGTCATGGGCAAACTGGACTCAACTTCAGAAAATTAAATTTATTACCAATCAAATCAGAGTAGGGCAATGACGAATAAAATACAAATTTTAAAACAGCTTCTCCCCACCCCTCCCCTTTTCCTGGGTTCAGCTTCACTCCAATTCCTCTCCCTCCTCTCTCCTTGTCCCCCCCAGAAACAGAGGAGACAGGGAATGGGGGCTGAGGTCAGTTCATTACATGTCTCTGCCACTCCTAACTTCTCAGGAGAGGACTTCTCACACTCTTCCACTGCCCTGATGTGATCTCTCCCTCAGGATGCAGTCCTTCAGGAGCAGCCTGGTCCAGTGTGGGTCGTCCACAGGGTCACAAGTGCTGCCAGCAAACCTGCTCCAGTGTGGGCTCCTCTCTCCACAGGGCTATAGGTCCTGCCAGGAGCCTGCTCCAGCAGAGGCTTCCCACAGAGTCACAGCCTCCCTCAGACACCCACCAGCTCGGTTGTGGGGCCCTCCAAGGGCTGCAGGTGGATCTCTGCTCCCCCATGGGCTGCAGGGGCAGAGCTGCCTCACCATGGGCTGCACCAGGGGCTGCTGATGGATCTCTGCTCCAGTGCCTGGAGCGCCTCCTGCTTCTCCGTCTGCACTGATCTTGGGATCTGCAGGGTCTCTCCTTTTGCAGTTGCACAGGGTTTTTTCCCCCTTAACTCTTTTATGCCCGAGGTGCTACCACCATTGTTGATGGTCTCAGCCTTGGCCAGCAGTGGAGCCATCTAGAATTGACTTTACTGGACATGGGAAAGCTTCTGACAGATTCTCACAGAAGCTGCCCCTGCAGCCCACCCACCACCAAACCCTTGCCATGCAAAACATAATAAAAGGTACAACATAAGAAATTTGACAAACAGTCTAGACGAGGTGCATGGACAGTTAGAACAATTCTTTTCCCTCAGCCATGCAGTCAAATCTTCATTGTAAATTGCTGGAAGACCTCAATGGCAATACCACTTTCAATTTGATAAATCACCATATGCATTCTTAGCAAAACTTGCCGACAATCTTCTGATTCATTTTTATTAGTAAGCATTCATTTCATATACCCTCCTCCTGAGCACTGTTTTATTCTTGGCTTGTTCCAAGGTCCTGTGGATATCTGGCTGAAGTTCTCACAGCTAAATTCAGCAAGAAAGATTGCAGAGCCGAGGCATCAGAATCCAGCCACCGAAAGAATGAGATTAAAGTTAGCAAAACTATGGATAAAAGCAACTTCTTAGAAATTAAAATATTAGAGCTATGGTCTCAGTCTGTAATGTCTCTACACATACTTGTAGAAAATTCTTTCTGCAACTTGGTAACGTGATATGCTATGCCATAAGATGTGTGTTCACTGTGTTCCTTGAAGGTACTTTTTTTAGAACCTGATGGCACATGTTGTACAAGGACCACCCTGAGCAGCAAGAAATAGCTGGCAGCAGGTGAGACTCGTGCTTGGAAAAGCCATCTGTTCCTCTAACCTGCCTCATCACTCCCCAAGCAGCATCCTCCTGACTCTGCAGGCAAAGGTATGTGAGGTCTAATCCTCCACCAGAACACTTCCCCGTGGAGAAGCTGTAAAGGCCCTACCACCCATCTCCTTAATGATATCAGACTGCTCTTCCAAACTCACCCATGAGTCGTGGTTTATTTAGTTCTCTGAAGGATGAAAATAGATTGAAATTTCTTAGTTCAGGAAGAGAGAATCTGTTGATAAAAACCCAGTACAACTTCACTGAAATATATTAATTTACTAATAATTGTATGAATTCTTGAGAAGCAACTTTCATTGAGGATTCTTTTCAAGAAGAAAGGCACAGAATACAAATGAGGTGGTGAGAAAGAATAATGAACACCTATGCCATCTCTGATACCAGAATTATGTAAGATATCATGCCTAGATGTCATACTTTGGAAAATGTGAGCTGCTGACTTGATTTCATCTATTATTCACCAGTAACAACAACAGTATAAGACCTCAGTCACAAGCATCTTAATTGAAAATAATTACTGAAATTCAGGCATGTTTGAAGAATCCGTTAGTCAATTATCAAGATCATTCAAGATAAAAGGAGTCCTGTACATGATTAATTCTTTTAAGATGGTATTTTTAATTAAATTTTATTCATGGACTAATTAGCAAACACACTTTTACAATCTCTAAAATTCTCTTCTGTTCAAACAATAAGAGCTGTAATTTGGAGGATGTTACTGCACTCTTCGTGGATAGCAAAGACATTGAATGCTCTCTTATTAAAAAAAAAAAAAAATCAAAGCAACCTTGTATACAGAGAAGCAAAGTCTCCGTAATAGTAAACACAGCACAGAGATTGCATAACATTTGATCAGATGAATAGATGTGTGTTACAATCTGACAGCATTACAATTACTGGAAAACAGAAAACTTGTCACTTCATATTGCTCGATCATTTTGAAGCCCTGGAGCTGGTGCTGTTTTATCCATTCTTTTTTCCTTACCTTTTTTTTTCTGAGAAAACCATGTGAAATCACTATGGTTGCATCATATTCCTGTTTCCATGCTGTATTACAAATGTCAAGTAGCAAATCTGAAGTTTGTTAAGGACACTAGTCAAAGCCAAGATGTAAAAATTGGGTTGTCATACAGGCATGAACCACAGAAAGCCGTGTCATGTAGCTTCAGGGAATGCAGCATCCACAACTCAGGAAGAGAGATCTTGGAGCCATTAGTGTCAGGTCTCTAAATGTGTGTGCAGCAATAGCTGAAGTGAGACAACAGAGCAGTGAGCAGTGTGAGGAAGGCTATTCAGATGAAAACAGATTTTGAATAATATTTTGGGATGCCCATATCTTGATTATGATGTGTAATTTTAATTCTTTCCTTTTTTTTTTTTCCCCTCAAGAAAGACAAAGTGGAATTATAGAAACTACGGAGAAGGGCACTTAAAATGTTTAAGCGGCTGCCTTAGGAAGAGAGACGAGATATTTTGAAACTTCCATTTGACAAGGGGAAAACTGGAGAGTGATATGGTTAGGATTTACAAAAATCGTGAATAGCACAATAACTTAAGCTGGAAGATTAACTATATGGAGACCTCAGGAGATCACCTTCTGACCTCAGAAAGTCATCTGGTCCTACTTTCTGTTCACAGCAGGGCAACTTCAAATTTGGAAAGTTGTGTAGATTAAGTGTGGAACTGGCATTCACCGAGTCCAGCAATAATACAAATAAAGAGCACTGAAACTGGCAATAAGTTAAAACAGATAAAAGAAAGCCCTTTTTTGCATAGAGAGTAATGAGAATTTCTTTTAAGGTGGGTTTTGGAGACTGGTAATTTAAGCATGTTCAAAAAGATGTTAGGCAAGTTCAAGGACAACAGATGCACAGCCAGATTACAAAGGTGTATGAAGGGAGGGACCCTGTAATAACCCTAATCTAATTTTGAGAAATGGCATGGGTGATGGCCTGTAGAGAGTGGGGTTGCTCATGCTCTCTTCCCAAAAAGCGTCTCCAGCAGTCATTCTTGGGAACAGGATAGATGGAGCACTGAAGTCACATCGTAGGTAACTCCTTATGTTCCTGCACTGAATAGCTCTGTTGAAAAGCGTATGTGTAAAACAGAAACTGTTTTGTTTGGTTTTGTTGGTTTGTTTTCTTTTTTTGCCTGCCATGTCCTACATACGCCTGAATCTCTATTTATCCCGGAGCTTTAGAAACAGAACAGGCTTGCACGGGACTGTAGCATCACAGGTCTGTGTCCTTTCCCTGCATTGTTCAGAGCACCAAAAGCCATGAGGCTGGGATGATGTAATGCTGTATTCTCAGCAGCAGGATGTGCAATGTTTCCCTCTCTTATGTAAGCTAGAAAGGACAGTGAATTCATCCCAGCTTTGTTATTTCTGTAACACACAAGTACCTGGCAGATTCTAATCCTAAATGAAAAGTGAATGGCTCTTCTGTAAAGATTTCCATTTCCTGTTATTTCCAAAATAATATCTTCAAAATTACTTTCCTGGAGGATTCAGTGAATATTTCTTAATAGTATGAGATTTGTTCATTTCAGTTTACCTACATAAACCAGATCTGCTCCTTTTGGTACAGCCTAATTCACACTTCCACTGTGTTTTGGATATGCATTGACTTGCATCTTGATCAATAAGATTAAAGAACCTGTTTCTGCCTTCTTGGAGAAAAATACTTAAAAAGCTGTGATAAATGTTCTGTGTCTCAGACTAAAAATTATATCTCTCCTACATGCAGATAAACAATTTCCTAGGCAACTCACAAAAAATGCAGAGATATTGCTGAAGAATTTTAATCTCTTTAAGATACTCATTCTTTCTTTTAAGTAGTCAAAACTTATTTTAATTACATATGACATAAAGAACCAATTAAAGGACAAATCTTGCTGAAATTCTCAATCCTGCCATAAAATTTTTAATGCAATTTTTTTCTCAAATCCTTATGATGAGTTAAAGTACACAGTACTTTGGGGGCATCAGAGAGTACTGCTTAATATCATGTGAATAGAATCATTTAAAAAATCATCTAATTACTAATAAGTCTTTTTAATAGGAGAAGCTAAGTTCAGTTACTGGCTAATGAAACAACACTTCTATGCTGGCTAGGGGAATTTACAATAATTGTTTAGTGATCTCTTGGTACATATCTTCAAAGGACACATATAGTCCTCAGAACACAGAACACTTGGGCATTCCCTGAACACTGGGATCTCTCCTTTCACTTTTCTCTCCTTCCCTTGTTCTGCTGATCTTGCTGGGGAAGAGGAGCCCGTTGCTTACAGGAGTTTGCATTTGGGTTGCCGGTGACCTACTTGAAACAGATGGAGAGAGAACAGCCTATTCTTATCCTTGTGGTTACTGTGCTCCTCTCTGTAATAGGCACTTTGAATTCAAATCCTGCAAGTTCTGTGTCTCAGACAGACCTCAAAAGTGGTCTCATATTCCAGTAAGTGCTTTCAGTAGCAGGCTGCACGACCCCCTGTTGGCTGTCACCACCTTATAGGTACCTGTGGAAGTTCAAGCTGTGAATCCCACTTTCTCCTAAGCCCCCGCTGCCAGGCTGCCAGTCAGTGTCCGAGCCCAGCAGACAGCTGGGTGCCTGGCCACAGACTTCAGTCCTGCAATGCCTGTCAGCTCTTTTGCTTCAGTAGCTACCTCAGCAGTACAAATTCTGCTCCCAGAGCTCTTAGCTGTCAAGTCTGCAGACTTTGCTACAACAATGCCTACATCTCTGTTTGAATATAGCCCATGGGCTTTGCTGGCTTAGCTTCCCCTCTAAAACATCAGAATAACATCAGGTTCCTATCACTGGGGTTAACTACACTAAGATAGTGAGACATGCAGCCATTCCAGTCCATTCCTGCACAGTGATGTACATCCTCAGGACAGCTAGGCTGATGATCCGTTGCCTTTTTTGTGTAAAAGCTAACCTACCAAAAAAGCCCTCAGTCCAGCTACGTGAGGCATCCTCAGGCACCTCAGTGAAAGAATAAGGAGCCAATTTTCTGCAGGAAGGCTTGTCACAGGTGGAGCAAGAGGATGTGCTTTCCTCAGTGCTAAGCCAGCCATCTCCAGCAGGTTTTTAGCAAGCCCTGTGCTGCTGAAGGTGCCCTCTGGAATTATGTCATTGTTTAAAGCATATTTCACATGTTGCTCAGTGCTCATTTTTTGGGTCAGCATAATGCTGCGGAGTTGGGGATTTTTTTCTCTTCTGTGACATCTGTATTTTGAGTCCTCTTTTTATTCTTTTTGGCTCAGCCTTACAAAGCCACAGTGTGCACTTTTATAGCTCTGCAGATGTTACATGATCCAATCTCCTCTTCTGCCTCTGACACTGCAGTTTCTACTCTGACCAACTGTTCTTGTTTAGTAATATGTATCCTACAGCCCTATGGACAAAATCAAAGCAGTAGCTCTGAGGTGGTGTGACTGTT
This sequence comes from Platysteira castanea, assembly GCA_013397175.1. Taxonomy (NCBI): domain Eukaryota; kingdom Metazoa; phylum Chordata; class Aves; order Passeriformes; genus Platysteira; species Platysteira castanea. Next base: position 395,135 of record VYXC01007886.1, read on the forward strand.
CAGTAAGAGATGCACCTATGGTGGTGGTCTTCTGACCCTCTTTGCCATCTACCTAGGACTTGGAGAAGAATGATAAAGCTTCTTGTAACTTGATAAATCAATAATCTAGGAACTGGTTGTTACTTTGTATTTTTATGCTCCACTGGGAAAAGGGGACATATTGTGTGTGTCTGGGAAGACACAATAAAGACGCTCTCACACCTGCCAGGTTCAGCAGAAAGGAGGGGAATCCCTTTATTATTGACATATCTCACATTCTTACTCAATTCCCAACTCCACAAGGGATTGGAGGACATGTCACTTCCTTCTCAATCCCACTGGAGAAGAAAGATGCTCATCAAAGTCCTCTTATCACAAAAGGAATGAAAAACAGAAAATACCGTTAAGTAAACATTGGCTATTATTTACATAAAACTGTGTGAAAGAATCTGACTCCAAGGTTAAAAACAGAAGGCTTAGCAAAAACCAGGGCAACAATTGTGGCCAGTTCTGCTCATGTTCCCCTTTGATTTTTGTTCTCTTTGATTACTGTCCCAACACAAAAGGTCACTCATAAAATATCCAAACAACTGAAGATTTTTCTTGCTGCATCCCATAAAGATGCTATGAAAGGACCAGCAAAGCCCGCAATGAAGAGAGGTCGTTGGTGGGATCACCCACAGACCAAACATACCCCCAGGACAGGGTGAGTTCCCAGGAGACCTCGCCTTAATCATTATAATATATGGATCTCTTGTGTTTAAGATTGGTTCATTGCTCTCCACCCATTTGTTCCATGTATGTGCCCCATCTAGAAATTTCTTTCTGATTGTACCCCTCAATGGCTCTTTCCCCCTGGTCCCTCCTTCCCTGTAGCCCCATCGATTCCCTTACTCTCGCTCCAACCCTGGCCTTCAACCCATAGGCCCTGATGCTCTGCCCGCCCTCCGGACCCCATATATAACCTTGTACCCTGCCCTCTTTCTTGGTTCTTCATCCCTGGGCCCTGCACAATAAACCTCATCTCTGGAACCCATACAAAGAGTCCTTCCCACCTCCTTTGTCACCGGCCGTTGCCTCATCTCTCCTCATGTGTGTGTGCCTGTTGCCCTGGTTTTGTAAGCCTTCTGTTTTTAACCTTGAAGTCAAATTCTTTCTCACACAGTTTCATGTAAATAATAGCCAGTGTTTACTTAACAGTATTTTCTGTTTTTCATTCCTTTTGTGATATGACAACTTTAATGAGCACCTTTCTTCTCCAGTGGGATTGAGAAGGAAGTGACATGCTCTCCAATCCCTTGTGGAGTTAGGACGTGTATAAAAATGAGATAATGTAAATAAATCCATTCCATTTTCCTCCTTTCTGCTGAACCTGGCAGGTGTAAAAGCGTCTTTATTGTGTCTCCCCAGACACATGTGCCCTGCTCCAGTGGGAGTGTGGGTGCCTGCTGTCCTCAATCTGGCCCTTCGTGCCGAGGCGGCTTCCCCTGGCTGGGGACCCTTCTGGGAAGGCTGCGGCATTCACCACCGCCCCACACCGCGGCATTTTCTTCTCTCAAGATAAGCAGAAATATATATATTTGGGGAGCCTGCAGTTTTTGCCGTATCACAGATGGCTTTTCATTGAGAAGCTCAACAGAGCAATCAGAGGACACCTGATATTTCTAGTCAGTAACTACTTGTTCTGCAAAATTTATGTGAATTAAAGAGGAAACAATTCTGGAGTTTGGTACTATCAAATGCAAGGATAGAGAACATTGATCTCTGTTTTCAAAAGAGCTTTCAGGAAAGTCTTGAGATGGCTTCCCGGACTGCCTGGAAAGAGCCAAGGAAGCTCTGAAGCAGAGCCATCACCTTCCTTAGGTTTTATTCAGTTCATGCCACCAAAGAAGCACCAACCCAGCCCATGTAAACTCTCCTGTGTGTCCAGAAGTACCTGCTCCTCCCACTGACTGAAGACGCAGAGAAGCTGATGACAAGCTAGAACCGGAAGGGCCTAGAATTAAAAGAAGGGAATCCATGCCTTAATTTTCAAAATCTATTTTTAAAGATCTCTCAAACTTAATTTGCAATTCGAGGCTACATTCATTTACAACTGCATGACTGAAATTTACTTGGCACTAATTCTACTTGAATGGCCAATATTTCATAGCAGAGCCAAGGCAAGGAAAATGCTTCTCCTATTTCTCTAGGAAAAAAAATTAAATGAACATCTTTTCAAGAGTTTTATAGAAAACTCTTGAAAATATTTATATTTTGTAGCAGATTTGTTACATTAGCCACAAAATCAACTGTGTTAAAAATCACTCTCAAAAGTCAGCCACAGAACAGAAACTGAAAAGAAACAGGAGAAAAGAGCTAAGCAAGCCCAGTTGCTGCTTGTATATTGCTTCCTTAAGACCCAGGCATTAATTAATTCAAGATATGAAACAGTCTGTGCAAGTATGTTCCTGCAGAATTTTAAACCAAATAATAACTGCTGCTTTGGGGCAGACTACAAATTCTGCTTATGGAAACTTCAGCTGATTTTCAGGTCTTTCTGATTATCCTGATGTCCTCTCTCATGAACAGTGCTGTGTGTTAGAGGTTAAAAACTGGCTGTTCCTGGTCTTTGCCACACTGAACTGCTGCTGGTCTGGGCAGGTGGATTGTCCCCAAGGATGTCACTGCCCTCTGGCATCACTTAAAACACAGCAGCAGCAGTTTGAGTCCTTAAACTGTCCCTTAGCTTTGCTGCAAAAAATTGCAAGAAAATTCATTGCTATATAGCAATTGGATAACCAGAGTCTTATTCTTTGTTCAGTCAAGTGAAAATTGGGAGCCCAGAGGCAAATGAGAAAGATAGCATCTGTCTTCAGCAGCTTCGATTTCTGTAACCAGGACAAAGCTCTTCACAACTCTCTGGCATGGGGAGCCAGGACATTCAAACCAGCCAGGGCTTTGAAGGGTTTTGCTGTTCTCTTCAACTGAACACCAAAAATAAAATGAGAGCTATGAATGGCTAGTTCATGATTTATGCCTTTTTGAAGAGAGAAAAAACAAAGCAGGACAAACTAAAAGAAAAAAAGTTTGAGATAAATCTTTGCATCCTCTTAACATCCTTGGAAGTTATGTCTGTTTCTCCAGGATTTTGAGTACAGCAATTTTTGGAGGCTTCCTGACCTGCAAAGAACTTGACACAGCCCATTCTGAAGAGTTTGGAAAATCCCTGTGGTCTGTCTATAGTCACCCCCAGATCTTCTCAGAAGTTCCCCAGTCTCTGTGTCTCAGTCTATTTTTTCCTGTGGGCCATCCCACCCTCCCACCACTTGCTGAACATCAAAAGGTATTTGTTCTCTCTTCAGAACAGAGATGCAAACCTTTGTTCAGCAAGGGCAAGCCTGACATTGTAAAAGCTGGAAATCTGTTCCCAGTTTTATTCAGGATATCTGTCTCCTCACCTCATGATTTACAAGCTTTTCCATGCAGATCTCTAGCTGTGTTTCACCTCATCAAAACACACATGCAGCAAAGAGATTTCCGAAGCACCAGATTTTATGTGGTGTGAAGTGCCATCTTGAAGACACTTTTCCTTTCCACTGACTATAGAGGGAGACACTGTGGAGATAACCACACTTCTGGCCCGAGTGGTGCATTGCTTTGTCTACCATTAGAGGAGATTAATTTGTGCCATATTACTTAAATATTTCATAAATACACCTCAGCATTTTGCGCCATATCAGCTACCCACCCCTTAACCAGTCACTTTCAAATCTGGAGAGAACCTTCCAGATGCATTTATTGTCTCAGAGGTTTAAGTAGAGGCCTGATATAACATATCTGGGGGGGCAGGTTTTGCAGCATATGGCTTTGATTTACACATCTTGCACATATCCTTGAGAAATCCTGTCTAAGCTTGAGCACTGAAGCATAAGGAATGTGGTAATTTGAGGGTACATATACAAGAATAACAAACTGTGGTGGCACCTATCATTTCTCCTTTTGACCCACATTTCAAGGGTTGGTCCTCAGACCATGCAGAATGTGGAATGAAGTTTCACCACACAGGTAGCATTATGGCACCATCACCAGTACAGGTACTTAATTTGGTCTGATGGTTACGCCTAGAGATAGAAATTGCATCTAATTCCTCACTGAGTAAACTCACTTTTCCTCAGGAACAATGTGTCTTTTAAACTTGAGTTTGGTGCCATCAGAATTTTCTCCAGTAAGGCCAATTTTTTTAAGTCAGTAGAATACACCTTTAGGATGACCAGGATTAGTCTCTAAAGGTTAAGTTCAACAGGAATTTTAGTTTCCAATGTGGAAAAAAAAGTACTTCAGAATTTACACCTCAGTGTAATCTTCCACTTGCAACCTCCTCAAGTGTTGCTGCTGCCTGTGTCTATGCTATAATCACAGACATTCTGGATTCTCCCTGTCCTATTCCCCTGAGAAGCAAGATCAATTGGATTAAACTCCTATTAAACTCGTCAGATTAAACTTGTTGCAAAAGGTCATAATGATTGACCTTCCAGGACCATAGCTGTGTCGATTTACCCAGTTGCTCAATCTCTTACCTGGCAGGTAGGCTTTTATTCCTATTTTTCCTGGTGGTTTCAAAACAGAGACTTGGCCACACATATCAGAACAGGTTTCTAATTCCCCAAATTCTTGGGTTTTTATGTGAAAATTACCCTTCGTCTTTCATTTTTATATTATTTCAGTTAATTTCTTTAATTATTGATAGAGCCAGAGAGAAAACTTGGTTTTTAGGGCTCTTGGTCTAGGTACTGTGAGAACTGAGAATAAAAGAGTAAAATTCAAGTTGCCGTTCCAGAGTTTAGTGAAATATCCAAAGCAGAGCAATTTCCATAGAGTTAGTGAGTGCTGTGCATCTCTGCACTTGCAGCACTTCTTTTCATGTACTCTTTCAGCTCTTCAGAAAGTCTGTCCTTAATGTGCTGGTGTTTCTTCCCATCCCCCTTGAACTCCCTCACCACTAGCTGTGTACAGATTCTGCTTGAGGGAAGGTTTGTTTTTGTGTTTTCTGGTTTTTTGTTTTCCCTGCTTTGAACACTGAACTCCAGAAGAATCTTAAACATCAGCACTAAGCAATTCTGGCAAATTTTCTCTCATTTTGTTGCTTTTATTTTGCCTAGACTTTTCTATGAGGTATCAGGCATTAGATGCTCATCAAGGTTTGCACAGAACAGAATACTCAAGGGTTAAGCATTTCAGCACTGAGCTCTGTAGTGCTGAAGTTCTTTTGCAGATTTATCTTCAGGCAGGGTGAACTCGAGCTCCCTATAGCCTTTTCTAAAAGGCTTTAAAGGACATGCAGCTTGAGAGATTCTGATAAACAAGAAAAGCTCTGTACTAAAACCTGAGCCATGAGGAAATGTGAATGGAATGGGAAAAACATTAAAAAATAAATCTAAGACAAAAACCAAACAGTTCTGTAATGCTAAGATATATGTTCTCTCAACACAAATAAAACTGCTTTTTCAAAACTCTGGATATGTTTTACGTTTTTTCTTGGTCATGGTCCTCTGTACTAAACACCTGAGAAAGAAATACCATGAAAATGGGGTGGTCTCTGATGAGCTAGAATATAGAGATACTGGTCCCCTGTTCTAGACAGTCATGCTTTTAAATACACCTGCTCAAACAATTCTTTAGAGATAACAGCTCAAAAAGTTTCCAGCAAGCTCTGTGGTCAGCTAGAACAGATGGGACTGCACAGTGATTTTAGCTGATGCTACACAAAGGCACTTGCTTCTTCTTCTCCTGAGCACAGAGCCCAGGCTGCTGCACAGCTTTGCTGATTTGGCTTCCAGGCAGAAGCAAGGAAATATTTCTCCCTCAGAAGAAACCCCAGCCACTCTCATTTCAAAACAAAACACTCATTAGTAACCAGATGCAGAAAATCTCTTTGCACTGAGTTTTGGTGACTTTCCAAAAGAAATTCCCAAAACTTTGAGCATTGGCTTTTTTTTTTTGTCTACCCTGAACGAAACAGCCATGCATTTTATTTTCACACAGCACTGAACAAACAGCACACAAGTCAAAACCAACTAAACTTTTAAAGTATTTAGCTTCTGTGTTGCTACAGCTTGACACAGACATCCCTCTGACCCCACCCAATTTTATCAGCTTATGGGGAACACACAGAGGAGAGGTAAAAAGAGGGGTCATGACCTAGAGGCGTCCCTCCACTCTGCCCGTGTGTCATTCATCCCTCTGCAGGACTTTGTTCTGTTGATAATTTTTTCTGTAAAAGAGATGAATCAAACTAAAATCCTTCCAGCTTGCCTCCTTCCCTCCCTTTTTTGCATCCCAGATTTTTACATTTTGAAAGGACATCAAGAACAATCTTTCATTTGAGCTATACTTCAATTTTTAATGCTTTAAAACCTATACTTCAGGACTTGAAAGAAAATATTTTGAATTAAAATGGAGGACTCTGAGTATTCCAGTCCTTGCTTCTCCTCCCGTTTCTTTTGATGTGATCCAGGAATAACTCAAGGGGAATGGAGTTTCATTTTATTAAAGTTAGCATAAAAAAGGTTAGAGTCAGAAGGTCTGAAACAAATTTATTGGTGCCTAATGTGTCTGGGAGAAACTGTCCAATGGTTTCAGGTTATTATAGCAGAAAGGCCTGTGATTACTGTAGATTGTTTGTTATAGAGAATCTGTCAGAATTCTGTGTCACAGTTTTAAAGTCCTCTCTTTAGCCTCTACGTGTGTGCCAGCTGTCCCTCCAATCACACACGTGTCCTCCCCATCACAACACCCTCGGCAGTCAAACAGATACCATTACACACGTCAGACTCTGGGGCTGAACTCCCTGCTGGAAGTGGGATGTTCTTGTGGTAACATCCAGTGTGAGAAAACACAGCACAGCCACAAGGCCAGAAGAACCCTGTGGCTTCAAGGCCTTCAGAACAAAACAAATCATTTCATTTCCATGAGCTGAACTTCCATGAAACAACTCTTAATGGAAGGCTTATTTCCACGCATATCCAATTTGTAAGTTGATGATATATTTTCTATTTAAAAAGCCTGTTTCTTTGGATTTTTACTGTCATACATACATGAGATCAAAGGCAGAATCTGACCTTTAGATGTTGATTGAGGTAACTGTAGAAATAAGCTGTGAAGAGATATTAATGAGCATCTTCGTTATTTCTTCTGCTACAAAGTGTAGGGCAGGCACGTAGAAATCTTTCTGCTAAATGTTGATTACTGATGACACTGAACAAGCTAATACACATCCAAAATAATTCTCATATCCCAGACGAAGCTTTTATTCACAGCTGTTATTTAGAGCCTGAGGGTTCCTGGGTGGCGCTTTTTGTCCTTTGCCAGGTACTTTCTTTTGAGACAGAATAAATCTGAAATCAGAAGTGCCAGTTATCTAACCAGGATTGAATTCTTAGTTACTTTTCACCTTACTTGCAAGAAGTTTGAGATGTTACACTTGCCTCAGATCCCCTTATGCAGGCAGGGATAATAAAGACATCATAGAATGAATATGAATCTAGTCTTTATTTTTTAATCAGTGCATTCCTTCTCACAGAAAAGACATATTTAAGGCAATTCAGACACACTTTGCTATGCTTGCCTCTCCAAATGCCCTCCTTTTCCCTTACTCCTGAAAAGTTCCTAAATGCACTATATATACCTGCTGCTTTTTTCTTTCTATTTCGTCCCAATGTCTCTCCAATCCATCTTATTCAATAACATTTACATCAAATTATTACTCTCAATAGAATCTGCCTAAATATCTGTTTCTCAGGGGTGGTATGAGGTAGGTGTCTCAGTTCCCATTATAGACAATGAATCGAATTAGTACAGTCAGTGGAGCCTAGAGAGAAATTCAGCTGACAGGAAGCTTAATTCAGTTGACTAAAACATAGGTACTGAGTGCTATTTTAGATGCCCTAAGGAACCTGAAACATATTGTCATTAGGCTGTCAGATATGACAAAGTACCTACGAGATACCCCTTTCATCCTTGAGCACAAGATGGCAAACAGGCAAAACACCACAAAGCATCTCAGATAGCCCTGGATTCCAACATCTAGGCAGCTGTATCTTGCCCTTGGTGTCTGTTTCACAGAGAAATATGTTTTAAAGCCATAATTGCAATTGTGGTCCAGCTTTTCTGTTTTCTTTTAGGAAAAGAAATATTTCTGGTATTCTAATTGAATTTCTATGATACAATTTTGTAAGGAGGAATCCCTTCACATTAGTGAAGGGTTGTCTGAAGGAGGCAGGAAGAAAATGTTTTTGCCAGGGTAAAAACTAGAGAAATCCATCTCACATCAGTTATTCAGAAGGAGAAAAGCTAAATATTGGATATCAAATGCAAACTTTGGGCAGACTTGTTCCAAAACAGGACTGTAAGCACAAAACCATTTACATCTCTTCTGAAAAACAAAGCTGTGTCCTGGTCCTTTAAATTACTGATCCAGCATGATCATCCTCATGCAGTATCTTACCACCTATAGTAGGGTAACTCCCTCTAAAATACAGAGAAAGTTCCTGTACTGTGTTACTTTCCAAATGATGCCTGAAACTGTGGGAACTGCTGTCTAACTGTCAAAACCAATCAGACACTAATGGTTTAAATGTGATCAAGTTCCTTTGTTTGAATAGTACTGATGTCCAAGGCATAAAAGGAACACTCTGAGATGACAAAACCATTTCAAAGGATCCTATCAATTTTTGCCATAGAAGGAATTAGGTACATTCCCACCTGGGAAACCTTGTGGGGGATGGAGGGACTGAGCAGTGAATTTCTGTGAAATTGAAGGAACAGAGGAAGTGAATGTGGTAAAAAATAGACAAAATGAACTCAAATAATTCATCAAAACCACAGAGAATTCATTAGAGTATTTTAAAAGATCTGAAGGATGAAACAGGTTGTTGCAGTCTGGTTATGGGCTGCACCCTCTCTGAAGACAGATTTGACCATAGAAAGAATCAGGAACAATATTTTTGGTAGATATTCATGGATGTTTTATTTCTCTGACCGCATGGCAGCCAGAAGAGACACAGACCGACCACATGGTAGCCAGCCAGGCACAAAACCTTTTCCAACTGTCCCCGATGACCCAGGAATCATGGGACAACCAGAGTTTCGGGGCGGGGAAAACACCTATAACCCATAATGAGCAGGATAACATCAGGGAGCCTGGAAACCCCGTAGACCATGCTTCAGCTTCCATGGCCCATCCCCCAGGGGGGCACCCCAACAACAGGTGAACTACTGAGAGCTTTGTGAAAACTCTCACCTAAAACTTCCTTGAAAACTGAAAATGGATGTGCGCAAACAAGTGGCAAATCTTTAGAATATTTGGAGAAGGTTGGGAAAACTATGTGCATGTTAGATGAGAACTGAAAAACACAGGGCAGGAGAAGCTATAATGATAATAATAGTAATAAATAATAAATAAAAACAGATGTGAAAATCTTGCTGTTCTTTGAATGAGTCAGCTGAGCTGGCACATGGATAATGATGAATTACCTAAATTTCTTCGATCTTTTTGACAAAGTCTGTCATCCACAGCTTTTAGAGAAATTAAGTAGTCACAACAGAAGTGAACAGTTGGTAGGGGAAGGAAAAAATGTGCCAGCTATTTAGAATGGTTAAATAATCTGCTAAAAGATAAGAAACTGTTAAGATTTCTTAACAGTGAAGAGAGGTCAACAGTAATAGAAGGATGTGTTGTTTACTGTTTTATTTTCAAAAATGAAAAAACAAGTGAGCAGAGCCATGAAAAAGTTTTGTGAAGTTTCAAAGTTATTCATGCTTGGAAGGACAGGATCTAATTGTGAAGAATTATGTAGGCCTTGAAAAATTTACAAATAGAATTCAGTGTACACATGCATAAAACTCTGAACACAGAGAAAAACAGTCCTAGATTCTCTGAAAAGAAAATAACAGGCTTTGAGCTGAGCATTACTGCTCAGGAGTGAGACCTTGAGATTATGACAGATAGTTCCATTAAAACATCATCTCAGGACTTAGAGACAGTCAGAAAAAAAAAAAAACAAAAAAACCAACCCAGACCAAAAAAATCCCTCCCCCAGATGTTAAGAATTGTTACTAGAACAATGAATAACAAAAGAACAAATACAACTATGCTACTGTACAAATCCATTACTCACTCACCGTGTGCGTTTCTGTCCTGTTAGTCTAAGGAAGGACGCACTGAAGATTGAAAACTTTCAGAAAAATTGAAAAAGGATGATCAGCAGTGTGAAAGAGTATCCATGCATATATAGAATAATGGAGTAGTCTGGGGGTCTTCAAACCTGGAAAAGAGATTACCTAGAAGCATATGACAGAGGTGTACAAACCATACTTGGCATAGAAACAGGAGAGCTGAATTGGCTGTTTAATATCTCTTCCTATAGTGTTTAATCCCAAAAGGAACTCTGTCTTTTGGACTGAAAGATTAGACAGTTTATACCAGACAAAAGAGTTAATCACTGTAAAAAAGCTGCCTAATATTCTTGATTTATTTTGTCTTTTTAGATCTCAATTTTGCAATACTAGAAGATGTCCATTTTATTTTTGTGGAAATATAAAATTAACATATAATCCTCTGCATATTTCTTTTATATAAAGTCAAATATTGGGCACTAGGGATCATAAAATGTGCTACATCAAGGTTTTGTATGATGGAGGTCAGCTGAATCATACAGGGAAATGGGAATGATGAAGAATTATTGCTAATAGATGATAATAATTCTTCAACTTTTCATATTGCTGAAATAATTCTAAATGTAGAAATAAACCACGAAGAAATCTTATATTTGAGAAAGAAAAAATACTGAAAAAAATATGTAGTATAAGAAAAGAGGAAATAATATGCTAGTGAGTGTGCACATCTGCCTTTGTGGGTAGCTATATCTCTGTCATAGCTGTGGTATAGCTGTGTCACAGAGGGACTCTTGACAAGTCCATGAAGTGATAGGACAAGGGGAAATGGCTCTAAACAGAGGGAGGAGAGATTTAAATTAGTTTTTAGGGAGAGATTCTTTGCTGAGAGGGTGGCGAGGCACTGGTACAGGTTGCCCAGAGAAGCTGTGGATGCCCCATCTCTGGAAGTGTTCAGTGCCAGGCTGGATGGGGCTTTGAGCAGCCTGATCCAGTGGAAGGTGTCCCTGGCCATGGCAGGGGGTTGGAACAAGGTGATCTTTAAGGTCCGTTCCAACCCAAACCATTCAGTGATTCTGTTGCTGTATCTGTGATGCTCCAGAATAAAATAATTACAGACAGACCCAATAGTTTTTATTAGACCAGCAGGTATGCTCAGTAAAAGGCAGAAAAGCTTTCAGGCACACAAGACCTATGAATGCAAAAGAAGCAGACATAAGCTGGCTTCCAATGCTTTAATAAAGCTTTGACTTCCTACAAGCTCTTCCTGCTAAAACCCAGAATCTAGCCAGACTTCTGGAGCTCAACAGATGTACACAAATGCTTGAGGGGACAGATGCTCAGTGTGGTTATTTCCAAAGCCATGAGAAAATGTGAAGGTAAAAAGAATGATGATTTTTTGAAATGGAAGGAGAATCAGACAAAAATATTTTCTCAAGACCTCCCATCCTAAACTCATCTCTTCCATACTTTTTTTTTTTCTAGCAGAAGGTATCTTTCATTTTCCCATTAATCTCTGCGAGATTGTCCTGAAGACTAGGGACATCCACTGTCTGCTCTTTCAAATATGACTGTGCTGGAGAGGGCACAAGAAACCTGAACACTCTCTTAAACAAATTGCAGGGTGCTGTGGTTTAACTCCAGCCAGCAACCCAGTACCATGTACTTGCTCACCTCCCCAGATGCAGGACTGAGGAAAGAATCAGAAGAGTAAAGAGCTGGAAAACTCATGGTATGAGGAAAAAACGGTTTAATAGGGAAAGCAAAAGCCACATGAGCAAGTAAAGCAAAACAAAGGATTCTTTCATCAATGTCCATGGGCAGACAGGTGTACAGCCTTCTCCAGGACAGAAGGGCCCTATCGCATATAACAGGGACTTGGGAAGACAAACACCATCAATCCAAATGTCCCCTCCTTCCTTCTTTACCCACCCCACCCCTGATGCCATGATGATTTTTTGCTTTTTCATATACCCCTCTTATACACCCATTTATATACCCTTTTATACAGCTTTTATGTATCCTTAGTGCTTTTAGCCCACACACATGTAATTCCCTAAGTTTAATAACTAGCTTAGACCCAAAGTTCGATTAAGCCAAGAGACCAAACATCTCGGAAGCCTCGCAGCTGGGGGTCAAAAAGCCCCAGACACCAAGGTCCTCTCCAGAACACATTCTGTAAACCAAAATAGGCCCACCCAGGGGGAAGGTTCCTCAGGACAGGGGCTTCTCTTGAGCCTCTCATTGGGGAATCTGTGATAGATGTGCTAGTTTTTAAAGTCTATAATGTATATGTGAATCATCGTGTGGGTGCATTCCTCGGAGTGTGCATTCTGGGGTGCATTTCGGTGCATTCTACCTGGATGTGATGCACCTGAGGATCCTTAAAAAAATACTGAGGTAAAACCCATTTCTCCCCTCTAACTGTGTTTGGCTTTTAATTTCAAGTCCAGGGAAAGGCAACACCCCACCCCTCCCATTTTATATACTCAGCATAACACCATATGGTCTGAAATATCCCTTTGGTCAGTTTGGGTCACCTGTCCTGGCTGTGTCTCCTCCCACCCTTCCATGTGTCCCCAGCTTCCTCCTCAGCATGGCAGTGCAAAAAGCAGAAAAGGCCTTGGCTCTGTGTAAGCCCTGCTCAGCAATGAAAAAAGCATCTTTATATTATCAACCCTGTGTTCAGCACAAATCCAAAACATAGCCCCATGCCAGCCACTGTGAAGAAAATTAACTCTATTCCAGCCAAAACCAGCACACAGGGGAAAAAAACCCAAGATATAGACAGGTAAAAAAGGCAAAATAAAATATATATGTGCTTAAGAGGAGTTATAAAACAGCTTGGGTTTTGTTACAAAGACAGTTGTAGATGAGGATTTAAAACTCAGAAATAGATCTGCATGAAATCTTTTCAGAAACAAGCATCAGTTGGTGATTTTAATGTTCAATTTTATATATTTCTGCCACAGAATTAACTTTTTACTTCTACAAGTAGTCATAATATTCCCATTTCTAAAGCTAATCCTTTGATTTAACATCAAATGTATGAATGCATATTTCATACAAGTATGGAAACTCATACGAAAAAATGCTTGTCAAATGCCATGAGAAATAAACAAGAACATTTTAATATTAAAACAGATTTTCAGCACAATTCTTTCTCATAAGATTGTCAGGTGGGATGATGGTTATGTCACACTGATGGAAAGGGAAAAGCATCACCCCTGATCTAAGGAACTCACCATAAGCACCACATTTTCACTGCAGATAAGTTGTTTCACTTTTCACAGCATTAAACTGTTTAAATTAACCTTTGAAGTTTCTTTGCACATATTTGTCCATAAATTGTTTAAGCTGCTACAGCTCAATGCTGAAATGAAAAACTGAACTGTAAACAACCTATTTACTGTCAGCATTTCCACTTCATCTAATCCTGTAAGTTTTTGTTACCTTCCATCCATGCAAATAACAAAGATTTAGCCCTTTCAGAATTACATTACTATGTATAATAAAAGCCATGTACTAAAACCCAGACAGCAATACTTATTGATTTTTATTACTTCGATGCTTTCATTCAAAGTACAAAATTTACATTATTCCAGATCAAGAAATTCTGGTGCCAAAATGCAAGCCTGAGAAAATCTATTCTTCACTTTTTGTGCCAGCTTTCTTGATGCTGTTTCTTCAGCCAGATGGTGGAACAGGCTCCCCAGGAAAGTGGTCACAGCACCAAGCCTGCCAGAGTTCAAAAAGTGTCTTGACAACAGTCTCAGGCACGTGGTTTGATTCTTGGGGTGTCCTGTGCAGGCCAGGGGTTGGACTTGATGGTCCTTGAGGGTCCCTTCCAGCTCAGGACATTCTGTGATCCTATGACTCTATGATGCATGTAGATGAAGATAGGACCTTTCCATAAGCATCATCTATATACTGAAAATGAAGACAGACTTCAAAAGGAAGTCTGGAATAGTAAAACTCTGCACACCACTTTTGATAAAAGTTGAAGCTCAACAGTTTTAAATAACTTGTCTGAGGTCAAAATGAACTGAATTTGGAAATAAGGCTAGTGAAATGTCAACCCTAATTAGGGGTTGTCATTAAAATAACAGCACCACAGATGAAAAGTCATATTGAAAGAGTTCAGTGATAAATGTTAAGCAGGCAAAAATATATATGGATACTATGATGTTTTAATGATACCATTTAGAGATAAATCATGGAGAACAGCTGTTTTCAGTATAATTGTCTTGAATATTAAGATTGTTTTATGTATCACTAATGCCACAACAAAAGATAACACAGAAGATAAAGGGGTTTCTTGCTATGAGCAATTTGCATCCTAAGTGCTAAAATTAATTTCTCAGTTTCCATTTTTTGATTATGAGTAAAATGAATATAGAAATAGTAAGCAATGGCACTGCCACATTTGTTTTAAAGCATTTTATTTTATCATGATTTTCAGAGCAGGCTAAGAAATTAAATCAACAAAACATTGCAAAAAATCTCAAATGGCATTTTGTGTTGTTCTATAAATGTATGCTTTCATAGTTTATTTTATTTTAGGGTTATGTCAAAGAAGAGTCATTGCTTAAATAATTGAATTACATGCTCTTGAATTCCATGACATATTCTTATGCTGGTTTTGTAATTGCAGATTTGTGTATATAGCTCAGGAATACTTTTTTGGAAACCGAACCTGAAATATCTAATTTGGTGCCCTGGATTAGCTGATAACCAAACTGTTTCCTCAAGCATCATGTCTTCCTAAAAGCTCATGAACTGACAGGTTCTTCCATTCATTTCAACATTAATCTTCTTTCTCAAGAAGATGAGTAAAGAGATGAACTGAGATGGTCTTGGCAGTCCTTTGAGTGCTCCTTTCTTACAAGTACAGGTAAGGCCTCATTCACCAATGTCGGTAATACAGACACATCAACCCGGACGCTTCCCTTGTTAAAATATTTATTTATTTATGCATTATTGGAGAATAAAGGTTTTAAGTAGAAATAAATTTTGCTTCTGGAATGCATCAATATAATGTGTGCGATCAAAGTCAGAACAGAGCTAGGCTGAGAGCCGGACTGAAATTCATGAGGCTCACATGTAGTTTGAACCTGATACGAAAAAAATCCATTCCTCTGGTACTTGAGGACTTTATATTCAAGATTATCTCTTTTAGCTCTAAATTAAATTAAAATAAAGGCATTCAAAGCATATTTAGGGGTTTTTTTCTTTAATTGAATTTGCCTATCTCCATTTGAAAGGTGGAAATACATCTTTAGCTTTAGCTTGTTTCTTTGTTATTTACTTATTGAGGGGCACTTATGCCACCAGTGTAAAAGCCAGTGCTTACTTTTCATATTGATCCCAAAAATATTCCTCTAGAAATGGGAGTTGCATCATTTCAGCAGCCTAATCTTAAATACATTTTTAAATGAGTAGTACTGAAGAGGAGAAGGAGAAAGAGCAAGAGAACAAGAACTGATACAAAGAGAAATGTCTGAGGGGATATTGTATTTCCCTTGTAACCCAACCAGAGCCAGGTGTGCACACCTTTCCAGTTAGCTATAAAAAAACATGGCAACAAATCTAGTTTTCAAGCTCATTGAAAAAATTTGGTGATCCAGATATCCTCAACCACATATTTTGGGGCAGAGCTACAAACTGTGAGTGTAATTGGGTGTGAAAAGGTGGTTACATCTCGCTGGAGCTTGGGTCACTTTGGGATGTCACACTCTAGCCCAGAGCAGGAGCAGTGGATTAGTGAACACTGACAGTTGTTACTTAACAATGAGGGTTTTATAATCTAGGGATGGACACCAACGAATCAGCCACACATTGGTGTTAGATTATATAAAGCAAACTCTTTAACCTCCAGTTGCTGTAACATATTCATCTTCCATTTAATGCAATGGCTTTGCTAAAATGCTTTTAAGGATAAAAGGATTTGATAGTACAGACATGGGCTACTCTGTGCTGTCCTCAATTGTTTACTTTCCTAATAAACTAACGATGTAGACACAAGATCTGCTTCTCTCTCCCTCCTCCACATCTTGCTAGCTAGATGGTTATTTTTCTTTACATTTAACTCCCTCCCTGTCATTCAAAATCTCTTCTGAAAGTTGTCAAAATGTGTCTTACCTGTTTAAAACAGCCTTGAGACCTGGACTCATCATGCTGTGGTGAGTTTTCCTAAAATGGCAAATGAGTATGAACCAGAATGCAAGGAAATGAGCTCAATTGCTATTGTCATGAATGGTGTTATTTGGGACACTGAGCAAATTAATCAGACTATGGGTAAAACCTGTGTGGAACAATATAAATCTGAAAATAGGTTATACTCTTTGTATATTTCATTTGAATAAAATACACTATATTATCAATATATGTTGACAGCATCAATAATACGTGCTATTAATAAGAGATGAGATTTTTATTTACATATTAAGTAATCCTTAATACTTTTAATGTGTTTTTTTTTTCTTATTTGTTATTTTCTGGGCTTAGAAAATATAACATATGGCTAAATCAACTACAAAAATATTTCAGAATTTGGGAACCATTTAAAAGGCTGTACTAGGTAGTTTCATTGAATAAATATTTCAGTGATCTCCAAAAGAGAAGAAACAGGATTTCATTGGTCTAAACTCTATAATGCTGTTAAATTCTTCAGGAAAAATCTTACATTGCTGGTGAAAGATAATCTAGTACTTAGCAGATCGTTCTAGCTGTGACTTACAGACAATTTCTCTTAAAATGCATATATTTTTCCAAGTCAGAATTTCTCCACGTAAAATTTCAGTGAGAAGAGTTTGTTTTGCTTATTTTGTGTCTATTCCACAGTAAATTTAAAATATTGAAATAATTAAGGCAAAATATACTTATGCCTGTTTTTATGCCTGAGGTGTAAATCCAGATACTAAAAATCCAGCTGTGTAGATTCCTCTTGACACTGACAAAACCTACACCTGCAACTGGAAGGGCTGAGCTGAATCTTTGTGACAAGAGGAGAGAAACTGTATTCATATCTATATAAATGTATAGAATTACTGATTGGTTTGGGTTGGAAGGGACCTTAAAGATCATCTTGTTCCAACATCCCTTCCATGGCCAGGGACACCATATATCTATATCTAACACTATATCAAGTTGCTCAGAGTCCCATCCAACCTGGCCTTGAACACTTGCAGGGATGGGGAATCCACAATTTCTCTAGGCAATCTGTGCCAGTGCCTCACCACCCTCTCAGCAAAGAACAACTAATCTAAATCTCTCCTCTTACATTTAAAACCATTCCACCTTGTCCTATCCCTATCTGCCCGTGTAAAAATGCCCTGGCATGCAGCCTCCATTCAAATGAGAAACAGACGTTTTCATTTTCTAGTGCCTATCAACCTTCCACAAACAATAAAGATAATGCCTTTGAGGATAAAAACACTGAATTATTTAAATCTAAGAAACGGTTATGCACATTAATAGATTATTAGTAATAGTTTTACTTACGTATGTTATGTTTACAACGGATATCTGCTGCCTCACCATCACTGCCAGCATCTCCATTAATTCTCTGTGAAGTTTGTTCTGCAGTTACTGATTTTCCAGGTGATCTGGAAAGCAACTGCAAGCCCAACAGCTACAGTGATATTTCAAAGGCATTTCCTTCTGTTAATAATGTCAGAAAACAACCACAAGATTAACAAATTCTTACTGTTAATCTGGGGTTTTTGCGTCGTCTTTTACTACAGAAAAAAATTACTTGAATTTTAGGATGTAAAGACTATAATTAGGGCATTGCTATTGACAGCATTATCTGAAATGATATATTACAGATAGGAAAAAAATTTTGATATCCAGGTACAAATTTTCTCTAGTTTCTTTCTCTAAAAGTTTGAAAATCTATAAAATACTAGGTAAAGAGCTTCTCACTCTAATCTACTGTAATAAAAAGTTTGCAAAATTTGTGGACAACTTATGGCCATTTAAAGTACATATTTTCTAAAAAAAGAAATAGGAAGTCTTTAGTGTCTCTTGCATTTTTATGCCAATCTTGCTTGGTAATATTTTTTGCAATTTCCATGGGAAAAAGAAAAAGAGAAAAAATAGTCAGAAAAAGCTGAGAGCTTCGTATCATGTTAGCAGAGGGCAAACCAATTTCCAAGAATAAATCAGAACTAGAGATAAATCTGGCGGGTTAACCTAGTTCACCCTTTTTCCTGTGCTACAGGGCAGGAGAAATGAGAATGGGTGTGGGGGATGAGAAGGAATAGAAAGGAATGTTGCAAAAGACAGGCAAAGGACTGTACATGCCAAGCACCCGGATCTCAGACATGGATGCAAATAAACAATGCTGTGGGTCTTTTACAGCATTCCTGAGCACTATCTAACAAAACCTTAAAAGCAAACTGAGTTTTGACATTCTCAGCGCTTTTCTCTGATGTTAAACTGGAAGAGTTCTTTGCAAAGCTGAAATTTAATGATGCGGGATCTTTTGAGTTTACACCATAGATGAGGAATTGAGACCTGGCTGTTTTCCACTTTTTAACATGCAATGATCAACACATCATTTCTGCTGTAATACAAGTGCAAATATATGATGAGTATAAACTGAGGTTTCAGAGCAGGAAACTACTACTTAGAGCAAAACTGAAGTGAGGGAATAAGATAATTAAAAAGCTTCAAATGATACCTCTACAGAAGTTAAGAATGGGTATAAAACATAACCTTTATAAAGTCTCCCTGGTTTCATATCTTTTCATGATATTTAAGAAGTCGTGAATATTTACATCTATCTTCACCAAACTGGATTTCAGTATATAGATAACCAGAATGTATCACCATAATTTATTTATCTGAATCAGTCTTTTCTCAAATCACTCTTATCAGACTGCACATCCCTAAGGACAGGGGCTGTGGTTTCTGCTCCTCATTTACTTCTGCAAGAAATATAATAATATAGCCCACACACAGAATTCTACTACATTTCCCTTCTATTTTCTCTTTTCAGAGGACCACCAAGGTTTTCTTTTACACTTGTGCTGGCTGTGCATTTGTGCTTGTTCCCTGGAGTTCGGTGGGTTCTGGGCTTCAGTGGAGTTAGTCAAAAGCCAGGCTTATTAATTCCAATAAACTCTTTGAGAGACTCATTTCTCATACACTAAGACAGTTTCTTCCATTGTTATAAGACACAATTTAAATGTCTCATGTAACATTTTATTTTCCTGCAAAATATGAAATTTCAACAGTTATACAGTATCTAATAAGAACCTGCTCTAATTTAACTTAATTCACCAAAAGCTCACTAAAATTTAATACACTTTTTATCTTAAAGTGCTAGAAGAGTTTGGTGTGATTACATGGACTTACATCATGGGGAAAAAAGTATCAAATTATATAAGTAAATTACATGTTTATTCTTGCATTTTAACATACACTGGATCAAAAACCAGGTTTTAAAGTTGGGACTTTTTTTCCAGAAAATACTGGTTTATTGGAAATGAAAATTTATTTTTGCTAGATTTTTTTCAGCCCTTTCTTTGGGACAATTTTCACAAACAAAAATTTTCATTACAGAGCTCACAACATAAAAACCTATACAAAACTTACATTTTTATTTATTTGAACACTTTTTGGAAATGTTAGAAAATCCCCCTGGATTTCCCTAGGTCAACTGATGTTACATCTACATGAAAGATGATTTGGGCACGGTGTCTCTTTTTCCCTTTAACACAGAAGGAAAATAACCTAGATCTCATCATAGTGAGGAATGGGACTCTTTTTGAAACACCAATATTTTGCCAGATGATTTTCCACTGAGACCAATAAGCAACATGAAAACATTTAAAGAGGAAATTAATGTTAATACAATAACACACAGATCAATATGTGGAACATGTTTATTGGGGGAGGATAAGTTTCTCCTTCCCTTCACCCGTGTCGTGTGTTTATTGTCCATGGAGGATGGTAAGCTAATTGGGATCTCACCACTCATGCTGACTAGAGATTTTTCCCTTTTAGTGAAAGTTTAAAATGTATCATGGGAGCAAAAGCCTTAGACTTGGGAGTCTACATTTTACATATATTCACAGTAAAATGGAAAGCACTGTATACCTTCAGCTTGAGACAGGCAAATACTGATCAGGTTCTTCCTGTTTCTTCAAGTCAGAGAAGATTTCCACCTGTGCAACATGACAGTTTCTTGCAGTAGGAATGTAGCCTCAGAATTTCAGTACCCATAACATTGGTATAAATGTTTGCAGAACTTCAACTGAAAATTATTTTCCGATTTCAGGTTTCTTTTAAAATTCAAGTGATTATCGCAGACAGACAATTGAATAATTATTTGACCAGCTTTTTGTGTACCTGTGCTGCCTCACTATAGAAATTAAATGTATAGTTAATCAAAGGGAAAACATGGGTTAAGTTTAGGCTGTTTTCATCCTAGCAGCATCAGTACATATCTTTTCTGTGCATTTTTATCTACTGAACTGGACAAAGAATTATCATGTAGTGGTTGCTGGGCCAGACAGCCCCATACACACAGACCCATAAATACTCTCTGAACAGCAATGCCCAGACCCAGGGCATTGATTTGCTTGCACAGATGCAACTTCTGTGTCCCAGTTATTCTCAGGATCTCTGTTAGTGGTGAAAATAAAATCCCAGTAGATAACTGTTCTACGCCAATGAGTGATCTTTGACAGTCAGCACTGCTTTTGTTTAGAGAGATTCTACTCCAAAACTCTGTAGAGAAACAGAAGAGAAACCAATTTGAGCAGAAGCCAGGAGAGGGAACAGGCTTCTGCCACCTACACATATATTAACCTTGTTACAACTCTCTTCTGACTCACTGATAATTGACATGTCTTATCTTATATTCTAAGATTCCTTTATTACATGGAAATGCATATCAGAGAAGTTCTTGGAAACAGAGGTTCAGCAGAAGTGCTGCTTTTATATGTCTGTCCCTCTAGGACATCACTCAATGTCCACCTGATTACATTACACATCACATTAGCATGGCAGGTCCTTTCAGGTGAATTGGGATTCTTGCTGTTTACAAATAATTGCAGAAAACCGTGTTGTTCTTAACTTCAAAAAGTTAACTGGAGAAGAAAATCATCTATCTACCTAGAACGTTTGTGACTACTTTGCAGCCTTTTCAGAAATTACCTGATTAAAAACCAGACTATGATAGATATGCCTTTCACCTTTTCATCAAAGTAATGTTCATTCATCCTTTCACAATCTTCCAGCAGTCCCAAGAGTACAGTACTAGAAAATGAAGGATAGCAGCATGAATCATGGTGAATGTAATCTGAAAGAGACAGCACAGCATGCTTAGGAATTTTCCTTTTGCTTCAAGCATTTGAACTTCATTTATCCAAAACACAAGGTGATGGACTTGTTGATTTCTTTCAAGGTCTCTTCCAAGGACAAAAGCAAAAGTAAGGGCTCCTGCCTTTAGAAAGGTGTTTATAGTGATACCCCGACCTACTTCTGGTGACCTTTTCAGGAAATTTTTAATGCTGCCCAGCCAGGAACTGCTGTGCTTTACATTCATTACCTGGACTTTCTACTTCTTTTTTGCACTGGAGGAATCAGAGCTTTTCTAGGAAGAATGGGTTACCACATTACCATTTCTTTGGTGATTGCTTGGATGTTTTACCTTCTCAATTTTAAATTACCTTTCCAGAATATTATTTTAAAACAAAAGCAGGTTTGTGTGTCTGTAGTGGGTTGGTTCGCATTTGTCCCTTCTGTGAGATAAGAATTAAGGAGAAATACACAGCAGGCACCACACTTTAATGAATGCGATGAAGTTTATTACTAAAACTAAAGTTAAAAAGAAATAAGAAGGTATTAAGAAGGGGAAAAAAAAACAAAAAAAAAACCCACTCCCTTTTTCCTTTCAGCACTCCCCCCTATTTATTCAACCTAAAGATACAAACTG